>CAXITT010000140.1:1229577-1285860 GCA_964033795.1 Lymnaea stagnalis
GGGGGGGGGGGGGGCGACACTAAGCTGAGGCCAAAAGCATACCTTCATGAGCGCCACAACCGGAAAGAGCTTATATGTTTGTGTGGCGTGGGTGACGGATTTAGAGCTGACCTGGGGTGACATTATAGTTGATTTTGACACTGATAGACGCATGAAGGCCACCCCCCACCCACCCTCCTCCGGCCTTCTCAGATGAAACTTTCTGAAAGACATCCTGGTAGTAAAACATTGGCCAACTTGGACCCCAAATGTATTTCCTAACATTACTTGAATACGTTAGTCGCTAGTCACAAAAACGGTGCCTCGGTGGATTACTTTTCCCAGGGTCTCCGGAGCCGTTGAGACTGTCCCGATAGTTGGCACTATTATGGCAACTGAGAAAAATTATTTTCTATCATTAGGCAGGGAAATAACAAATATACCGGGTAAATAGGCAAAATCTGGGATGCAAAAATTCTTTTATTTGACTGTATTGTTTTAATATGACATCGACGCTTATTGAAGTTATTGGTGTCCATAGCTCCTACTTGTACTATACACTGTTTAGAATTTACATACGCATGGCGTAAAAAAAATATTTTAAAACAAATCCTGTAATAAATTTCATGTTTATCATTTCTTTTCGCGCGTAATGAATCTGCTTTGAAAAATAGTGGAGACTTGAAATTGTCCTTCGTCTAGTTGTTAAATTTGATGATTTAATATATACATATAAAAATGCATTGAGAAAAGAAATATTCCTACTGATTTTCACTCATTGTATTTTTAAAATCTTCAAAAAGGCATTATTGCGACTCTAGAATAATTTAAATTCATCTCGAATATTTCTCGCGAGATTTTGACATAGTTTTCAAACCGTCATGGCAGATTCCTGGAGATGTAAACACTACTCAAAAGATGTGTGGATTTCATTATTTTCTTTAATAAATAATGCTATGAAGTCCGTTTAGACAAGATATAATTATGACTTTTAACAAATATTCATTATCAAGTCCAAATTGATTTCTCGATGGCTTTAAAAGATTTGTGAGCTCTTCTTTTGTGTAAACTGGAGTGGAAACTACGGACGCCGCCAAGAATTAAAGGTTGGCAACGGTGTTGGCATTGTAGAATGTAGGCCTACTTGTAGCTTAGTTAATTAGAAAGTCGCCAGTGGGATGATATTTGAAATATTTATTATAAATAAACGTAGATGTAATGCATTCACACTGTTAATATAGAAAAAAATATTGCAGTAGCCTCAGTAGCCTACTGAGTCCATTGTCCGCCTATTATTTTATTATTCAAATTTAAATTTAATTTTAAATTAATTATTTTAATGAATGATAGTAAATATAATAGTAAAAGTAATATAGTAATAATAATACTGATACCTCAACATAAGTTAAGGACTTCGACGAGCTGGCTGATATTGGTAATTGGACCTTAGTCTGTTTTGTGTTAATAGTGAGAATGAAGTTTGTACAGTACAGGCATTGGCCAAATTAGTAACACTGCTTCCTAAGCTTCTCTAGTGAAACATTCTATCAACACCATAGAAAAGAATGTTGAACCACTTTCATAAGGCAAGCTTTAAGAAAATCCTCAACATCGAATGGCAGGACAGGGTCCAGACACTGTGATACTTGCACAGACAAGTCTCCCAACATCTTAACCATTTTAATGCAGTCTCAGCTTTGTTTGGCAGGACATTTTGTGGTAATCTACCACTTGAGCGTCGGCCAAGAAAAAGTTCAGTTTTTCCGGTTTGAAGGGCTATATAAACAATTATTCTTACATTGGAGTCTGTTAATATTTTTGCTTCCGTATAGAGGCTATTAAGTTATATAGCACAAAACTAATACATTTAAATACTTATTACTGCCAAGCTACCGATATGCCAAGAAGAAAAAGAGACAACAATTGTTTTGTTTGATCCAGATGACGCGGATGTCCACACACAGAATGTGGAAAACGTGAATGCTCAGAAAGCGTAAACTGAAAAGACAGTTTGGCACAAGAAGCGCCGGTGATCTTTCCCCTTCATATATACGTGGATTCATGTACCACAACCGTTTTCGTGGAAATTATATTTTTTTAAACTTCATTGTCAACTTGGGGGATAACTATGCATAATTCCATTTTCACACATTATCTTCTATTTCAAAAAAATTGTTATAGTTTTTCTATTTAAAAAAAAATTGTCTATTATTATGGGAATGAATAAGTACAACCAATGTCATTAAAAATAATATAAGAATAGTTGTTTAAATAGCCCTTCCAACCAGAACAGCTGGATTTTTTCTTGGCCGACGCTCAAGTGGTAGATTACCCATTTTGTTGTGAGAATGTCAGACGAATGATTTCCCAAAATAATATTCTATGGTTAACTCGAGCATGGAAGGTGATTTGCTGGTGCTCAGAAGAAATGATTTAAAAACAACATGAACACCTCAATGAAAGCATTCGATATAGACCTGGACACAAGGGAAGAATCTGCAAAGATCAAGCATTATGCTGGGTTTTTTTTTTACACAAAGGCTTCACCCAACATGAAGCCAACAGAACAGCATCTAGAAAATACAAAAGATGGGGTGAAGGAAAATTCCGGTTAACTCTGGATCTTGAGATGTCCCATACATACCCTGAACTTACTGCACAAGAACAACATTTCGTGCCAGAATCTGTCTCATCAGTCATCTGCGCACCTACAGCCAAGTTGGGAATTAGGACATATACAATGATAAATGTGATCATGGTTGATTTTGACTCATGGTAATAAACTATATATATATTATTTAGGTAAGTTTAAGGACTTGAGGCATTATTTAACTTGTGTAATTATTTGGCCAATAGCCTGTTTAATCAATTCTTCTTCTTCTATATATTAAGGGCCTACGATCAATTTATTGGTCATTTTGGCTCCTATGCATATAGAGGGGATTTGCAATGTTTCAATATTATACTATTTATAGTAAGGACTGTCATATGCATGATGTGAGTCCATAATGGATTGATGGAATTATATAAATTTCAACAATTTATTGGCTTTCTAGGCTTATTTCAACCATTTACTTCCCATTTCTCTGAGAATTCTGTAATTTTTCTTGATATTACAAATAAATTTTATTACTCCTCTTTTAAAACACAATGTAATATCCTATAATAAACCCACTGACATAGTGTCTTAATTTTATTCGTTCTTCCACCCTAAATACTGTAAAGTGTAAAGATCCATACCTTTCTGTGTTCACAATTTCATAGACTAAGTTGCCTTTGCCACTGTGTTGAAGACTTTCTGGATAAAGCAAGTGAAATAATGGACTTTTCTGTTCCAAATTTTATCCTCGAACTGTACTGTGCTCAGCAGAGTCAGTACTACTACACAAAATTGTGTGTTCAGTTCTTATTGAAATAAAAGTGATAAGCTCATCCTTACTTACCATCCTTACAATGTGACTGCCAAAGAAATGTATTTGAAAAATAGTCACATACTGCTGGCTGACCTTGACACAAATGGAATATTCTCATCTCCCACTCAATCCCTATTGCTAAGAAGCAGCATCTATGACCATATTTAACAGGGTCCAAAACAACTCCAACCTCTCAGATACATGTATACAACTGATAATCTAACAGGCATGCACAATCAGTACACACCTGTACACTCACAGCAGGAGGCATGGAACACCTTATCAGAAAACCCAACAACTTATACCTGATTGTAATTGTATTGTGATTTTTCTATGCATTTGATGGCAGGGCAGGAGCCAAACACAAAACTCTTGAAATGTGTAGTATGCTATGAACTTGATGGCATGCCAAGGAGCCAAACACAGTTGAATGTTCTCCACTGTCAGTGACAAATACTTTTTCTGGCTAATCCATACATGATAAGAAAGCCAGACCACAATTACAAACGTCTGCTTTATGCCGAGCTGACATGGGGGGAGGGCTGATTGGGCATCCATGTCTGCACTATGTGTGCAAGAAAGCAGTAACAGCCACCAGCATTAACACCATTAAATAGGCTAAGGAGGTGTGAAAACAAACCTTGCAGAAAGAAGAGCCAACAGTAATATAGAATAATTATCTTTGCTATTCACAAGTGCCAGTTTCTCTATTATCAGACTCTTGAGCCACTTGTTTAAGTGCCGATAGGAAGTCAAAATGATGCCACTCTTAGAAGTTTCCGATAGGAAGTCAAAATGATGCCACTCTTGGAAGTTTCCGATAGGAAGTCAAAATGATGCTACATATGAATTTCTTATATCAGTAAGATAGCTTCATGCACTTTTGATCCATTTTATGAAGCGTCATTCAATTTGGATGTTTCCCATCAAGATTAACCTTTTCCTGATATTAAAATCTTTAGATCTTACTTTGTAGGATTTCTCTTTTGAATTTTTCACTGCAAATTGTTTCAAGGGAAAGAATATTTATCTCTGTCACAGGTTTATTTGTTAACTTAATTAATGAAGAGAAGGAAGTTAGTAAATAAATTTAGAAATTTTACTTACACATTAAAAAAATACAAATTGATTTTGGTTTATACCTTTGGCTCAAAGTTAAGGATGTATTTTGCTGCAACCTTGAGGATTGTTTGGAAACTCTAGGGTGCTGTGGATCACAGCTGTAAACTGCTGAGCAAGAATAAAAATGTGCATAGCATGTGAAACTTCCTGGTCGCTTAGAAACAGTTATCTTCTAGTTTTGATTTTATTCTGTCCGTGAAAATGTTTCCCAAATGTATTGCTTTAGATTTGGAAATGAAGATATCTTTTTTATTTTAAAAATTGTAAAATAAATTAATATTTGATTTCTATTTTTTCTCTCAAATTTTACTATTATAAGGTGTGAAAATCGGATAGAACCTCAACCATGGCAAATTTAATTCAAGATGAGGAAACACTGCAGCTGGTGAATTTGTCTAGAGTAGCAACATTGTACTTAGATAAGCTGGAGCGATACGACAGCCAAGAACTATTATCGTATAGCATGGCACACTGGCTACTCTCCAATGATATCTTCAGGCTCCCAACAGAACAATTGCAGGGATTAATTTCTGAGATGCATCCTAAAGATAACACTGCAGTCTTGTTGTTTCCACTTGATGGAACAGTACCTCAGCTGTGTTACAGGTTAGTTGGACTTTTTTCCTCTAATTTTTAAGTTCTGCATTATTTCATATGTTACAACTGGAATTTGTTTACTTTCAGAGAATTTCACAACATAGTCCGAGAGCTAACCATGGGAATCTATGTAATGCATCAAACACCAATGATTTCTCTCGAGGCAAATTTTGACCAGGCAACTGCTTGTCAAATTCCACCAGCGTATATCAACACTCGCGTGGGACAGCTGTTAATTGCTGTAGACTACATGATGAAAGGCATGTGGCATGGGGCATTTTTCCCCAGAGAAAAACGTACCAAATTTGGAGAAAGATGGCGAACAAATCTAGATGTTAATAGTTTAGGCAAAGCCGAGACTAAGAAACCTCTTCTTGGGGAATTTATCAGTGCAGGTAATATTTATCAATTTATATTATCTTTTGACAACCGAATTAATTTTTTTAAAGTTCTTTTCCTCGAGCTTATAATATACAAATTACGCAAAATTTATTTGCATTATTAGGTTTCAAATAGCAATCTATTACTTTTTACAAACTAGGGCAAATTTAAGCATTTTCATAATATTACAGTACAGTTTCATTCGCTGTTAGGTACGTGACATTGAAATAAACTATAATTCACTTTTATTGCAAGACAGAAAGATACCAATTTGATTTATCTTTATCATCTTTAGGTCTAATGGACATCACAAAGGATCCAGATTTTGCCAATATATATGAAAACATGCCTACAGAACTGCCAGATGATAAGGAACAACTAGAAGAGCTGGAATTTTTCATGAGTCATGTAGAAAACCTCAGCATGAGAATGACATTTACTCAGAATGAGATTCTTTTTCATCAAAACTTATATATTATTGAGTAAGATTTACACTACACAATCATTGTTTGTCTTTTTGTGAACAATCCAATGACAGCTTTTCTTTGAATGCACATACACTTTTTGTAATAGCAAAATGGGGAAATATATGTCCTCTTAATTTTAAACTTTAATTGAAATGTCAAAATTCATTACAGAAGGCATGCAACTTATTTGTTAATTCATTTTTATTTGCTTTTACATTGATTATAATCTTAGTTTCAAACATAATTTCAAATCACTTACAGAAAAAAAGAAAAAGTATTACTATATTATTCATAGATAGCATGAGATAAAAAAAAATTATTTAACATTAGGTAGGTATTCAGATTCAAAATTATTTTATTTTCTACAATCAATGAAAAGAACTTTTAACACAAGCTTAATTTACTGTAGTTATGTAAACTGATTCTCTCACTAGATTTTCTTACCCAGTTTTATGATCAATCCATCAGTTCTAAGTATCAAGTGTCCAGTATTGTACGTCTCATGGACACCCAAATCGATCATACTGGCTATGAGCGTCTAAAGACAAAGCTTCAAATGCAAGAGGATGTTATTCAGGTAGTTCCTATATAAAAATGAAATAGAAAAAAATAAAATGTAGCTTATAGTTTAAATCTCATAATCTTAAATTGAACCATGAAAAGATTAATTTCATTTTAATTACAAAATTTGATGTATTTTTTGCCATAAAAAGTATTGTTTAAATGCAAACTTTTTTGTTTAGAAATCACTAAGTGCTAAAACAGAAACGCGAAGGCAGCTAGAGCTACTTAAGCTCATCAGTTACCTTGTGCCTTTCTTGCTTGGCATGCGCAAGAGGATGAGAATCCCTGATATTAATAAGCTTCTGCCTCCCTTCACAAGTAAGTTCATTATTCAAATGGACCTCAACAGTAGCTGATAAAAAAATTGACTTTGTTTATACATCAGTGATCTCTGATTCTTTCCTACAATAATGTTAACCTGTTTTAAAAAAAATGTAATTTTCATAGAACCTCTATTGATTTGTAATGATAGGATTAGGGATTTTTCTACACACTATGAATTGCTGCTTTTCACATCGCATGGTTCAAGAATAAAATATAAAACAATAAAACTCCTGGTTCCGATGTTCCAGTTTGACTTTTGTAACTGTTTGCTAAGCAACTTGAAGGAAATGATTCAAATTGACCTTCCTTATACACATCTCTTTTTGTTTTTTGAAAGAAATAATTTCATTCTATGCTTATTGCCTAGGCCAGTTATTCCTGTTAACCGTTTGTCTGTCACAGGTTGCTAAATGCTAATAATAGTTGCGTTCCTGCAGGTGATGAATGTCGAACAGAGCGGGAACTTCCACCTTTGATGGTCGGCCAAGACTTCAAGTGTAAAAATTTTATGGCAACTGATAGTTATTTTCATCTGCATGGAGGTGAGCTGAACATAGTACAAATATGCATTGGGTCCTGTGGAGGTGAGCTTAACATTGTTAAAATATGCATTGGGTCCTGTGGAGGTGAGCTGAACATAGTACAAATATGCATTGGGTCCTGTGGAGGTGAGCTTAACATTGTTAAAATATGCATTGGGTCCTGTGGAGGTGAGCTGAACTTAGTTAAAATATGCATTGGGTCCTGTGAAGGTGAGCTGAACATTGTTAAAATATGCATTGGGTCCTGTGGAGGTGAGCTGAACATAGTTAAAATATGCATTGGGTCCTGTGGAAGTGAGCTGAACATTGTTAAAATATGCATTGAGTCCCATGGAGGTGAGCTGAACATTGTTAAAATATGCATTGGGTTCTGTGGAGGTGGAGGTCCGCTGAACATTGTTAAAAAATATGCATTGGGTCCTGTGGAGATGAGCTTAACATTGTTAAAATATGCATTTGGTCCTGTGGAGGTGAGCTTAACTTAACATTGTTAAAATATGCATTTGGTCCTGTGGAGGTGAGCTGAGCATACTTAAAGTATACTTTGAGTCCCACAAAATAAGACCTGAATAAGTCAGACATTGCATGAATTTAAAAAGAATAATAAGGGGGTGGGGGTGGAGAATGAAATCAGGTTTATGTAAGTTTTAATGTTTATATTTGTGTTAGTCTTTCTTTGTTCACTGAAGAAGGCTTCTTGCCCATACGTTTGTTGTTTTGTTTTATCCTTCTCTGCAGGTTTTACCATACATTGTTTGACAAATTTAATTTCCTTAATAAATTTAAAACTTGTATATTTATTTTATGTAAATTCACTCTCCATGTTAATTTCATTGATTTTGTGACATATCATATGGTTCCTTTAGTTAATGTTTTTAAAAATGTATCTATCAATTAATTTTGTTATACTGTAGGTAAATAATATGCCAATCTTTGACATGTTTCAAACAAAAAGTACACAAATAAAATAGGACATTCCTACTTTGGGCTAACTGACCCATTTAAAATAAATAAAATTAAAAATCAGAAGAAAAAAATGAAGAAAAGAAGTAAATTTATAATTATCTGAAATAAGATGTTTTGACTTTGAAAAACTATTTGATTTTAAATGAGAGCATTGGATGACACATACACTCCGATTCAATGGGTACACTTAATCACACCTCACAGTCTTGTTTAACTGGAGTCCTTTGTTACACTTACATTCTAGTTTACTCAAAAGGCAGACTAGAACTATGTTTGTTTCTTGCATCTGTAGGACACATTTATTGAATTCACAAATGATAACACAAGTGTGTCCTCAAACTGCTCTTGCCTCTCTTAAATCGATGAAATAAATTGTTGTTTTTTTGGTCTTGTTGACAGGTATAAACATTGATCTAGAAACTGACTCGATGAAACCTGCCAGCAAATGTTTTACAGACCACTATGTTAGCATCTCTGATGTTGCTGTGAAAGAGTTATATCTTCATTTGAATCCAGAGCAACAGCGAGTCAGAGATCACTACCCCATACCTACTGTGGAAATTGATGGAAAACAGTAAGTTTCTCAGGAAACATTATGACATGTTGACTTTCAACAAAATTAATGTAGCCAAAAAAAACTTGGTTTTAAAGTCAGTTTTATACTTGATCTTTAAACAAATTTTTTTTTTCTAATTAAAACTCTGTGTTACAAAATATCAGCAGAGATAAGAGATAATTTCATGCAAATTGTGAAAGATTGTGTAAGAATATTTAGGATTGTTTAAGATTGTGTAGAATGTGTAAGATTTATAAGAATTTTAAAGATTGTTTAAGAATATGTACTAATATGTAAGGTTGTATAAAATTATGTAAGATTGTGTTAGAATGTGTTAGATTGTGTAGAATGTGTAAGATTGTTTTACATTGTGTAAGGCTGTGTAAGAATATTTAAGGTTGTGTAAGATTGTGCAATCTTTTAGAGGGGGAATCTAAACAAAGAAGCAGATCACAATATAATACCTGTCCTAATTTTGTCTTTAAAAAAATAAATCTCTAATAGTGTCCTCCATAGATCTTGTTTAACATGAAGATTAACATGAAGATTAAATCTGGCTATACCCATTGCCGGACCTGAAGTATTATAATGTTGTTAGGCACCATTTAGAGTATTCTTGTGGACTGCGATAAAATAAAATACAATTGACTGGCTTATTGAAATCTTGTTTAACAGATACTACGCGCTAGTGATAGAGTTTGAAACATTTTATGGAGTTTCACCTCACAAGCCCTTATGGGTCAGGGCATTTAGTGATGAAATGGATAAAATGAAACCGAAACGACTCCCTCTCACAGACATCCAAATGTATGAACAGTTCAAAAAGAATTTTGGAGCCAAAAAATCAATAAAATACAAGGTAAAAAAAGGCAAAGACTCATCATGTAAAGTTAATTTTTTTAATCATCATCAATGGTGCCACATCCCATGCAGGGCTCTGGCCTGGTTCCATTCAGACCAGTCCGTGGCTCTTTAATCTGGCATCATCTTGATGGGTCCTGTCCAGTTTAATTGTCCTGACAATGAATGTATCTTCATACAACTTGTATACTGTATTTCTTGATGTGTTTAATTTGTCCATCCATCGTTATTCTGTATAGGCCTGCATATTTTTTGAGAACTTTTCTCTCCCATGTATTGTGCAGGTGTTTGATTTTCTTCGTGAGGGTCAATGTCTCATTTGCAGACATTACTAATGGTCTCATAATGGTGAGGTAAATTGTTTTCTTTATTTCCCTTGAGAGAGGGTTTCTGCTTCCTATTAAGTTTTGTAGAGTGAAGTATGAATGGTTTCCTACTGATGTCCTTTCCTTCAGGTCCATCCGTAGATCATTGACCTCATTTGTGGTAGCTTCTTGGTATTTGAAAGCATCCACTCTCTCCAAGGTTTGGTTATTTATTTTGATGTTATCATGTGTACGTCTGTTGCATGACATCAAGGTGTATGTCTGTTGCATGACATCAAGGTGTATGTCTGTTGCATGACATCAAGGTGTATGTCTGTTGTATGACATCAAGGTGTATGTCTGTTGCATGACATCAAGGTGTATGTCTGTTGCATAACATCAAGGTGTATGTCTGTTGCATGACATCAAGGTGTATGTCTGATGCATGACATCAAGGTGCATGTCTGTTGCATGACATTAAGGTGTCTGTCTGTTGCATGACCTCAAGGTGTACTTGGTCTTTGCTTCATTCCCCTCTAATCCTGCCTCAACCAATTCATCGTCGAATTCATTTAAAGCGTTTACTATGTCATTATTTCTGCACAGTCAAGCTGTTTTGTATGCATATTTTTCTATATAATGTTCCTTTGGTTGTGTTACATTTCTCTGGAAATAATTTGTAATAGTATGTTTCTAATGTGATGTTTAACATGTTTAATTTGGTGTTTTTTAATTAAGTTTTCATTAAAATCTTTCATGTGACAAAGTGACTTCTAGCTATTCTAAGTATTATGTTTTGAATAATCTATTCTTTTGGATTAAGTGTGACAAAATATTCTGTTCCACGGTGAATTTTGAAGAAAAATAATAATTATTTTAAAAGTAACAAAACTTTAATGTTTTGTTTGAGAGATTGTTCTGCAAATACTTTGCTCACGCATTTTTGTCACAAATATTGTCTTAAGAAATTCTTCGTGCTTGAATAAATACTGTATAGGATATTAACAAGTCTTAGTATGTGTTTTAAAGATTTACTCATAGGAATTTTAATATTGGCTAAAATAGTGATTGATCCATAAGCTTGTTAGCACTTAAATAGCATAACTCATATAACAATACAACACTGTGATTCAGTTTTTGTTTCCTTTGGCACAAGAGTTATACAAAATGTGTTGTGATTCTTCCAAGTAAGGTTTAAAATCGTTATAGATATCTTTGAGAAAAGACATCTAATCTCTCAATTAGTAAAGTCATTAAACTTCACTTATTTAAAATTTTAAGAATAAAAGTTTTTAAAAATTCCAATAGAATTAAATAAGAAATGACATTATAAGATGTAATCAAATAAAAGACAAATATTTTAAGCTTCCCATTTCTTTCCTCACGTTTTTCCATAGACCCCAATTTCTGGAATTAAAGTTTGTGCACAAAGAGGTCTCATCTCAATGTTTAATGCACTGACCAGGAAGATATCTGCTACCCGAATCACCAAGCAAGATGAACAGGGTCTATCACTCATACACCATGCAGCAATCTTCAACAGACCTCAAATCATCACATTACTTCTGTTGTTGTCCACAGATGTCAATGTTCGCAGAAATAACATCATGTCAACAGGTAAAAGTAACATCATGTCAGCAAGTTATTATAATATTATGTCAAAAAGTTATTATAACTTTATGTCGAGTTATTATAACATTATGTCAACAAGTTATTACATCATCATGTCAACAAGTTATGATTACTTTATGTCAAGTTATTATAAAATTATGTCAACAGTTATAAATAATTTTATGTCAATAACTAATAATGCTGCTGCACCTTATTTTCATATTCAAGATATTTGGAAGCAAATCAGAATTATTAAATTTTTTTTTTTTTTTGGTTTTCTTGTCCCATAAACAATTTACAAGTCTTTTCAATGTTGAAATTCAATATATCCTGTAAATCAAAACTGCTGGGAAAACGCAAAAATTTAAATCATTGAAGACATACAGTTCTATTACTGTAGTTCTATAAATTTGACGGTAAAATTTAGTTTGGTGAAATTTTAAGATTGTAATAAAATCTCAAATGTCTTTCAAATCATAAGAAGGCTGGGAAGGATTTTCTTATTGTGCTGATTAGTACAATGGGAAAATAGGCCAGGTGGCATTCTAAACTTATCATAACAACAAATAATGGGAGTGTGAAAAATGTGTTACTCTAGGACTCTGAAAATAGTTTTAATAAAAAAGTTTGTCTGATTCCAGACAAAAAACATTTAGACTCTATATCTAATTGTAGACGCATTTTTATATTTCAGTTCAAAGAAATATATTTAGGACATCATTAATATTATATCAGAAGAAAATAAGTTATATCATAAAAGAAAATATCATATGCCATTATGAGTGAAAGATCTCTTTATGTTTCCAATTTCTGAAATGGATTTTTTCGTTTTTGAAATGGGCACTCATCTGTCATTGATTAAAAACAAGGAAATATGATTTTAAATATCTCAAAGATCATCCATGCATGTCTATACTGTATAATAAATTTAAACCATCCCCATTTATCACATTTCATCACATTAGTATTTGCATGATTTGAGCTCTTGGTTAGAGTTTGTAAACAAACTGAGCCCTGTTAGTCCTTGAAATTCATTTGTTTGTTTTCTAATCTAGCTTATCTTAAAGCCACCCTAGATTTAAAAGAACAAAGAAGTAGCATAGAGCTTTCCCTTGTTAGGAGTGAATTAAAAAAACTGGACAAAAATGACGGTATTCGTTCAGTGCAAGGTTTCAGTTTCTGATTGGCTTTCAATCAAATTTTGTGTTCTACTTTATTCTGTGCAGACAATTTTGTGTCCGACTTTATTCTGTCAGACAATTTTGTGTCTTACTTTATTCTGTGCAGACAGTTTTTTTATTTTTTTAAAATTGTTAAAGTTTTATTTAAGTTTTATACACATGTAAATAAGATTGAAGTTGAGTTAATTCTGCTTCTAAGTTGACAAATTTTTCTGTTGTTTAAATAACATGTCTGTTTTAAATTCTTTCTTTAAAAAAGATATTTCAAAACCAATTTCAAATATTTTAGTGACATATTATCTTCATTGATAGACATTGAATAACAAATTATTTACAGTTAACTCAAGATAATTTCAAATGAAAAAGATGTCTTATTAAAATAATTAAAGAAATTTATGAAAGAATAACTCTGATGCTTGATAATAAAATTTCTTGACAAAATATAGGACCTACAGCTCTTCATATGGCCGCAAGATGTGGATCTCTTGATGCAGCTAGCTGTCTCATAGCTAATCATGCCAGTCTTTTAGCTATTGACCAAGATGGCTGGGCTCCCATTCACTATGCGGCTTTCTTTGATCATCAGATTATTGTCAAACTAATGTTGCGAAAGAGCTCTGAGCTTTTGGAACTTACAACAAAAAATGAGTAGGTCAACTGAGAAAAACTTGTAATAAAGATCAATTTATTGTAGCTGTGATGGTCGACACTCAACAAACTTGGTTCTTTTAAAAGATAGATACTTTGTCAAGTTAAATTTAACGCCATCCATAAATAGATACTTTGTCAAGTTAAACTTAACGGCCATCCATAAATGCATACTTTGTCAAGTTAAACTTAAGGGCCATCCATAAATGACATCATGCTATTTTGGCAGATTTTTATCCCCCCCCCCTCTTTCCCCCCTCCACCCATTATCACAAAAAGTTTGTCCTTCCTCCAATTTTATGTTCTTAGATTCCTATAATATAAAATCAATTACCTTGAGTACAACAGATAATTCTCCCATCCACTACTGTGTGTGTTGCAACCTTTTGTTTACAAACCAAAAGATTTGACTCCCTTGGATATTGAATGATTGCATTTGCATCAGAAACACTTCTAGAACATTTACTAAGATTATATCTTCCTGATCAACTATTTTTTTGGGGTCTTTCTCACTTTACGCATCAATAAGTCTCAGACACCAATCTTCTACTTTTGTGACATAATTTATATCATTGCCTCTTCAAATCTTGATAACTTGATCAACCCAGACCAATGGTCAGAGCCCATTTCCGACATAAAATACCTTTTACCCTTTTACCAGTTGCCCACAGAACTGATTTGCTCATTTATAATGATGGTGATCATAGTTTAAATATGAAAACATTGAATCAAAATAAATCAAACAGCAAACAAACAACACTCTTACAACAATCAAGCAACAATCTTACAACAATCACACATTGAGAAAGTTTAAGAATAAAAATGTAATTATGAAAATTGATGTGTAAAGAATAAATAAAGTATGGTAAAAAATACTGACAATCTTTTTAAATTAAGTTCTGCTTTTGATGTGGCATCACATTACTTAACACCTCCCTCCCCCCATCCCCCAGTCTGTAACCCTCTCTCCCTAGATGATTGTTGTCATTTATGGAATGACCCCTTGATAATCTTACATAAGAAAATAAGTTTATTACTCCCAGGTACTGACACTATTTAAAAATATAATTATGAAATAAATTTATGTAGAAGCCCACCGTGCACCATTTCAGTTTCAGTGAGTTTAAATGTTCATGAATAGTTGTAGTTGAAGCATTGCATTTTGTTTGAAAGAGCAGGCATGTACATATAAAAGGAGAGAGAGAGAGAGACAGAGCAGATAAATATCTCCGATGCCGATAACATGTGATTTTTCTAAAAATGACAGATTATCCTCCACGCCTCTACTACTTGCGGCAAGCTCAGGAGCACTAACATCAGTCAAAGTCATTATAGATTTTGGTGCCAACATCAGGGCAGACGATGGGGAGGGCAACAACCTGGTCATGCTAGCAGCACTCCGCTTTCATACCTTTGTGTTAGAGTATCTCATTGACCTCGAGCATGCAGATATTCCTGTCTGGTCTGTTCTAGTTGGTAGGTGTTGTTGTAGATGAGTTTTCTGGGTCATGTTCGTTGGTGATGTGTTTGTCATAAATTGAAATTCCTATGTAAAAACAATAAAAGTGTTATAACAAAAAGGAAAGGACTATTATTCATATCTTCACTTAAGACAGCCGTTCTCAACCTGTGGGTCATGACCCCTTTGGAGGTCGCCTAGGACCATCGGAAAATAAATATTCATGAAGAAGCAATGAAAATAATTTTATGTTAGGGAGTCAACACAACATGAGGAACTGTATTAATGGGTTGCGTCAATAGGAAGGTTTAGAACACTTGATTTAAGTCAGATGTGCTCATACCATGATCTAATTATAATAACCCTTCCAGCTATGCTAAATGATGAAAGTCTGGTTAAAAAAGAAAGTGCAGTGAAATGCCTTGAAATTCTCTCAACTTCTAAGCCAGCACATTGGAAGAACATTCTCGATGCTGGTAAGATTAGAAAAACAGCTTGTTTTTAAAACTAGAAAACTTTTATTTATCTTGAAAGTGGACATTCATTTTGCCCAATGCACATAGATGAACATTGTTTCTTCAAAAGTTTTCAAGTAAATTATTTGAATTAACAATCTTTAAGTTGAACAATGTAGGTTATCTCTCTCTAACATAAATCTGTCATATCCAATACACTTTTAAATTTGCCCTTAAAAGGTCAAACAATGTAGATATCTCTCTAAAATAAATCTGTCATATCCAGTACACTTCTAACTTTGCCCCAAAAGGTCGAACAATGTAGATATCTCTCTAACATAAATCTCTCATATCCAATACCCTTCGAACTTTTCCCCAAAAGGTGGCATCCCGGCTTTGGTGAAACTGTTGCACATTGAAGTGGCTGAGTTACAGTCAGTGGTGGCTTCTGTCATCTGCAACATCTCAGAGCATGACAGTGTTCGGCATGCACTTTCCAGGGCTAACGCTGCACCTGTCCTCATCAAATTGTTGAGTTCATCCATAGATGATGTTCATTCCCGAGCGGCCATCATTCTTTCCGATCTCTGCTGTGTGGAGCAAAATCAGGTCGGTTTGTTTTCCAAGTGAACACTTAGTAGACGTTTTTCCACTGATGTCATATATTTTAAATTTAAGTAAGCACTGACTGATCATTAAAATGTTTCCAATACAGTTTCAGATCACCTCATTTATGTTACAACTTAAAATGATTATATTTCTGAGTTTTTTATATGATAATATTCTGACTTGATCTGTGTTTGCAGACGCTGATTGCTGAATGTGGTGGTATCCCTCCATTGGTCAGACTGCTGGAGTCTGAGCTTGAAGATGTTTTGGTCAATGCCGTTAACTGTATACGGGTTTTATGTTTAGGAAATCATGACAACCAAGATGCCGTGGCTGAGTGTGGGGGGCTAGAGCCACTCGTTGAGTTTTTAGAAGTTCCTTCAGGTATGTTGTGCCATTTGTCATTTGTGCTGACAGAAACACTGTTTAAATCACTATTATTTACCATTCACTTCCATTGATACTGACAGAAACACTGTTTAAATCACTATTATTTACCATTCACTTCCATTGATACTGACAGAAAAACATTGATTAAATCAATATTATTTACCATTCACTTCCATTGATACTGACAGAAACACTGTTTAAATCACTATTATTTACCATTCACTTCCATTGATACTGACAGAAACACTGTTTAAATCACTATTATTTACCATTCACGTCCATTGATTCTAATAAACACTGTTTAAATCACTATTATTTACCATTCACTTCCATTGATACTGACAGAAACACTGTTTAAATCACTATTATTTACCATTCACTTCCATTGATACTGACAGAAACACTGTTTAAATCACTATTATTTACCATTCACTTCCATTGATACTGACAGAAACACTGTTTAAATCACTATTATTTACCATTCACTTCCATTGATACTGACAGAAACACTGTTTAAATCACTATTATTTACCATTCACTTCCATTGATACTGACAGAAACACTGTTTAAATCACTATTATTTACCATTCACTTCCATTGATACTGACAGAAACACTGTTTAAATCACTATTATTTACCATTCACTTCCATTGATACTGACAGAAAAACATTGATTAAATCAATATTATTTACCATTCTCTTCCATTGATACTGATATACACTGCTTAAATCACTATTATTTATTATTTACTAAGTTGGCCCGATGACTCTGCCAATTTTACAAGCATCCTTTGTTATCATGTTGATATTCCTAATCTTTCCAACAGAAGATCTTCAAGCTGGGGCAGCAGCAGCTTTAGCAGCTTGCTGTACGAAAAATGTAGAAAACCAAAATGCTGTCATTAATGTAGATGCCCACAAGTAAGGAACTGACCTATTTTAATGTCATCATTGGTGGGCTTTAGTGTCATCATTGGTGGCCTTTAATGTCATCATTGGTGGGTTTTAGTGTCATCATTGGTGGGCTTTAATGTCATTATTGGTGGGCTTTAGTGTCATCATTGGTGGGCTTTAGTGTCATCATTGGTGGGCTTTAGTGTCATCATTGGTGGACTTTAGTGTCATCATTTGTGGGCTTTAATGTCATCATTGGTGGGCTTTAATGTCATCATTGGTGGGCTTTAATGTCATCACTGGTGGGCTTTAATGTCATCACTGGTGGGCTTTAATGTCATCATTGGTGGACTTAAGTGTCATCATTGGTGGGCTTTAGGGTCATCATTGGTGGGCTTTAATGTCAACATTGGTGGGCTTTAATGTCATCATTGGATGGCTAATTACAGTAGTGACCACCCGAATAATGTCATCATTGGTGGGCTTTAATGTCATCATTGGTGGGCCTTAATGTCATCATTTGTGTGCTTTACTGTCGTCATTGGTGGGCTTAAATGTCATCATTGGTGGGCTTTAAATTGGTGGGCTTAAATGTCATCATTGGTGGGCTTAAGTGTCATCATTGGTGGGCTTTATTGTCATCATTGGTGGGCTTTAGTGTCATCATTGGTGGGCTTTAATGTCATCATTGGTGGGCTTTAATGTCATCATTGGTGGGATTTAATGTCATCATTGGTGGGCTTTAATTTGGTGGGCTTTAATGTCATCATTGGTGGGCTTAAGTGTCATCATTGGTGGGCTTTAGTGTCATCATTGGTGGGCTTTAGTGTCATCATTGGTGGGCTTTAATGTCAACATTGGTGGGCTTTAATGTCATCATTGGGGGGTTTTAATGTCATCATTGGTGGGCTTTAATGTCATCATTGGTGGGCTTTAATGTCATCATTGGTGTGCTTTAATGTCATCATTGGTGTGCTTTAATGTCATCATTGGTGGGCTTAAATGTCATCATGCCACCCGAAATTACAGTAGTAACGTGGGCTTTAATGTCATCATTGGTGTGCTTTAATGTCATCATTGGTGTGCTTTAATGTCATCATTGGTGGGCTTAAATGTCATCATTGGTGGGCTTTAATGTCATCATTGGTGGGCTTTAAATTGGTGGGCTTTAATGTCATCATTGGTGGGCTTTAATGTCATCATTTGTGGGCTTTAATGTCATCATTGGTTGGCTTTAATGTCATCATTGTTGGGCTTTAATATTATATTAATGGGCTTTAATGTCATCATTGGTGGGTCATCATTGGTGGGCTTTAATGTCATCATCGGTGGGCTTTAATGTCATCATTGGTGGGCTCAAATTTCAACATTAGGGGCTGTAAAGTCACATTGGAGTCAACATTGTTAGGCTTAAATAAACTTTAATGTATTCATAATAGGGGTCTAATGTCATCATTGGACGGGTCTAATGTCTTCATTGGAGGGGTTTTGAGACAAAAGGCATTGAACAAGATAATCTAACCCCCAAAACAATCTTGATATTTTCTGACGCAATAAATCCAAGTGAATGACATCAATGCCTCTGATTGCAGACCTTTGGTTGAGCTGATTCGTGGCAGTCGTAGCACCACAGTGCAAGTCAAAGCAGCAAGCGCCCTGGAAGCCTTAGCCAGCTTAAATCCATATTGTCAAAAGAAGTTTTTACAGCTAGATGCACCAAAAGCTCTTATTAGACTTTTAAAAGTTGGTAACATTTTTTTTCCCTTATATTCTTAGAGGAGTTTATCCATAATGGACAATAGGTTTACCAATGTCCACGACATTGCTAAATTTTATATTTTAGGCTTTCTAAAACAAAAAGCCGGTGTGATCGTCTTCATGATATAAGTATACATTATTCAGAGCCAAAATCAGTGAGAATTGTAGGCTATATTATATTCTTTTTGCATTTATTATTTTTCTCTAGCTGGACACTTTATATCAGGGGTCTCAAACTCAAATCATCCAGGGGCCGCAGGTGTCAGAGTCTGAGTGAGACTGGGCCGCATCAAGTAGTCCACAAAACAGCGATTACAAATTCAACCTTGAATAATAACAAATAAAACTTTAAGGGTTTCGAGAACTAGGCTTCACTTTCTTCCTCCTACTGCTTGTTGCCAGAGGCCTGACAGCGCAAGTGACTAAGCTGACATGTTCGGAATTTCCCTCACTCGTAAACATTAGCCGCAATTTTAATAGGGATTCTTTAATACTGTGTCAGAGCGCTACGATGTACACAATTATGGTTGTGCTTTACCTACTAAATGACTTTTAAAAATTTTAAATATGTATATATATTATTCGAAGCATGTTTTCTCAAAACCGCACTTTAGCCATGTTTTTCACATAAAATACTACAAATTAAAAACTTTTAGTCCGAATTTAAAATAATTTTTACCATTAAAATCAACGTCCAAATCTATACAAACATAATAAAAATCCAAATTAGACTAGTCGGGGAGATTCGACTGAAACCGTCGCAGAGATTCACATTAAAGATATGAGAATGGGGAAAACATGCGGGCATCATTAACACTAAATTTGCTGTCATGTCGCGGGCCGCAAAATATCATCTTGCAGGCCGCAAATGACCCACGAGTTTGAGACCCCTGCTTTATATCCACATAGCTGGTAGTTAAAAAAAACATGACATCAGTGGCGTAGCGAGGGTGTTTGGCGCCCGGGGACAAGATTCACGCCCGGGGACAAGATCCATTTTAAACGCCCCTTTTTCTTTTTTTCAACTCTCAAACCCATTATTTTCATCTATAAAATAATATCAAAGCACATTTTGGCGCCCCTAACTAGCTGGCGCCCGGGGACATCTGTCCCCCCC
Source organism: Lymnaea stagnalis (assembly GCA_964033795.1). Taxonomy (NCBI): domain Eukaryota; kingdom Metazoa; phylum Mollusca; class Gastropoda; family Lymnaeidae; genus Lymnaea; species Lymnaea stagnalis. The sequence goes on from CAXITT010000140.1 coordinate 1,249,777, forward strand.
TGCCCCCACCACGCTACGCCTCTGCATGACATCTCCCTCCAGTATGGTGACAAATAATGTTATAAGTTGATGGTAAACTCAATAAGTTAGTCAAGATGGATAAAATTTACTTTACTTTGTTAATTTAAAGACACTGTCATTACAACAGCTAGCATATTTAACCTAAGAATTATGTCTAATTACATATAAATTGTTATATTTATCTATTGAGTCAATTTTTTAAATACAATTGCTATTGACCTGTGGAAAAAAAAAAAATAATTAAAAAAATTGATTTTAACTTAGCTTTTTAGCTTGTTTTAAGCTATTTTCATTTAAAAGAGGCTACTGCAGCGAAAGGGGATTATTTATTCATGCTTTCAAAACGATCAAAATGATAAAATAGTTTTCAATTAAATTTATTTTTTTTGGTACAATTTTTTGGGCACTTTTTTGTACAGTTTTTGATCCCACAGTTTGGCACATATCAATATAATAACTATTTTTTTTCCTATTTCCTGTGGCTGATAAATTATTACAAAAAAAATGATCCTAAAATGTTCTTTCCTTTTAGTTTACTTCCCTTGAATGGGATGGGAAGGGTTGCTTAAATTCAAGGACTGTTGTTGTTTAAAGCACATCCCCTTGGCAGCATATTTTCCCAAATATTTTAGCCTCATGGTTTTCAAGATAGTTTTGGCTGTACCAAGGATCTGTCTGAACTTTCACAATATTTTACGTTGTATTTTCTTATATGAATCTCCTCTATGTGACTATCTCTTTCTCTCTTTCCCTATCACTAATTTCTGTTTTTAGACTTTGCGCTTTCAGACTCCACCAAATCCCATCGGTCATTTTGAATGAACCGATTAGCAATAAGTTTGAAAAGAGTAAGATTTTTACCCACTTGAAATTGAAAATATTGAGGTTAAAAAAAAAACATATTGAAAATATTATTTCATTAAAGTAAACTTGCAAAAATATTGACTGAATTATGTCCACAGAATTATTAACTACAGCAGTGATTCCAAAACTTATGAATTTGCTGCCCTGTGTTCCTGTAATGTACTGTAATAAATGACAAATAACATTACCGAATGTAATCTAATTTTAGGTGTTTTAATTTTTACCCCCCTTACCACAAACATTTTGCGAAAATTTAAGAAAATTGTTTGCCATCATCTTAGTCAACTTTAAGTTCTATGACTGTGAAACCTTCGTCTTGTTTAGAATGTCTATGTGGAAGTTCGAGAGCAAGGTGCATGTGCACTCTGGGCACTGGCAGGTAACACAAAGACTCAACAGAAAAACATAGCAGAGAGGATCACTATTACTCACATAATACAGATGTTACTGGAGCCCACAGAGAAGCTTCTCTATGTTGGTAGGTCATTGGCTCTAAAATCTTTGTTTGCAGATCACTGGCTCTAAAATATAAGTTGGTAATAAAGGGGAGACACTGCAGTCAAGTTAAGTTAAAGGAAATGAGCGAAACAAAGTATGGGAAAACCTGAACAAAGAGTGCACCAAAACAATGAATGTGTTGGCAAGAAGCCTTCTTAAGCAAACAAACAAAAGTGAAAACAATATAAAATAAAAATAAACACTTAGCTGCAATGTAGTATCTGAGAGTACAGCAAGAGGAATGTGAAAGTATAAGTTGGTAGGTCATTGGCTCTACTATATATGTTGTAGTGTAAATGTACAAGGTCATCCCATGGAGTTGTTGCTGAGTTTATTTATCATTATTATCCACTAACCAGCTAGTTTAAACATTTTGCCATTTTGAATTGTGAAATTAAGGTCTGTCTGAAAATGAATTATTATTTTAAGTGTTTGAGCGCTCAAAATTTTAAACTACGCTGGTATGAATTTCTTATCTTAGGTAAATTATTGCAGTTTTCGTGAATTTGAAATTTTGTTTATTTTACTTGTGGTAAGATGTAAACCTAACATATTTTCCTGAAATCTCCAGGTTGTATGACGGCTATTGCGCTTGGGTCTGAAAATATTTCCAATCAAAACAAGCTGGCAATGGCTGATGCTTTTTCCCAACTAGTAAGGTTGCTGCGGTCACCAAAAACTTCACAGAAAGTTCTGCATATGGTGATCAAAGTCCTAGGAATTCTGTGTGTCGGTAATATTAACTTACTTATAATTATAAGCATTATTGGTTTATTTTGTACTTACCATTAACATTACTTATTTCATTCAGAAACACTCAAAGTGTCTAAAGAAATCTTTTAAAGTTATAGAAAATCCATGCTTTTATCTCCTTCTCAAAAATTTGAATTTAATCTTGTTTTTTTTTGGGGGGGGGGGGGATTAAGCTATCTAATTTTAGTTTAAAAATAATAATAAAAAAATCAAATTTAATATTACAATTTAAAACTCAAAATCATCAAAGAACATAATCAAATGTGTTTTCCGACTGAAATCTGAAAGTAGGACTGCAATAAATAATGATGGTTTTAAAATGTATTAAATATTTTTTTTTTTACTTCCTCGCTGTAGGTGTTGCTTACAGAAACAACAAGGTTACTCAGGGTAAAATAGCAGATGAGGGTGGCATCCCGGTCCTAGTTCATCACTTAGCAAAGCCACCCAATGAAGAGATCCAGGTGGAGGTGGCCATCACACTTGGCTGTGTTGTCCTCAGCAATAAAGAGAATCAGGAGAAACTAGCAGATGAACCAGGCTTCAAGTTTGACATTCTTTTGAATTTGCTCCGAGCTAAAGATGATGTAATTCATTTCATAAACCCTAACTTAAATATAGTTTGAAATAAAATGTTTCAATGCTAAGGAGATTATTGTAAATTTGATTCATCCATTTCATTTAGCAAGAACAAAATAAACAGCCCACCATTTATTCAATATACTAATATTCCTTAAAAAATTGTATAAATGAGTGATTAATAGATCTCTTTGTGGGTTCAAATAATGTATAAAAATATTCAACAGTATAAATTTCATAAGTCAAATTCTTGAGTACATTGCCACATCTATATTAATATATTTAAAGATTTTAAAACTTATTTCTTTTTTATCCTGACAGGAAATTCGACTCAGAGCCGGAATGGCCCTGACAATATTTGCATTCAACAATACGCCTCAACAGTTTTCTATGCGTGAAGCAGGCGGCATTAAATACAGTGTGTTTGATAAGTTTATCCTGAGTGGTGATGAGTTCTACCAATGTTACGCCGCCTTCCAGGTAAGCCAACTGGACCTCTCGAAATTTTATTTTTTATTCTTCACTAATGGAGGTTACTTTTAGAAAATGTACAATTTTTTTGCAATATTAATTTTGTCATATTTTTACTTCTGCCAAACTAATAGTTGTAGTTGTGTACATCCAGGTGGTTCTCTTTCTTAGCAAGGGTTATCATAGATAAAGATCAAGTAAGCCTAATTAGTTCTGCCAAACTAATAGTTGTAGTTTTGTACTTCCAGGTGGTTGTCTTAGCCAGGGTTATCATAGATAAAGATCAAGTAAGCCTAACCGCTCAAGGCATTATGTTGCTTGTGTCAAAATTAAGTTGTGAAGATGAGAAGGTGGTCGTGTTGGCCTGTAGCCTGCTAGCAGCTCTTTCTCACACCAGAGCTGGTCTCACAGATGCCATGATAACTTGTGGCATTTTGGATCAGTTGGTTCTACAACTAGACTCACCCAATGACATAGTAAGTCTTTTTAGTCACCACTCAATGAGATTGTAAGTCTTTTTGGTTTGTGTCACAATCAAATTCCCTTATGTCACAATTAAATTTCATTGTCAATAATGCTCAAGGCGAAGTGTTTCAAATAGTGACTGATATTTAACTCTCAACATTCACAATAAGAAATATATCTCACAAAAATCGGAAAAAACTTGGAAAATATATCACATGAATATTCAATTACTAACTTCTGGATAATATAATCTTCTTTTACTTGATAAAATATCAACACAATATTAACCTTCATTACAACATCAACGGTCTCTTTTCATTCCTCTCAAAACAAACTCTATTAATCAACTCCCCCGTCCTGATTGGCCAGTTTCTCCCCAAGTCCCAACACTCTGTATATTATATAACAAATATTTACCATATTACTCCCATTAGTATTCATATTTGTGACAGTTATCACCCAATGACACCGTAATTCATATTGGTCACTTTCATTTTCACACCCCTTAAAGTTAGACTCACCCAATGACATTGAAAGTCTCATTGGGCACTTCCTCAATTTGCCCATGTTACTTATCTAAGAATTTAATAAAATTGTTTATGTTTTTATTAAAATACTGTATTTTATGTTTATACATTGTTATTCCTTTTTTTTTTTTGGTTGTAAGTTTTATTTATTTTGCATTGTCTTTGGTCTATATTTAATTATATTTATTTAATAACAATAAAATTTAGTTTGCTTTTTAATGTAAATAACCAAATAATATTTCTTCACAGCAGAGTTATACCGTTGAACTTTTGATGTAAAAATTACTAAAAATAAACAATGTTGAAAATGTTAAGCAACTGTCAAGAGCAACAGTGGGTCTCTTTTTCTGTAACTCAATTTATTTTTCTCCAGGTAAGAAATGGAGCAGCTGTTGCCCTGGGATATTTGACCTTCAACAAAACTGCGTATCGACTCCTTTTTTCTCTTTGTCGAAATGTTCCTAAGTTGTTTGATAAGATTATGAGAAACATTGGAGAAGATCCACGGATATGTGAAGAGTTCATCAATGACTTTAAACGAGCTACAATAATAGGTTTACCAACTCAGTGGTAAGTTGTCCTATCATTACTTTCAGAAAGAATAAAATTAAAAGTTGTTTAAAATGTAATCATGTAAAAAATGATAATTATATGGTAACTTAAAACCTTAATAACAAATTTTTTTACAATTTCAACTTTTCAATCTTCTATCTATGTTTAACCAACTCATTTAACCAATGGTAATCTTTCTAAGAAACTTTTGGCTAAATTATTGAACAATTTGTTCTTTAAATACATTTTATCCTATGATTCCTTTGGTTTTAAGCAATGCAAAAGCCCAAAAAAACCAAAATCTGTTCATGATTTTCAAAATTAGCAGCAAATTAAAATCTTGATCTCTTAGAAACCAATTTAAAACTATGGTCTATCTTATAAAAATTAGGCATACCTCACACATGAAACAATATATATTTTTTGTAGTTTTATTTTAGAATTATTATTTTTTCAATTTTATTGAAAAATTCAACTTACAAAATAATTAACCTTAAAAATAGTATTTTCTGATGGTCAAATTTATACACAGTGCTTAGGAAGAGGGTGTGTTATTTTGTGGACACCTTGTGAAACTTACATAGCATAGGAGCCTGTGCTATCATGACTCCATGGGGTCAAAAAGGAGCAAGTGCTATTATAGCTTCATGTTCTAGAGCAGTGCTGTCCAAATCCGTGGCCCATGGGCCACACCTGATTTTAAATGGCCCACTACAGCGTGAGAGATTTTTAGGATGTGTATGGTATAAAAATTAAAACATTTTCGGTGAAAATAAATTTTCAAACCACATTCATTGATTTAATGCTGTTGGGAAATCACATGAGAAGTTCACATGAACAGGGAAAAGGGGGAGGTCACAAAGTTAAGGAGTCGGATACCTTCACAGGTAGCAGTAATTTATGTTAAGGCTATCAGCAGAGCAATCATTTGGGAACCTGTGTGACATAAAATCAGACACTATCTTCTCCTTCTTTCTGTTGCTTCTACATTGTAGGCGTTACAGGGTGTCAGGTAAAATTACTAATGACATTGGGAAAGATGAATAGAAAAACCAAAATTAAACTTGATATGTAGCTATTTGGTCATTGTAAAAATATCCATGCCACCACCAACGGTCGAATTTAGATGAAATAGATGTGCACTGTGAGTTCACTCTTTCGCTTTGTGGGATGATAATAATATGACAGGAAAGTCTTTGGGTCAGAGTAATTGAGATGGGAGCTGGGGTGCAATAAAGGTGTCACAACTGAATGACTATGGTTGGCAAAATGAGCTATTTATGGAACAGTGTTACCTGTACTTCAAGCAGGTAGTCAAGCCAGGTATGGTAGAGTGTGTCCATCCTGTATTGTTGTGACATTAGGGGAAAGTACCTGGGATTCAGAGATCTAAATATGAGTCGTTCAATGAGTAGAAAGCAGGATACAAGCTGTGTTTGTTTGTAGTCTGTGCAATTCAGTCAAGGGAGAAGGGTGTGAAACAGTAGAAATCATCATCATTAGTGGCGCTACAGCCCATGTAGGGCCCTGGCCTGCTCCACTACATCCTTCCATTCGGAACGATCCATGGCTTTCCGCCTCCATAGTCAAAAAGGTTTGACAGCACTGGTCTAGGGGGAACTTTCGCATACTCTCACTGTCGCTCAAGATTAAAATTGTGCAAATATGAACTGATAGTGTTTTATAAATTCTGTATACCCATTTCAGTTTGGAGATACATGGTGGTCCACCAATTCAAGCAAGAAAAAATCAGAAAAGTAACTTAAGATCTTATTTAAAAGATTTGCCTTAAACTATAGTCTTATTCTTTTTTGAGGAAAGAACTCAAAGATATCATGAATTTTTTCTGATACCAAATGTAAACTAGAATAAGTGCATTTAGAAACAAAAAAAAGTTAAATTTAAATTAAATAACATTTTCTCTACTTGGTCCCAGAGATGGACATTTAAAAATAATAGTTATATGATTATAAAAAAAATTAATTAGTTAAAACTATGTTTTTTCAAAGTATGTAAATTACGCAAATTGAATAACTGAAATTTTAATGAAAATATTGTTAATATATCCAGAACGTCGTCCATGTACAACACAGACAAGCTCAAAGTACCATAAAAATGCCAACAATAGTCGTGCTGTATCAGCCCCTACCACATCCACTAGAAGTAATCCAACCCTCCCAGACATTCATTCAGAGGGAAATTTTGTGCAGGTTTATAAATTGTTGTTGTATACCAGGGACATGCAAAATTTTTTAAAGCTTTTTACAACGCCGGCCTTAGGTATACTTTCACCCTATGCGAAGCACCGGTTAGGTGTCCCCTTCCCTGTCCTTATATGGCTCCACTCTTTTTCCGATTACGACGTAGGCTATGGAGCAGGTGTTATGTTATGATGTTATATATGTAGCTAACCATTTTAACATGCACATTAATTTAGACTGTTTAGTTTTTCTATGGTACTTCATACTTCACTATAATAAACTAAGAGAATTTAAATATTTACTGGGCGCCTCAAGTGCTCCTATGGCCATGGTGCCCTTTGCAAGGGCACAGGTCATACACCCTTAAGGCCGGCGTTGCTTTTTATCAAGGATGTTTCATAATTAATTTAATTATTTACTTTAAAAATTACAATGATATTACTTTATAAAAAAGGTCATAATGATTATGTTAAATTATGTAAAATTTTGTTTGGCCATTTCACATGGTGCTTTTTTTATTTTCCATTACTTATCACAAATAGAAGTTGTTCTCCTTTAAATCTAACTATGATATTTGTGTTGTTGTACTAACATTAATTAGTAGCTGTTAAATTTCACCAACCAACAGTAGGATTTCTCCAACTAACTGGAGGGGTTCTCCAACTAACTGGAGGGGTAATCCATTACTTTCTGTAATTTAAAATCTTATAAGCCATTTCATTTCATAAACTTTTTTCTTTTCAACAGATGTTTTTCATGAACCTATGAAATAATGCATTTAAAATTGATAACACAAAATAACATGACATTTCACTAATAAGCCTACATGCTAATTGAAAGAAGATATTTTTCCTGAATAATATTTCATTGAGAGCCATCCTTGATAGCCACATTCCAATGACCTAATGGGCAAATAGGCTACTGACCCAATGGGCTATGCTTTCCATTGGCTACATTTAAATTAAGACTCTGTATTATGATTATACTATTACAATTAGGAAACAAAGAGTTTTTGTTTTTTTTTATTCTAGAGAACTTCAGCAGTTCAGAGGTCAACATCATCATCAACTGGTTTTTCCAGCAAGGCTGGGAGTATCAAAGTCAAATCTAAAGATGGAAACAGTGAAAAATGAGGCCATCTTGAACTATTTACATTACATGGGTTTAAAATGTTATTGAGAATGTGTGCCGAGTGCAAAAAATTTTGATTTTATTTTTTACTTCAATAAAATATAATTTCAATGAAATATTAAAATTAAGCAAATATGTTATAATTTATTTATTTTCATTAAACATTTTTTTTTATTTATGATGTTAAGTCCCATTATATGTGATACCAGCAAAAGATATAAAAAAAAAGTGTTGTATACTATTTAAATACTATTTTTAAAAAAAACAACTTTTTACACACTTTGGAAAAAAATATACTTATCTATATTTAAGCACTTTCATAAAGTATAACTTCCAGTGTAAAGTTATAGCCCTAAAGCTTTTTAATTAAGATAGATTTAATATGTTAGTTGAACAATAATATTTCCTTGATGAAAATTTTACTCCATAAAGGTTTATATATGAAGATATGTGTGTGTATATTAATATAACAAATGTATGTTTGAGCATATCTGAAAAGCTATTTCTAAATTATATCATAGTGATAATGTCATATTATTTTTAAAATAATGTGAGGTGGCATATTAACCATAATAAAATACTTTCACCTCAATTAACGTTTCCTAATTTAAAGGTTGGGGCTTGTCATTAGGTGAATCTGTGAAAAAATTAAATAAGTGATAAATTAGTAAATCTAATTTATGATATGAAATAGGACGCTGAATGTCTCATCATGTAAAGTTTTCAGAAGGTCTGTTTGTTTTATCTTCTTTGAAGAATCAGCTTCCTTATGTCTTTGCTAACTAAAATTTCATAGACTGCTCAGTCTTGCCAAACATTTTATCGTTTAAAATTTGATGGTTTTCAATTGGTGTGTCAGAAATGTCAAAGCTTGCTTTTTAAAAAATCAAAACAGTGAAGTAAATCTTGCATATTCAAAACAAAAGAGGAGGAAAATGTTACATTTTTTGTATGATGCTAATAAAGAAAAGGTTGGTTCTACAATTACATGTTAAAAATGATTTAAGTCTTTATCTGAGGAGTACTTTATCTGAGGAGTGTTAGTAGACAGTACTTATTATACAATTGTCATTCCATTTATTTGACTTCCTTGATAAAAGTTTGTCAATTATGACTGAAGACTGGATTTGATGGTTTTTTTTTAATCATACAAAAAAAAAATTATTCAGAAAACAAATAATTTACAAGGGGAGGCAGTTTGGAAAATAATGTGCTTTAATTATAGAAGCTGGATTATTTAAGCTGTGATATTTTTGTGTTTTATAAAATGCCTTTACAACTGTGATATTATTTAGAGATTAATTTATTTGCATTTTGAAACTGTACATCTTTAATATGATTTCATAATATATTTTCCGCAAATAATTATTTTGAAAAAATATATGAAAAATAAAATCCCTGTATGCTATAATAATACAATTTTACACTTTTAAATTAAATTTCATTAATACAGCTTTATTCTTTAGGTAAAGTATATTCTGATAAATTTATATTGTTTTTAAACATTAAAGTTAAAGCTCTGAACAAAAAAAATAAGCATCAGAAACATTTCATTTTCTAAAATATGTAGTTGCTATACATCAGTGGTTCCAAACCCATCACAGCAAAAGGTTTTTAAGACGGTTGATCCTGGTGCTCTTGAAGCATAACAAACATCATCTACAAATTTTCATTTTATTATTATCATAGTGTGTCTTGTTACTTTGAGTTATTTCATGTGTCCCTTTAATTAAAAAAAAGCCCTTTCAATGTTTCATGCTAAATTTTTTTAGATTCCCTGGTGTACAAATATGTTATGCCCTAATTTAATTTTGAGCTGGAAACAATTTTCAGCATAACACACTAAAAGCATCATAATTTGCTTCAAATATTTAACAAGAATTAAGGTCTGATATATGAATAAATGAATATATCAAAATAAAATCTACAATATTATTGATGACGTCTACAATAAAATATCTTACAGTTTAAAATGTTTTGAACAATAAATGAATATTTTTAAACAGGTCTTTTCTTTTATTAATGCTAGTTATTTGGAATATTCTGAGAAGTGCAATTAAAAATGGTTTTAGGTTAAAATAAATTGTGGATTGTGGACAAAGATAGTAGTGTGACCTTCTAAACTATGAGGAATAACTCCTAAGCCTAATGGCATGCTTGAACAGAATTAATTTTTTTATATAAATTAGAGGTTAATAATTGAATTCAAACTAAAACACCTTTAATCAGAAAAAAGGACGTCCGATACTTTATAAAGATATAAAGACCTGTAAAAAAAAAAAAAACAAAAAAAAAAAAAAAAAAAAAAAAAAAAAAAACAAAAAACGATAATTTATAAAGTTATAAAGACCTGTAAAAAAAAAAAAACCAAAAAAAAAAAAAACCAACAAAACTAGTGACTTATAGGCCTACTTATAACTTTAAATATATACTAAAGTTCTTGAAATGTAGTCATTGTAGCATATATTGAAATAAAGTACAATACTCATGAAAAAAACAATAATTTGATATTCAATCAGTGACAGTGGGTTCCGTGACAAACGGATAGACTCTACACGAATAATCGCCTACATGAAAAAAAATGCGCAGGCGAAAATTGCACATACCACAACAAATACGTAGGCTACACGGAAAATCGCGCACACAGACTATTGAGATCATTGTCACTATCGAACACAGACAATATGCAACTTTTAAAGCCATTAAAAAGTTTAGATGGTTCAGTTGGTTATCAGGCTAAAAGTAAACGACATGTTATAAGAGGCGAGGATTAGGATAAATCCCTTTAAAGACGAAATATATATATTTTTAAAAAAGGGCTATCTTATGTCTGATTTTTAAAGTTCAAAGCTACACACAAAATTGACAAATATAATTTTAGTATTCAAAAGCGTAAAATCTATAATGTAATTCGCCAGCAAAGGACTGACACCACCACCACGCAGGCTATATATAGATAGCCCAGAGTGTGGTTAAATAATGAGTTCACTAGCGCACAAAATATAATTCCCGATAATTACGCTAAATATGATATATATATATATTTTAGTACGGTAACGCAATTGCGTTTGGTGCGTAATATTTTCTTTTCGGAAATGAAATTGTCTCAAATTAAGTATTGTGTAAAGAATAATCGGTTTAAAAGTGGTTGGGACATGAGAATATACATTAGTTCATGGGCGTGAAAAAAAAAAAGTGTGCAGTGATGTATCATGAAAAAAAAAAGGGGGGGGGGGGGGAGGGGGGTAGTAAAATTGGCATTCTTAATGTGCGTAACTTGAGTTCACGTTTTTGTCAATTAACTTTATTCATGGGCGTGAAAAAAAAAAAGTGTGCAGTGATGTATCATGAAAAAAAAAAGGGGGGGGGGGTGAAGGGGGGTAGTAAAATTGGCATTCTTAATGTGCGTAACTTGAGTTCACGTTTTTGTCAAGTAACTTTAGTAGATGAGAAGTTCACACATTGCTATCGTCAATGTTTGGCGGGCTCCATCTAAATCTAGTGAGATATATTTCTGCAAAATTTATATTTGGCAAAGAAGATATATAGGCCTATATTAGCCTATATATATATATTAGCCTATACCTATATATAAATAAAATATATGAATATATTTGGAAATTGACCATTGACAGTAATTTAATTGCGGCAGTAATTCTCCTACAATGCCTACAAACGATATTTCAAACATTATGTATGAATGTATGATGAAGAAAACTCTACACTTCATAATAGTACTGAGGGTTTAAATTGTAATCAGAAAAATGACGCCAGTAATAAAATTGTTAATTATTACTGTCGTGGACGACGTGGAACTGGAACACCCCATCCATGTAGCCATGACTAAGACTAGTCTATTGTCTATTGACTATTTTTTTAGTGCGACCGAAAACTCGCTTTTTCCCAACTGTTAACAAAATACAACGGAGAGGAAGATATTAATTTGTGTACACTTTAGTCTCTCTTGGCCCATTAAGATTAACGTGCTTTGTCGGTTATTATTAATTATACATTTAATGTATATTTATTTGACAGACTCCAAAGTTTAGTAATGAAAATAATATAAGGTTAATTAAGGTATACAATTTTACAGTCACTTCCCCTGAATGCATTATTGATGAAAACAAAATGGCTGACCCGAGCGTGGAAGAGTTAAAAAAGGCTATTAAAAGTAAGTTTTTATCTTATTCATGGTCATACTTCAGTTGAGTAATATTAGATGAAATAAAGATAAGTATAAATATTAGCGAAAATATTTATTCATTCAAAACATATATGATCAATATTCACCAATAAGCGACATCAACATGAGACTCCGATCCGATGGCGATTCTCAGGTCTCAGATTCAAAATAAATTGATTATATTAATATTATTATTAGTATTAGGCCCAAAGGCCTAAGCCTAATGAATAATAAAGATGAAGTAATCAGTCATTCAAAGCTATTACACTATTTTAGGCCTATATTACTATAGTTTTAATACTGATGTCTGATGTACATTTTAATTTTAAACCCAAATAAAATAAATTCCTAAATTGAAAAAAAAAATGTATTAAAATTATTACTTATTAATTAAATTATTAGTGAATGGATAGTGAGCCTATTTTGAGACTAGAGGAAGGGTCAAACAATAACTTGAAGAGGCTCACACTTTGTCAATAGTCAATAGTGTGGCCATGGCAGGTTAGTGTCATCATATTGTGGGGATCATATCAATTAGACCAGAGCTCAACTAGTGTACAGTGGAGTGGTTTAATTTATCCACCAAGGGGGATGAAAAACTTATGAAGTAAAGGCGATATGTATAAAGTTTTAGCCAAAGGGGAAAATGTGTCAGCTTAAGCTTTACAACTAATCCCAAGTTTCTGTGTATAAATAAACTTAATAAACTTCCCTTGTTTTGTCCTTAAGTCTTAAGAGTTAACTTTTCCTTTTTTGATGTTAATTCGCAAATGGAATGATTGTAAAATTAAAATTTAATAGTGTAGTTTAGTTAGATCTAATTATAATATTTCAAAATAGGCAATTTTAGCTGGTCTGATCATTTTGACAAATGGATGTTGACTTTTCTGACATATTTTGAAAACTTTTTTCGGTGGGGAAGCATTATCCGCACAGCTGTGCGAATAATGCCAAGCACTTTTATATTTTACCTAGTCCAGAAATTTTGTGTTAGAAATAGTTACAGGGCCATGCCGTGCAACAGTGTTATGCAGAGAGGTGGCTGCATGAGGCGGCCATGTGAGAGATGGGGAGGGGCTGTGGCATATTATATTACATTGAAATATAACATAATTGAAACGGCAGCGCGTTGGACTAGCCCAGTGGTTGGCAAACTCATAGGTCAAAAGAGCCAAAAACCATCAGCAGGACGATTAAAAAAATGTTGAGAGCCACATTGCTTTTCAAGAACCTGTCAAGAGCCATGTTTTTCGGAGTCAAAACTGATTTGTGGCCGACTGGCCAAGCCGCACTCGGGTCACTATAAAGCCACATGCGGCTTGTGAGCCACGGTTTTCCGACCACTGGACTAGCCTACCAAGGGTCTCAGAATTTAATCCTGGTGAAGGCTAGGATTTTTTCCTGTTTCTTGATGGTTTCGATGAGTCTACCAAATGGATGTTACATTCTATGAATGGAATTATTAGGACCAGCAGCTGTGCTTTAACCAATACATTTAATTATCTGATCATCCTGAAACTGGTATTGATTCGATAATAGTAGATTTTTAATTTTAAGTCAAGAAATAATTAATTAGACTAAGACTTTTTTATTTTAGACTTTGAAATTGATTTTTCTTGTTCAGCTAGCCAAGAACAATCGTCTAAATAAAAGAAAAGCATTTTGTTCAATCAAAACTTTATTTGCAAACTAATTTTAGTTTAACATAAATATTGAATAATATGTAACATCACAAGTACGTATCATGAATAATATGTAACATCATAAGAACATATCACTTTTCTAAGAAAAAAATATGAAAAAAGTATTAGCTTCAAAATAGTGGAAAAAAATGTGAAAATTTATTAATTAAATTATATACTGGTTAATTTTTAAAAAAATGTTATAGCATAGGCAATATTTTGAAAATATAAGTGTAAATGTAAACAAATTTAAGGTTCATTTTGATAATTTAAAAAAGAAATGACGGAAATTACGCGACCAGCCTCGAATCTGCACACCGAAATCTTCGAATAACAGCAAGCATATTCGCACAGCTGTGCGAATAATTACTTTGTTTTCGGTAGAACTTGATATAAAGTGTATTAAAGTGTATTCAATGAAGCTGTAAGTTGGGTTTTCATTATTTTAATTATTTTTATTGTTTTTCTTCATTTTTACACATTTCTCACCACAATGTGTAACTGTAGCACACATGTTTTAGTTAAGGAAAGGGGGGGGGGGGGTTTGCAGGTCATTTACATTGGAAATCCCCTCTACACGCATAGGAGCCAAAATGATCAATAAATTGATCGGGGCCTTAATATATAGAAGAAGAAGAAGGTCATTGACACTCCTTGCAGCATATCTATAGAGATACAATAAAGCATAAAAACTGGATACAAGCAGTTGTGTAAATAAAATTAAAAAATGAAGATAGTGAAAAGACAGTTTAAACAAGATATTTTCCTTATATTTTTGCTGTATTGATATTCCCTCTTAGAAGGAATTTTAAAAACATTTACTGTTTTGGTAAGTGTAAGCAAAATTAAGCCTGTTAGTTTTGTGCTTTCTTGTTTGATTTTGTTGTGCCATAAATATCTGTGAAGAGTTTTGGTGTACAGTAAGGGAAAAAAGGTTTTGGAGCACTTAATTAGACCATGCTATTCAATTTCATATTAGTCCCAAGGCCCTGTCAGATCAGCATTTGGTAATATTTTATATTTGAACTTCATATTCTGAATGAAAGACTCTATAACTATAAGGCCTAACAGTAGTTTACATATTGTACCTAACCAACAAAGCCAAGAGATCCAACGATGTGAAAAAGGGAACAAAGTTAACTTGAGTTACATTTTAATTATTAAGGTCTAGACTTATTAATAGGTGTCTACTTACAAAATCCTCACTAAACTAATAGCAAGTAAACAGGAAAGGTAATGTGAACAGATCCTAGACTATCAATGTGGATTCCAACAGAAAATATCAACCACAGATCATATTTTTATTATGAGATGTCTCCTGGAGCAATGCTACGAATACATTCAACATACACCAACTATATGTGGACTGCAAAACAGCCATAGATAGCATAGACTGGGAATATCTGTGTGATGCACTGTGGGAACTTGGGAGTCTCTAACAAACATACCCGGCTTATAAATATGACGATGGCTAAGTTCGAAAGTTGAATCTAATTTAAAATACCAGAGGGAGTAATGATGAATCTGTGTCTCATATAAGGAGACTCACTATCATGTAACCTGTTAAACTTCACATTAGAAAAAGTTATTTACATACATGTGAGCACCAGTGTTGCCATCACAAACTATTTTCATAGAAGCCCCAGACTAGGGTTTTTGTTGTGCTAACTGTGAGGTAGTGGCGGTTGGAGCTGATCTGACAAATAGTGGTGTATAACGAGAGACATGTTGTTAGACAGAATATAACCAAGATTCCTAGCGGAGAATGTAAACTGTATGTCTGAGTTACCTACATGAAATGAAGTGGGGAGAGCTGAGTTAGAGAATGATTGTGATTGTGAATAAGGAGTGCTTCCGTTTTGTCATCATTAAGCTTCAACTTGCTGAGTGTCATCCATGTCTTGACATCATCAATGCTCTCCCGAAACCAACAGGGGGTGAGGATGGGCTTCAATGAACACGACGTAGGTTTAGACTTCAGAATAACATTTTTGACCTCTTGTTCTGAAACCGGTTTAAAAACTTGAAAATGTGAACTAACACAAGAACAAGGGGAGGCAAATCTAGGGGTGATATTATGTCAAGACGATCAAGCTCAGCGCAAAAAGTCAGCAACTTTGCTTGTAAAGAGATTACAGAAAATATCGGCAACGGATACACTGAAGGAAGAGCAATTCCTGTGTTACTCCCTCTGAGGTGGCTACAAACATCGAACAACTGCCTGCCAGTTTTACCCATTATTATCTTTTGGCTAAAATACCAAGTCTTAGCATGACAAAAAATCTTGGTCACCCGCTTGTTGGCAGCATAATACAATACATCTGTCCAAACAAGATCTGACCACAGCCACTTCTTTTCCACACTGCGCCGCTCTTTCTTGACACATGTGTGATGATCAAAGCTACTTTTTTTTTTTCCCTGCCTATTTGGACTTATCATTTGTTATTTTTTTCAACTTCAGATATTCTCAAAGGAGCAGACCTTGACAGTCTTTCTGCCAAAAAGGTCAGAAAAATGCTTGAGGAAAAATATGAGGCGGATTTCTCAAATAGGTAATAAAATTTACTACTTTAAATAAGCTTTAAGTGGGTTGTCACAAATCTGTTTGCCAGTTTAAACAAAAAATAATTTTTTATAACATATTTAAACATATAGTTTATTAACAAAATTAACTCCTTATAAGCTGTTGGGTTTTTGATGAAACATAAAGCTAACAGGAAAAACATTAGACCAGGCAACCGGGCAAACATAGTCACTGACTTCAATATAAAATATTCCTGGTTGTTAAAATTATTAGTCTGTCTTGTGATTTTTCTTTACTCTTTTAGACACAAGATTAATTATTTTTTTTGCAGAAGAAAAGAAATTGATAAACTAGTGATGAAAATGATAGAGGAGGATGAAAGTGATGAAGAGACAGAAAAGAAAGAGCCAAATAAAAAAGAATCTGATGAAGAAGAAGAAGAAGAAAAAGAAGATGACGAGAATGGTGTGGGAGATGGAAGTGATGCAGATTCAAAAGAAGAAGTGGGTGACATTTTGTTTCTTTCACTGATTAGTTTAGGTTTTAGTAAGCATTACATAATATTAATGAGACTCTTTCTAGATATTGTCATGCATGCTTATCATTAATTCTATTTTCAGGTGCCAAAGAAAAAAGCCAAGAAGTCCCCACCTTCTTCATCAAGTGCAAAACCAAAGGTATTATACATTTTATACAGTTTAGATCAACATTGTCCAAAAACCGGTGCTGCAAAAGCAAAACTACCTGGTCATGAAAAAATTTCATAAAACAAAGCTAGGTATGTGTATTGTCCCCACCCCCCCCCCCCATCGGCATTGATTTGGAACTATCAAGTTTAAAGTTGAGATATTTTATACTTGAAATAAATCAATACAATCATGAAGAGCCAGTTTGGAAGGTATCTAAACCTTAGAGTATGTCCAACCAATAAGGACACAGGCAGATGGGTCCATCATATCAGATCAGTTGTTGAGCAGCGCCTTTAGGGTTGAAAGTGGTTTCTTCTATTTCCTTTAAGTGTCCAAACATGCATGGAAGGATGGTAAAGGGGAACTGAGGTTGAGCTGTTTTAATACTATATTACTGTCGTGTCCCCCCCTCCCCCCACATAGACGTGGAAACAAAACCCTGCATGTGTTAATAAATTGGATATGAGAATACAGTCAATCTTTTTTCTACAAACCTGCATTTTAAAAAAAAAAAACTGCGTCACTCTTCTCTTTCATATGGTACATTATTTACCAGGTTTTTGTTAGATTTCTTTAAATTTGTTTAAATGCCTTATTATTTGAATATATAAAAACTCTACACATTTAAATCTGATTTATCTTACATATAGGCCAGATATGCTATAAAAAGTTAAGTAGGCTTTGATAAAAAGTGTTCAGGAAACACTGGTTTGTAAGTACAGACCAACTGTTTTTGTACAATAAACTGTTTGGATGATCAAGTATAGAGCCAAAGGTTTTTGTACAATAAACTGTTTGGATGATCAAGTATAGAGCCAAAGGTTTTTGTACATTATACTGTATAGATCAGAGCTTTCAAAACTTTGATTGTGGTGAAATACTTTAGACCATGGGTCGGCAAACCGGGGTAAATTACCCCAAAGGGTGTCGAAATAAAAATTTCAGGGGTGATGAGGGCTCATCAGAAATACATTAAAAAAAATTTTAAAGCACGCCCAGTGTTGCGACATGATTTTTTTTCTGACAACATGGCATCTGGCCAGTGTAATAGAGAAACACGCCCATCGTCTTGTGTTTAGCAACTGTGCAAGAGCTAGCAAAATCATATTTTTTGTCTTATTCTCAAAGAAATTAAGAGCTGCAAAGACTTCCATTGAAAGGCAGTCAAAAATTTAAACAACCTACCTCTGCCAGCAAGGATTTTTGAATCAAAGACAAGAAATCGATTATAAGACAGTATCCAAAATACTCTGATGTCACAAAGACCCAATTTTGATCCATGAAAAATAAAACAGTATAATTTCTCCCGTATCTTTTAAGGCCAATGTTTTCAATGAAATCATATTGTTCCATATTGGATATTATTAGTTTATTTTATAAATTTTATATTCATTATTGTATTCTCTGTATAAATGCATCAAACTCATTTTCCATTTAATTAGTTACTATATCTCACTACAGACCGTTCTGTTCAACTGTTCTTTCACATTAGGCTCAGCATTTTTCTTACGGAGTGCGCTCTTTTGAAGCGAAGGCGCCAAAATTATGGAACAGTTTGCCTCAGTCTTTGAGGGGAATTGAAAATGATAAAAAATCATTTAAGAAACATTTTAAAACTTTTTTGTTTAAATAGATTTCGGAAAACCAGATTGCAGTGAGCATGCTAAAGTGCCATGGATAACAGCGCCATATAAATATCAAAAGCAATTGATCAAACTTCACATGATTTTTTTATTTCTACGTTAGAAATATCTTCTTTTTACAGATTTTCATCACCAATTTAATGAATACGCTCCAACAATTTATTATCAATCTTTTAATTAAAAAAGAATTAGTACAGATAACAAAATGATGGGATAATAAATATTTAAATTTTACACATATTGCATTTTAAAAATTTTCTTTGAAGCCTCTTTAACAAAACGGTTTCACTTAAACATATGCAATATCGTTGAGGAGTTAATCTTGATCTCATTCACATCATTTAGAAAAGGAAGTCGGCAACCAAAGCAGATGACAGTGAAGATCCAGTGATGTCCAGCATCAAGCAGGTGGGCCAGTTATCATCAGTTGTCATGTTTTGCTAGATTTTATGATAGCAACTATGATTTTTCTTATTTGAAATCTTATTTTGTTTTAAGCATTTGAATTTTTTGGATTAAATTGGAGATGTTTGTGAAATTTATCCTTTTGTTATTGTAACACTCACATTTTTGGCCCGTGTTATTTAAATTATTTTTTCATGAATTTGGCCAAAGTTGTATTTAATGTATCAACCTAATGGAACAGGTATTTATGAATTCAGCAGAAGTGGTATTACAATTATAAACCTAAGTATACTTATGAATTTGGCAGAAGTTGTGTTACAATGATCAACCTAAGTACACTTATGAATTTGGCAGAAGTTGTACTGGGTGTTTCAATGTACCCGGTATCGACATAGGTAAACTTATGAATATGGGATTGAAGTTGTATTTCAATGTATCAACCCAAGTAAACTAGTTCAAGAGAATTTATTGATATTTACAGACTTAAAATGATATTAAAATAAAAATATAAATTTTTTGTTTGAGGTAGAGTCACTTAACCATCAGTTTTATCTATTGTTTGGCAGATGGATGATGAGGATCTGGCTAAAAAACTACAGGAGGAAGAAACTGGTCTCAGGAGACGACGAGCAGCAGCTGTATGAGTTTTCTCCCCCTTGACATCTATTTACCATTTAAATCCTCAAGCATTTAAGTTGTAGAACATATTGTATTTTTTTTTACACTTGTAGAAAATATGGAATAGTTGAAAATTCATTATAAGAACTGTATAAATTTTTATTTTGTTGGGATGAAATTCTTTATTTACCGGTAATTCTAAGTAGTAGTTGTAATTGTTTATTGATAACAAAATATTTGCATTTCATCTTGAATTTCTAACTTTTTTTATTAGCCTAAGCCAAGAAAGGAGCGTGAAAAGGATCCGGATAAGAAAAAGAAAAGTAGGTATTCATCAATTGAAGAATAGCAATAACAAGTATCAATGTTTGTCAATGTCTTAACACTGATTGTCTTTCAAAGATGATATTCATTGCATTAATTGTTCTCTTCGTTACCTGTAAATGTTGATTCACTTGTTAGCAATCGACTTCTTTGTGTGAATTCTTATTAATCACATTTCAGTTTTTACATAGTTGAATAATTTAGATGTTAGTTTAAACATTTACTTTCAATGCTTTCTCTTATCTTAATTATAAACATAGTGATGCCCTGCTAAACATTTAGTAAGGTGTTTTAAGGAATGACAAGAACCAAAAAAAAATTAATAAACTTGTTACTTTGAAGCTGTTTTTAAGTTTCTTCTGAACAATTGACAGTTCTGAATCATCTTTTTCTTTGTCTGCTTCTTGCCTTTATTCGTCATGCACTAACTTTTTAATGCAGCTTTTTTAAAAAGAATTAAGTATATTGAGCTTCTATATTCACTGCTTTAGTGGAAGTACATCATGGCATTCAACATTAATTATTCTGTTTAGTACTACATTCATACAATATGAAACAGATATTGAAGTTATTGCAGACAGAAAAATGTGTAATTTGGGAAGATTTTATTCAATATAATTTAGTTAATGAGGTGAATGATGACCATTTGAGAATTGTTTTAACTTTTTTTTTTTTTTATATTGCCATAAAACTTATAATTCCATTTGTGATGTATGTATTCTTAAAAAATTGTACAGTGTTGACATTATTTTAACTTGAAGAGAATGAGACAGCATTCCTTGAAATTTTATTGCATGAGATCATAATAATAAACTGCATTTCAAACATTAAATAGAAATAATGTAGTTATTTTTATTTATTAATTCAATTAATAAGTGCATGCAATCATGATCAATTAATGTAACCTTATTCTAAGAAATAATTTTTTTTTCTCCTCTTCAATAGACAAAAACAGATCTTAATTTTTTTCAAACTGGCAGTTCAACCCCCATAGTGTTAAATACTTATCAATTAACTTTTTATGTTGTTCTCGTTGTTAACATACTTTGGGGCATGCATACAATAATTGATGTCACTTAACAGAAACTTAAAATACATAGAGCATGCAAAGAGATCATAACATGATGTACTTTGTTTTAATTTTTTTAAAAAGCTTCAAATGATAAAGTGCGGCAAGATATACAAAGAAGAAATGATTACAATTACACTACTTAAGCACTGTTTAAAAAAAATAAAAGTGGTGGGGGGGGGGGCACATGCTGTGGTTCAAATTTTTTATAACATAATACTGAATTTTGTTAATTTGGTTACATTTTTTTAATGTGGTGAGCAGGGCGTTCTGGTTGGTCATCTGTTTCACCATACACATTCATGTTTTTGTTTCTTTAATCAGCTTCACTCTACAGTCGTCCATGCCAATTGTCAGATCTGTTAGCAGCTGTTGTGGGGAAAAATGAGGTTTGTTGGTGTTTACTGATCTAATGCTTACAACTTACTACCAAGAGATGCTGTGCAAAAACACTCAATCGCTGACCCAGAGGACTTTACAATTTTAAGTAAAAATTCAACAGTTTAGATCATTCCTTTGTTGAAAATTAATTGATAAGAACTAAGTTAAGATTTATGTAGAGATGTTGCTGTTGGCAAGAACAAAATGATTCGCAAAGGTGTGATCCTACTGATAGTTGAACATACAAAATGATATGAAGTAACAGTCCTCAGTTTTGTCGTATGAGTGTACAGTGCCTGCTGGTAATCTTGTTCTTCTAAATTCTGCTTTGTGTACACTGTTTTACTTGTTTTATTATTATAACTGTTGTTTTGGTTTTTTACTTGGTCATCATTCACCATTGTTGTGCTGAACACTTTGATCTCTACTTTTGTTGATTTCTTCTTTAATTTTTTTTTCTTTGTGAGTCTCTGTTTAGACCTTATACCATTTAAAATTAACACATCACTGATCTACACATCCATGCACATTTACTAATGACGTTGGGATTAAGATATGGTATATGTGCATGGAGAGAAGAAAAGGAAATTGATCATTTGGATTTCACAGATGTTTACATTTATGCATTAAGTATCTGGTTAACTTGTATGTTTTCTTTAAAATGGTACCATTATTTACATCACTTCAAGTTGTTTTTTTTTTTAACATTTGCTTTCCAAAATAAACCTTTTATTGTTCTGCACCTTAAAAAAGCAAACAAATATCTTGAAAAGAATAAATGCTTAGACAAGGGAGAAATAATTTATTGGATTTTCTTGGGCATGTTCTTTGTTTTCTAATAAGTTGATGGGTTCTTTGACTTTTTAGACCATATTAAATAAATGTGATATTTTGTCTAGAGATTAAAAAACTATTGTACTTTAAAAAATATTCTGTTGGAGCCATTAATTATGAGCATTATTGACACTAATATATCAATATATCTGTCATTAAAATGTTAAATACCCTGTTATTCTAGATGCCAAGACCAGACGTTGTGAAGACTTTGTGGTCGATAGTGAAGGAGAGGAATCTTCAGGTAGTTTTTTGAATACCCTTTTTTTAAAAATTTTTTTTTTGTACATAGTTTTGTTATTGAGACAATACCCAAGTGTGTGAATTTTGAGTAACCGTTTGGTATTCATATTTTCTCATGTTTTTGTCATTGTATTTACAAAACCTATATTTGTCAATGGAGAGAGCGGGCATCTTAATTTAGTGTATTTGATGTAATCCCTCAGTGTCTTTGTAAGCCATAAACAAAGCATGACACTACCTATGCTTGTTGAATCAAGACTATAAAGTGTAGAGCTTATGTACTTTCCTTGTTATTTCACTCAGGATCCGGCCAATAAACAGTTTATGTTGTGTGATGCACAGATGGAAGCACTTTTTGGTAGGTCTCTTAGACAGGTTAGGTGCATTAGTGCCTCATAACTCTTTGTTGGTGTTAAATTGACTTCTTTCATTTAAAGTAGTGAGCGTTGTAAAGGATAAATTATATCATTATCACTTTCCTTGATCTGGGGAAGAAGTCTCATCCAACAGCATAATATTATTAATTATTTTGGTGCTTTGTAGTTATTTTTAATTTTTAACTTATCTCCCTTATCAAAGGACATGTAAACCCAAAATTTGAATGAAAGAACTAAAAATGTATTTTTGTATATTGTAGTTTTCCCACATTGTCCATTGAACAGGTAGCAAGAGAGTCAAGTTGTTTGGCATGATGAAGTATCTAAAGAAACATATAACAGATCTCCCTCGCTAACAGCAACCCGATGTTACATCCCGGAAGTTCTTCTGTTAATTTTACCTTTTTTTAGTACCGTAACCAAAATTTATTTCAAAACAAAATAAGTACATCCATATTGAAACAATCAAATTTTTGTCTATGATGAAGATCCCAACTAAATCCAAGCCTAAAACAGCATCCTATTGAGTCTGTGGTTGTTTGTAACTATCTTGGTTGGAGTCATAAGACAATGTATAAGAAACCTCTGTCCTGTTGACAGTATGCACGGTTGGAGAACTTGTTTTAAAGTGGGCACACATTGCAATGAACATGGGAAAAGTACAACGTCCAACTGATGAATGACACTATTTTCTTTTTCTACTGACCTTATTTTAAACATTGATTCTTTTGACAATATTCTCAATAGCCACGTGTTGTGGGTGTTCTGGTAGTGACAGATACATTTGAAATTCACTTGATATTGTGCATGTTAACACTGTAGTCTGTAAGACTTTAAATGAAATGGCATTTTTTACTTTTCTAAAACCTTTGTTTGGAACATCACTGTTAACAAAGTTGACCTAAGATAGGCTTGCAGCAAGATCTTACGTCATATCACTGTTAACGAAGTTGACCTAAGATAGGTTTGCAGTAAAATCTTATTTCATATCACTGTTAACAAAGTTGACCTAAGATAGGCTTGCAGTAAAATCTTATTTCATATCACTGTTAACAAAGTTGACCTAAGACAGGTTTGCAGTAAAATCTTATTTCATATCACTGTTAACAAAGTTGACCTAAGATAGGTTTGCAGCCAGGTCTTAAATCAGAAGTTGTTCTAGTTTTACAGGAAATTGTAAAAAGTCCTCCTCCTCACTGTAAGTTTTGCCAGGGCAATACCATTCAACTATCATAAATATGTTTCCTTTATATCTGGTACACAATATGACTGCAATATAGAGTAGGTGACACCTTATTTAAAATATAACAATGGAAGCAGTTGGAAAAGACAATGTTATTCTGATATTTTCTGAGATCATGAAGCACTAGATCTAATTAGACCAACTCATAAGAAACTGTTAGATTGCATGACAGTGTTTCCCAACCTTTTCTATACATTGCCCCCATACCAATTATTGGGCTTTGCCCCCTTACCAATTATTGGACTAGTCACGCATCCCTTACAAAAGTACCAATTCATTCTTAAATTTGAAAACAATGGACTTCATTTACAGAATGTCATAGAGAACTGTGGAACTTTTGACTTTATTACCGGTACATAAAGGAAATGATTAAAGAAGAAATTTTTTAAAATACCAGTATATAAAAATTTAAAGATCGAAATGTTTCAAAATCTTAACGTCTCATCTCTTCTTAAATCCCTTCACACCTCCTGGAACTATTTACCGCATCCCCTAGGTGAGAGCACCCCAGGTTGGGAAACCCTGTGCTAGAGTATTATCATTCTTGTATCATGTCTCCTAATCATTTATTCCATTTGTATCCATCATTTTTTTTCATTGATTTTTATACTTCTATTTCTATGGTCTTGGTAATAATGCATTATATTTAGTTGATAAGATCAATTTTTTTGTCAGCTCCATTCAAAACATTCATTTGTACTATTTCATATATATAATGTCATTATTAAGATGAATTGTGTACGGTACCTATGCTAAAATTTAGTTGACTTTTTTTAATGCATCCATTTTCTAGATAGACATTGTCTCAGTGATTTTTTGTTCTATGCATATTTACTTTTTATTTCAGCCATTTAAAATGAACATAAATTTAAGTTAATTGTTAATTCAATAAGACTAAGAGCAAGCAATGTCCTAAAGGGAGCTAATACATCCTATTTTTTTTTGGTGTGCTTTTGCGTTCATAAATTTATTTGCTTCAACAAAATAAACAAAATGGACTATGCAAAATATATAATAAGGAAATAAATGTATGGGATTGGACCTCAATAAGTCAAGTGTAACAAGTGCTAAATAATTTAGTCAAATTTAATCCATGTAAGATAATTTTTGTCAAGAAGGTCTGAAACTTTGTGGGAGAGGGGAGGTGCGGCCCTGGTAATTGATTTCTTTTGGTAAAAAAATAACTCAAACTTTTGTGCATTTATTTGTTATTTTTTTCAATATATTTTTCATCATTTCTACATGACATGTAAGAATTCATTTTATTTGTCCATTCCTTGTTCTAACTGTCCCAGTTGGAACAATCTTGACTTGACCTTTTTGTTGGTTAGACTCATTAGCTTCTCAATTATTATGTTGAATTTAAGGCTAAGAATCTAAACTTTAATAGCTTTGTTTTGCTTTCACGAAAACTCATATGTCATATCCCCTGAGACACAAAGACACCCAAGACACAGACACTGATCACACCTGAGACGCAGACACCCGAGACACAAAGACACGTGAGACACAAAGACACCCTAGACACAAAGACGCCCTAGACACATGAGACACAAAGACACATGAGACACAAAGACAGATATTCATTGTAAATTAATGTAAATGTTTCTATGCCCATTTAAAAGGAATAAAAACTGATTTTTTAAACTGTATTTTGTCAGGGTGGACCCGGTCTGCTAGTTCTACAGTCTACTAGTGCTACAGTGTGCTAGTGTTAGTCTGCAAGTGCTACAGTGTGCTAGTGTTAGTCTGCAAGTGCTACAGTGTGCTAGTGTTAGTCTGCAAGTGCTACAGTGTGCTAGTGTTAGTCTGCTAGTGCTACAGTGTGCTAGTGTTAGTCTGCAAGTGCTACAGTGTGCTACTGTTAGTCTGCTAGTGATAGAGTGTGCTAGTGTTAGTCTGCTAGTGCTACAGTGTGCTAGTGTTAGTCTGCAAGTGCTACAGTGTGCTACTGTTAGTCTGCTAGTGATAGAGTGTGCTAGTGTTAGTCTGCTAGTGCTACAGTGTGCTAGTGTTAGTCTGCAAGTGCTACAGTGTGCTACTGTTAGTGTGCTAGTGCTACAGTGTGCTAGTGTTAGTCTGCAAGTGCTACAGTGTGCTACTGTTAGTCTGCTAGTGCTACAGTGCGCTAGTGTTAGTCGGCTAGTGCTACAGTGCGCTAGTGCCACAGTGTGCTAGTGCTACAGTGTGCTAGTGCCACAGTATGCTAGTGCCACAGTGTGCTAGTGCCACAGTGTGCTAGTGCTACAGTGTGCTAGTGCTAACTAACTAACTTAAGAAAATCAGCGAACACCGAGCCGAGGCTCATATGGTCCTCCCCAACGCACCACCCCGCCAGCCAAACCGGCCATCAACCACTCCCCCAGTGGTCTTTATTCCGATCGGGCCGCGAAGCGGCACGCCAGGGACATTCCGCCCCAAAGACCGCCACGCCCGACCTCCACTCGATGTGTGCTAGTGCTACAGTGTGCTAGTGCCACAGTATTGTGCTACAGTGTGCTAGTATTACTGTGTGCCAGTGCTACAGTCTGTCAGTGTTAGTCTGCTCGTGCTACAGTGTTCTAGTGCCACTGTCTTCTAGTGCTTACGTGTGCTAGTGCTGTACTGCTAGTGCCACAGTGTGCCAGTGCTAAAATGTGCTGCACTGCTAGTGCCACAGTCTGCCAGTGCTTAAGTGTGCTACACTACTAGTGCCACAGTGTGTTTATTTGACTGGAGCATGGTGCTGGTAATTATTAAACTTTCAGTTTCAACAGAATTAATGTTAACAGTTTAGTGCTTACTTTATGACTAGTAAAAAATATTGAGTTTTATACCTTGTCAAAATATTCTGACCATAAATATGATAACTTGTAATGAGCATAAATACTTGTACTTTCTTGTACTACTCTGAGCAATGATGGTACCAGATAATTTCTTGTACTTCTCTCAGCAATGATGGTACCAGATAATTACCTGTAATTCTCTGAGCAATGATGGTACCAGATAGTTTCTTACATTTTAAAGGGAAATGAAGACCGATTGTAATTACAAGCTGCAGTTGTCTTTTTTATTTACGTCCTAAGCCCCATAGACATTTTAAAGAATTCCATTAATGTGGAGAATATAATATAGATACATACATACATACATACATATGAATATATGCTATTTTCGGTATCGCGTTTTTTAAATATTTTCAATAAATATTTATTAAATGTGAAAATGTGTTAACAGTGAGCCTCTCCCTCCCCATCTAAACAGCATGCCTCTCCCCTCTCCCATGTTAACAGCATTGCCTCTCCCATGTTAACAGCGTGCCTCTCCCGTGTTAACAGCGTGCCTCTCCCATCTCCCATGTTAACAGCGTGCCTCTCCCATGTTAACAGCGTGCTTCTCCCCTCTCCCATGTTAACAGCGTGCCTCCCCCTCTACCATGTTAACAGCGTGCCTCTCCCCTCTACCATGTTAACAGCGTGCCTCCCCCCTCCCATGTTAACAGCATGCCCCCTCCCATGTTAACAGCGTGGCCCCCCCCCCATGTTAATGGCATGCCTCTCCCCTCCCCCATGTTAATGGCGTGCCTCTCCCCTCTCCCATGTTAATGGCGTGCCTCTCCCCTCTCCCATGTCAACAGCATGCCTTCCACCCACCCCCACCCCCGACAACCTAGAATATAAAGAAGCTCAATCTTGCAGACCCATTCACGTGCCGAGGGCGTGCTGTACTTGCATACATACATCATTACTTGGGCCTAGCGCGTGCTGTTCAACACTTCCTGTGAAAAGCCTTTAGACCTGTTGTTGTTGTTGTTTTTTTGTATTAAAAAAAATAGCTGAGGTCATAATATGTGACAATGAAGTAATGATGTACGGGGTAAGAAAGGCGACCGCTAGCATGGGGAACTGAACTAACGTCCCCTCCTTTCTAGAGCATCGGATTCATTTAAACGTATCACAATTTGATAGTCCTACATTCGGCCATCTGGCCCATCTCCTTAGTTAATTTGTGTGAAAACAACAAAGCATCTAGTAACTAGTTACTAGTAGACTACTCGTAGAAGTCCTAGGCATACTTAACTGAATCTGTATACCACTATTAGGACTTTTGGGTGTGTGTGTGTGGCCCGGGGAGGGGGGGGGGTGGCCATACTCAACCGAATATTAAAACCGACATTAGGACTACCGGGCAGTAGTAGTAGGCGTAATGAACCGAATCTGTAAACCGGCGTTAGGATTTATAATTTATAGGTTCAACATTTGACTATTAAAGTGACTGTGTAAATATTAGTTGCTGTGTTTTGAACGCCCAGTTGAAAGTTGAATACATTATCCTTAGGCACTCAAAACCCATTTTCAAAAACTTGTATTTTGCTTTTTAAAACATGACACTTGGAAAGAGCTTGTTATTCTGAGTTGTTTGGTACAAAAATGAAGTAAATCGGACAGTTATTAAGGAAATTATGGGATTTTGAATTTTGCCAAAAAACGCCCTCCATTTTAGGAAAAACGTGAAAGTTAAAATTGTCAAGTTTGGACCACCATAGCATCAAAAGTAGTAATCCCACATGTTCATTAACCTCTGAGCACATTCAAAACATTCCAAATTGTTTGCCTATTTTTTTTAAACATTGTAACTTTAACGGATATTCTGCTATACACTCTAAAAATCTGCCACGGGCGCAATTTCGCTATTTTTAGCAATGTGCGCGGAGAATTCCAATTTATCGCACTAAAATAAGCATAACTTTGCTATTTTTCATCTGATTTAGATAAATTTGGTACCAAATTGCTCAGTAAAACAAGGTCTTTCCTCTGAATTAACAAACTATTTAACAATACATTAAAGTTGAACCACAAATAGGACAAAAGAGCAACAAAAAAAATTATTTATATATATATCTAAGTTATTTATTAAGCTCAGCGCTTCTTCTATGGAGCAGAGTGCAAAAATATTATTGTTTACGATCACGTCCTTTGGTAGAGCCTTGGGACGACCCCTGCTGCTATGTAGGAATCTTGCATTATCCTTGAATTAATGTGTTATGTATCATACTGTAAATGTCATAAAATAAATGATTTCTACTTCAATATTCTTTTACGACAAACCCGTGAAAAAATGTTTACTTTGAACTTTAGTATTGCAACCAATTAAATATTAATACAAAGATATTACAATTGTATTATCTATCATTGCTATTATTAACATATTGCATATTCTAAAAGTTATTTAAACAATAATATTTAATTGTTCATCCACTTAAAACAGTGGTTCTCAACCTTTCTAAAGCCGCGACCCTTCAAAACATTTCCTCGTGTTGTGGTGACCCCCAACAATAACATTATTACCGTTGCTACTTTATAAATAAATGTTTTCCGATGGTCTCAGACGACCCCTGTGTAAGGGTCGTTCGACCAACCCCCCCCCCCCCGGTTGAGAACCGCTGATTTAAAACATAATGAGTGAAGGATCAACCATAAGTGACGTCACGCTATTTTGACAAATACCCCTTCTTTTATTTCTTTTGCACCTCCCCCTAATTATATATATATATATATATATATATATATATAATATATATCACAATTTTTTTGGCAACACAAAAATAAACTCTTCACTTATATATATATCAAATGATCTTATCTTCATAAATTCTACCCCCCCCCCGTGACGTCGATCATGGATGCCGAAAACATAAATAATGACTTTAGGAGTTTTATCATTATATATATTTTATTTGCTCTAATATAAATTTAGTTAATTTTGAGGACGGTCACTGCAGTCTCACAGCAGGTTGGTTGCCATAAGCCCAGCTCTGCTACGTGCTGCCAGAATTCTGCTCATTGCTAACCTGATTGTTATGATTGTACCTATGCCGGAAACAACCATGCACACGATTGGTCGGATTGTTAACCCGTGTAATCGTTGACATTTGCAACGTAGTCTGCGATTGGTCGGAATCTGGGTTACGGGACTACATCGTAACCTCTGCTAAAGTCGGCCAGTCAGCTGGAGATGTAAACAAATTTGTGGTTTGCGAAAACCGCACCCTATCCGACCAATATATATATATATATATATATATAAAAACAACTGAATTCCAAAACACTTGAATATCCGAGTAACCAATTGTACAGAATTGCTTCAACTTCTAATTCAAAATATAAAGACACAGTTAAGATTATTTGTTGACACAATGAAGCATTTTTTTAAACATAACTGATTATTAATCATAATCGTTCCTTCACTTTAAATTTAATTTATATGTGGCAGTATAGGCCCCTTTTTTTAAAGCTGGCATACACTGCCACATATATACATATACACACACAAAAAGAAATCAATTACAATATCCAGAATGCTATCATTGCAATCATGGGCACCCGCAGGGGGGGGGGGACAAGGGGGCCCTTGCCCCCCCCCCCCCGGGTTTGTTTTGATAAACAATTTTTAGAAAAAAAAAAACAAAAAATGATTATTAATCATAATCGTTCCTTCACTTTAAATTTAATTTATATGTGGCAGTATAGGCCCCTTTTTTTAAAGCTGGCATACACGGCCACATATATACATATACACACACAAAAAGAAATCAATTACAATATCCAGAATGCTATCATTGCAATCATGGGCACCCGCAGGGGGGGGGGGACAAGGGGGCACTTGCCCCCCTCCCCCCTGGATTGTTTTGATAAACAATTTTTAGAAAAAAATAGACAAAAAATTTATTAAAGTAAAGAGAAAATAAAGAGAAAGTAACTCAGCTGATGTCCTGTCCGTCCGTTCACCATACAAATACGTTACAGTAAATTAAAACTACATTAAAACATTACTAAAAATTTTTTGCCCCCGCCCCTGGAAAGTTAATCGATTTTTTTTGCCCCCCCCCCTAGAAAGTTTTCAGCGGGCGCCCATGATTGCAATGGTAAACCGTTCAGCAGTTCGCCTTCTTGTTACCACTGAAAGTAGGATATTAGCATTTTCGTTTATCCTGGATTGCAGTTGAAGTAGAAGGGATTTTTAAAATGTTTTTATTAGCAGACCTTACCATGTACTTAGAAGAGAAAACGAGGCTGAGAAGCGCTGCCAGGTCGTAACTTATGTCTTTAGTAACAGATGTTAGGAACTGAAATAACATCTCAGGAGATTAGTAGGTGTTAAAAATAATAAGGATTGGGGGGTGGGGGGTGGTGGTGGGGGAATGGGGCGGAGGGGGGGGGAGACAACTCTTACAGGATGATGAAATAGTTTGTTTTGATGCGTTCTTGGTGGGTGAACGTGGAAACGTGTGTCATCTGGGCCAAGGGGTGGGGGCTGGCAGGATTGGAATGGGGGCTGGCAGGGTGATTAAATTCGCTATAGATTAGGGGGGGGGGGGGGGGGGGGGGGGGGGGGGGGGGGGAGGGGGGGGGGCTCAAAACTAAAACTTGGTCGGCTTGTTAAGTTGTATATTACCGGAGGTGTCGCAGTGCATAGCAATTTAAATAAAAAGACGCCCCTGAGATTGAATAGTCCAGTATTAACAACAGTTTCTCGGGGTTCATGACATACTTATTATGAGCTCTATATCAACACTTGGGGTCATCACTATACCACTGTTTGAGAACTAAAGATCACAATGACATTGATTTGGTGAGACTTTTTCCCTGGTGGGAGGGGTTTGGTGTGGGAAGCGGAGAGAACAAGGGGATGTGGAGGGGAATGTAGGTGAAGGTATGTGGCAATGTACCGTACCACAAATCAACAAATGGCATATGTGGTTCAATGACGTCACCTGGGTCTATTTTATCACATAAGCCGACCAGGCGCAGGGCTATCGGCTGCGGACCTAAAAGTTCTTATGAAACGAACAAATAAAGACCCATAATCGGACGATCTAAGATTTTAAAAAATCTTAGTCTTAGCTCTCCCCCATTATATGTGGTTCATTGATTTATAAAAATATGTGGTTTATTGATTGGGAAAATATGTGTTTCTTTGATTGGTAACAATATGTGGTTCATTTACTGGGAACAATCTGGTTTATTGATTGGGAACAATATGTGGTTCATTGATATGTCCAAAAAGTGTGTGTTGGCCGCGGAGAGAGAGACGGGGATTGGGGGTGGGTGGAGGGGTTGGGCAGGGGGAGGGTGGAGGGGCTAGCCTGGGGTGGGTGGAGGGGCTAGCCAGGGGGTGGGTGTAGGGGCTGGCCTGGGGTGGGTGGAGGGGCTGGCCTGGGGGTGGGTGGAGGGGCTGGCCTGGGGTGGGTGGAGGGGCTGGCCTGGGGTTGGGTGGAGGGGCTGGCTTAGGGTGGGTGGAGGGGCTCGCCTGGGGTGGGTGGAGTGGCTGGCCTGGGGGTGGGTAGAGGGGCTGGCCTAGGGGTGGGTGGAGGGGCTGTGCGGATCATATTTGTTTTCATTTTATTGAATTAAAAAAAAAATATTTTTACTAATCATAATCCTGTCGTTTTACTAACCTTGATCCATTAGTTTTACTAACCTTAATCCAGAAATTTACTATCCATAATCCATTCGTTTAACTAACCATTATTTATTCGTTTTACTAACCATAATCCAGTCGTTTTACTAACTACAATCCTGTCGTTTTACTTACCATAATCCAGTCATTTTACTATCCATAATCCATTCGTTTTACTAGCCATAATCCAGTCTTTTCACTCCTTAATCGCCTTTGATCTCTTATAAAGAACGGTCATTGCTAGGGCGGTAATCTTTTAGGGCGGTAATCTTTAAGGGCGGTAATCTTTAAGGGCGGTAATCTTTAAGGGCGGTAATCTTTTAGGGCGGTAATCTTTTAGGGCGGTAATCTTTTAGGGCGGTAATCTTTTAGGGCGGTAATCTTTCAGAAATGTTTAAAATTAAAATCTCCTTAAAATATTATACCCCAGTGGATGTGGATCTTATCCGTCCCGCTCTGTATGCGCTCTCATTCGACACTCCCCCCGTCGTACGCACCAATTGCACACAAAAGAACACATCAGTTACCCACCGTTCATTGACAATTTACAAGCCATGCCTAAAGGAAAGACAAAAAAAGTACTGAGGATAGAGAAGAAAGATCAAATCGTGAAAGGAAGAGGTTAAGAAAGGTGTGCCAATGTAACACCCGAACAGAAGCAAAGAAAGGTGTGTCAATGAAACACCCGAACAGAAGCAAAGAAAGGTGTGCCACTGAAACACCCGAACAGAAGCAAAGAAAGGTGTGCCACTGAAACACACGAACAGAAGCAAAGAAAGGTGTGCCACTGAAACACCCACACAGTGAAACTGCCCACGAAAGATTCCGAGTAGCGTTTTAAAGAAACTTTTGGGTCGTCTTTTGAAATGTTCTTACCCAGTTAAAAAAAAAAGTAAATGTGCTGCGGACCTAGGGTTCAGTTCACGACAAAGGGTCTGGTTCGAGACGAAGGGCCCAGGTCACGACTAGCAGCCGCGTTTAAACAGGGAGCCCTTCACTGAGTCAAAATATGACTGTTTTAAAACTAGCATGGTGTCAGTACATGTAATCACCCTATTGAAAGGGCATCACTAACCATCAATACCCAACGGAAACAGCATCAAAACCTGTGACTACCCACTTTATATAGAAACGATACGCATTAGTTATATTATTTAATCGTATATTAACAATTCTCGAGTGGATCTTTCTTGTCCACCCCGCTCTCAATGCGCACCGTGCTGCGCTCTCATTTGCTGCTTACCCCGTCGTGCATTTGCACACAAAATAACACATTCGTTACCCAATGTGCTGTGTGTTTTTAGGTTGCTTTGATAGATAATGCATCTCTTCCCGTTTTTTACACCTGCAACGTGGTAGCGTCGTCGTCCCCTCTTTCCCAGTTAGCATGTTTTATAATTTAAGTTTTTTAATGGTAATTTATGCATACAAATATTTATATGGTGATGTACGATTAGTTAAAATGTAACGTACATTTTGCCATAGGCCTATGCCACCTATTCAAATAAATTCAGTAAAGCAAGATCATAAACCATTTATGATTGCACTGAAGTTTTATGGTAGAAACTAGGTCGACACTGAGATATCGAGCATTTCCATTTGAGACGACTTGGGTAATGAGAATATGGGGCACAATTACATTCAGCTAACATGGGCCTGTGATGGTTAAACAGTCTTTAGTTGGGGGAGGGGTCAGATTATAGTTGGTCAATTAGCATGTTTACGATATACTAGAACTAATCCACCAAACAGTGGCTGCAGCAATGCGTTTACTTCCCATCTACTAAAGTTACTCGACAAAACATGCATTCAAGTAATGAACTTCATAATAATCCCAATCACTGCAAACTTCTGGGAATTTTATTTTGCGTGCCTATTGAACACAGAGTTACAGAAATGCAAACATACCTAGAGAATTATTAGATTTAGGGCTTAGATTTACAATGTCTTCATCTTCAATTACCCCATGCCCCCATGTTTTAAACAATGACCACGTGTCGCCATGCTGCCCTCTATTGCTCAATGCCTCTGTGTTGCAGTAAAAAATCCAGTTCATTTCATGACATTTATCCAGGGTTTGCAGTAAATACAGTTGATTTCATGACATGTAACCAGAGTTTGCAGTGAATCAAGTTCCTTTCAGGACATTTATCCAGGGTTTGCAGTAAATCCAGTCACATTTATTTAGGCTGCTTCTGTTGTAGTCTTCGCCCAGGCTTTAAAAACATATTAACGGCAGTAGAATACCAGATGCCCTGCCAGTCATTAAAAAAAAAAAAACATATTCGATGTAGGCAACTTAAAGACAATACAAAGGTTTTGAATAAATCAACAATCAGGCCTCGTTTGATATCAACTACTACTGAGTATCAGCAACACATTTTTAATTCCGGAACAGCTCATGTAGTTGGCCTGTGGCGTTTACGCCATGAAATACTACAAGCGCGAGATTGACTGACTTGAATGGGCAGCTCCATAGTGACAAGAGCTTATCAAGGCATCCATCGATTGGATTCTCTGCAAGTCTCTTGGGGAACACACACACACACAAACACACACAGGAGCTGATACATCGCCTGTTTCCCAACTGAGTACTCGTGTGGATGTGTGGGAAAAGCAATCAATTGCGATTATAGATCGATTTCTCGCCCTGCATGGCGACGAAATGAATGTTCTAGTTCCCGAACCAATAACTCAGTGATTGCTGCCAGCTACCTAGTCGCAACTAGCGAACACATTTTTTAAAGTAACTTTTTTTTTGTCCCCAGAGTGTTTAGGTACATATTGTTCTATTAAACATTACGCATTAAAATTAAGACAATATATTTGCTTTGTAGTGGTTTCACGTTGTGAGAGTAAGGTTTTGTGGTGGAAGGGATGATGCTGGTGGGGCCAGGGGCCTAGCTATGTTGGGCACGCAAAAGCCAATGGGTCACCAGTTAAAAAGTAATTAAATTGAGCTAGAAAGCCAGATTATATCACTCCCCCCCCCCCCTTTTCGGTACAAAGATCGTAAATAGGAGTGAGCAAAGATTCATTTATTGCGTCGCTTAATTTCAACCACGTTACTAAATTCAGGGTGATATAAGACAAGACACACTGTTATAGAGAGCTTGTTTACATCATATTTTCTCGTGCGTGCCCTCTGATTGACCCCGCATGAGACGCTGTGTTCACAAAGGGGTGTGGCTTAGGCCTTTGAAGTAACTTGTTGACGCCGCCAACGAATAAAAATAATTAATCTGTTCCAAATAGTATTTGGTAGAATGATTGGGATTTTTCTCGAAATGTCTCGAAGGCAGGGCTTGGGCGTCGGTAGACCCACCTATATAAGGGATTGACAGGCACGGACGAGGGACGGAGATTTT
>CAXITT010000140.1:1291947-1320662 GCA_964033795.1 Lymnaea stagnalis
AGGGTGGTGGTAGATCAGGCACAACAAACCACAGGGTGGTGGTAGATCAGGCACAACACACCAGAGGGTGGTGGTAGATCAGGCACAACAAACCACAGGGTGGTGGTAGATCAGGCACAACACACCAAAGGGTGGTGGTAGATCAGGCACAACACACCACAGGGTGGTGGTAGATCAGGCACAACACACCACAGGGTGGTGGTAGATCAGGCACAACAAACCAAAGGGTGGTGGTAGACCAGGCACAAACAAATGAGGTTGGTGGTAGTGGTAGACAGATACAACACCTTGTGCTAGACCAGGTACAGCACACCACAGGGTGGTGGTAGAGCAGACACAACACATCACATGGTTGTGGTAGAGTAAGCACAACCCAGGGTGGTGGCAGACCAGGCACAAAATAAGAGGTTGAGGGTAGTGGTATACAGATACAACACAT
This sequence comes from Lymnaea stagnalis, assembly GCA_964033795.1. Taxonomy (NCBI): domain Eukaryota; kingdom Metazoa; phylum Mollusca; class Gastropoda; family Lymnaeidae; genus Lymnaea; species Lymnaea stagnalis. Next base: position 1,292,387 of record CAXITT010000140.1, read on the forward strand.
AGTGGTAGGCCGCGCACAACACACCATAGGGTGATGCTAGACCAAGCACAACACACCACAGGGTGGTGGTAGACTAGGCACAACACACCACAGGGTGGTGGTAGACCAGGCACAACACACGACCCCAGAGGATTGTGGTAGACCAGACACAACACACCAGAAGGTTGTGGTAGACTTAAATTGGCACAACACAGAGTCGTTGTAATACACAGATACAACACACGGTGGTAGTCCAATCACTTAACAAGCACATAGATGACCAGATATACTAATGTATTTTTATGATAAATCTTTTATAATGATTGTGTTTTTGTTATTGTTGTTTGATTTGTCTCTGAGATGAGCTGTGTACATCAGTGTTGGCTATACCACTAGAAGTCAATCTGCACCAGAAATTTGCCCTCCATAGTTATATTTTTTGTGTGTATTGTTTTGTCAATCACATGAGAATCCAGGAATCCAGGAAAATCCCCCTCCCCTTTTTTTCCCCTTGTTTTTTTTTTTTTTTTTGTGAACCAGCATTTAGCTTATCGAGCCAATTTAATTCATATCGGGCTGGGGCAGAGCTAGAGCTATATTATGGTTATTTTTGCTAATTTTGGCGCTTGTCTCCCGCAGGTCTGAAATACCTCTCCAAAATCTGAAAGAAACACCAATTCAAGTATGCGCCAAAATGCACCTCTGTATTTTGAATTTAACAAGAAAATTCAAAGGCGACTCCTGCTCCCACTTTTGCTCGAGATTCTTCGGCAAACTCCATTTCTGCTCCCCCCCCTCCCCCAGGCCCATCAATGTGACAGTACGGGTTGAATCTAAGCTTGTGTAAAATGATTACCCTGGTGATTCCAGTTTATGAATCGCACTTTGCTCTATACTTCCCGATATAAATGACAGCATAGTCGCCAAGTTTAGTGCCAAGATATTTCCCACGCCCCCTTTCACGATACAAACTCTGCAGTTGTCCTAAAATTCCGTCCTCCCACATAAAGAAAACGAGACACCTGGGTGGTTAGCCTCTAGCGGGTACTAAGTAGCACGGCCGGCTCAAGGTACCGGTACCGGCCACTCGGGCAGTTTCCCGGGGCGCCATGTGCCTAGGGCGCCATCAACGTTCTTCCAAAATATTTTTAAAAAAAATTATTGCATGTGGGCACCATGGAAGAAAAATAGAAAGTGGAAATAAAAAGATTTGCTAAAGGCTAGAAATAAAAAAATGTCATCGGTAGGCTGATTGTTCATACTGACCAATCAACGACGCTGCTGGGCAGCCGTCCATGGCTGACATGTAAATAGTTCTTGAATGTGTGGAGTGAATATATATATATATATATATATATATTGTTTTATTTGATTAATGTGTGTTAATTTTTAGGTTCATGTTTATGTTTGTTAAATTGTACGTACAGCGTGGTGAGCCCAGCCCTAGGCTGGGGTACCGCGCTATATAAAAACACCAATAATAATTAGCCAATTTAACCTAATCCCCAGTATTTTTTCCTTGCTCAACTTTTTATGATTATTCTTTAAAGGGGCGCCAAAGTTAGCCTTGCATGGGGCGCCAGCAACCGTAGGGTGGGCCTCGCCGAGTACCCGTGGAAGCCCTTCCTAGCTGATATCAACTGCGGCCTGCGATTAACCAAGGGGCCCAGCAGTTCTAAAGTATTCCTGGTAGTTCCCGTTTCATAAGCGTATGTAACTTGTGGATTTTCTAATATGTAAATGTGTGACAGTCGAGTCTAGTCCATTAATTTCCGACAGACGACATGAATTCATCACTCCATAAACAAATCATAAGATTGTGTCGAATGTTTTCTTTCCTTTATGCGAAAGGCCGCACTCATTCTTGACATTTTACAGCAGCACCGCGGCAAAAAAAAAAAACCGCGGCAAAAAAAAAAAAAAAAAAATAGGCGGAGGAATACATAAGTGAGAAGTCTAAGAATAGATGAGCAGCCATTGTTCAATGTACCATTGGCGCGCATTTCAAACTTGAGCTCCCGAGGCAGATGAATCGATCGTACGGAACAATTTTTAGGTGGTTAGGACTTAAACTAGTTATTTTAAAAAATAACTAGTTAAGTCCTACCCACCCCAAAATTATTTAAAAAAATAACTATTTAAAAAAAATGAAATAAAACAATGAAACTATACTTAATACTATGTGTAATCAAATTCATTAAGATTATCCATATGATACGCGATTCTGTGAATCGTGTGAAATAAACGCTTGTTTGTCTTTTTCTGCCAGGCCGCCATATTCATCTGTGACTCACACTGAGTATATGAAAGCTTAGAAAGTCAAAGACTATAGTGGAAAATAAAGCAGTTATTTTTATAAGAGGCCTTTTAATATTACCAAAATTGTAAAATAAAATATCCTATTAGATAAAGCACGACACTCACCTATAATTAATGTATAATTATAAGCCTTAATCCTGTATCATTAGGACGACCCCCTTCCAAACTACCCCTTCCAAACTACCCCCTCCCCACAGAGTTAGGATATCGTGACATGGGCGCCCGCAGAAAACTTTCTAAGGGGGGGGGGGGGGAAACCGCTTAACTTTCCATTACTGTAGCGTATTTGTATGGTGAACGAACGGACAGGACATCAGCTTAGTTACTTTCTCTTTATTTTCTCTTTACTTTAATACATTTTTTGTCTATTTTTGTCTAAATTTTTTTAATCCAATCAATCCAGGGGGGGGGGCATGTGCCCCCCTTGCCTCCCCCCCATGTATCGTGATGATGGTAATGTGTTCTCCCAAACAGTGTTTAAATCAGTGTTTCTTTCAGGCATCTATCCAGTGGTGGGGGTGTGTGTCATTTCATGTTTTTTATTTAAGGGGGGGGGGCAAAAACCAAAACTTGGCCGCTTTTTGAGTTGTCTCTTACTGAAGGAGTCACGGTAAATAGCAATTTAAATAAAACCTGCAAATTCATTAGGAGGGCAAATGCCCCCACCCCCCTGCCCTACCCAGATCACGTCTGGGTGGCAGTGCCCCTACCCTGGGGGAAAGTCAAGTGCCCCCTCCCCCCGTAGAAAATGTGTACAACAATAAATCGAATACACCAAAAAAATTAAAAAAAAGAAGGACTGAATTGTCCAACCAAGTGGCCCTTCCCGCCACCCTTTCTACACCACTGCCCACACTAAGATCTGTAATGCCCCCCCCCCCCCCCAACACCCATGGAGAAAATTGAAAGAAACACTGAGTGTAATTCATTGACATATTGGGTCAGACGAGTACAACATGTTTTGAAAAAGCACGTCACTATGTGTTGACACAGCATCTTATCACCAAGTTGTCCTATAAGTATGGCTTTTGTCCTGTAAGTATTGTTTAGTATAAAAATGCTTCACTGGCAGACAAGTTTGTTTTAAATAACCCTCAAGGCTTATGGCCTAATTGGTATCGTTTAAACTCATTGACTAATGTACATTTTCTATGTGCTGAATGTGTTTTTCATAAACATGTATTTGGTGAGCTGTGTCACTGTACTGAGACCTGTACACAAATGATGCGATGTAAAGATGAACAAAGGCATTTGATCAGTTTGGTCCAACAACATTTATTTTGTTGTGAACAGTTGAAATATTTATTGATATTTACACATTTGTATTGAATTAAAATCTAAGATAATTTCTTCCATTCCTCATATACCTCCCAACATATGAGACAAGGAGCACCTATTCCAATAAAACATTATTTTGTTTCACTGACAATCAGACAAACATGCAAAAAAAAAAACATGACCAGAACAGTAGCCAGGGGATAGCCTGGTTGTGATGATAAACACAGGTCATGTTTGGAGCCCTCACACAAACTATAGCATGCAATTGCTATAATGTTGTCAGTATGAGGACCCTGAATTAAGAAGAAAAAATATTTTTTATTTAAAATGAAACAATCAGAGATGATAATGATGTGATTAATGATGAATGAATAAATAATTAGTAAATGAAAAGTAAGTGAAATGAGATTAAACTTAAATGTGTTATATGAGTATGACATAAATTATAATTTGATTAAAAAACGGTCACTAAATGAAGAATGCCATTTAGTGAATGCATATTAGTGAAGTTATGAAAGCATTGCCATTGTAGTTAGCTCAGGAATTATCCATGCTCAATGTTTGGCCGTTTTATCTATGAAACAACCAACAGTATCTTCCTAACTATATATCACTTGTTATTTAGGTAAACCTATTGCCTCATGCATTCATTAATATAATTTCAAGATAATAGAAACATGTTCCTTAACTTAAAGGGCAGAATACATACAGATAATCTCAGTAAAGTTCTTGCACTGCACAACTGCTAGCCTCGCCCTACTACAATTTTTAAAATACTAACAAAACAAGCACACACCCAAGTAATAGATTTTGTTGACAGCTTAAGTGACCCGTATTTTTTTCCCTTAAATCAACAACAAACTTATTTTTTTTTTGTTGTTGCTTATTTCAACAATAATATGCAGTTAGTAAGAGTTCTTCTTTAGATTTAAAACAACTTATTTCCTAACTGCAATCTTCAACTTAACAAGAGTAGTTTCCCATTTAATTGTAAACTAATTGTCATTAATAATTTTTGATCATCGGGGAAATTTTTTTGAAAAATAAAAATTTAACAAAACAAATGTACAAGTAGGCCTAATTGTGATAAAGTAATTGTGATAGCTCTTTTTGACTAAAAATTGGTATACAACACACACACATATATATATATACATTGAGATCAGTCTAATTGTGTTGATCCTTTTAACTGTTATGGGGGTAATCCATATAGTATAGGAAAGCACATCGCCTCACTGGTGTAAAGGCTAAATAACATTAAAAATAAAGGTGGGTTTTAGATTAACAATAACAAATTAGTTATAGTGGCATTATTGTTTGAACATAATCATATATTTGTCTGAAAATTTTATCAGAATTTAAAGTATGGTAATTGCTTTCTAAATCAGTAGGCTACTTCATTATTTTAATGGAAGTTTGTTTTCTGGTCTAAAAAAAGAAGAATAAAATGCTCACAGTAAAACTGGAGGTTACCATGTGAAATAATATATGGATGACCCCCAATGGTCAGTTTGGTTTTATAGCAACATTTCTGAATTTATTTACCCATTAGAATATTGACTTGAGGAAAAAAACACCAAAACCTTATGACATGCCATAATTTAAAAATTACACACTTTATTCTATAAAATACTTCAACATTTGTTCTTCTGCCTGTATCCCATATTGCCCTAAGCATTATTCTATTTTCCTAAAGCAAATCTTAATCGTTAAATGATTCAAAACAAGATAATTAAAATAGGCTTAACTAAAATTAAACAACCTGTTCCATCAACAATACACTAACATTGAATTACAGCCATTGAAGTGATCACAAACAGTGAAATACATCCCTTAGAAGATCACAAAAAAAATATTTGGAATTGCACCCTTGTAACAACGCACACATTTCTATATCAGATATTGTAGATGCAAGCTTTACAATTAAAGCTGTTGAACCCGATTTAAACATATTCTGACAGAGAAATGGAATAAAAGCTTTAAACCATTTTTAATTAAAATTTTTGAACATTGCAGCAAACAAGATTTTCCGGTTTCAACGCAGGGCGTACAGATCTTTATTGCATACATCCATATAAATCTTTCGAGCCCAAAGCTAATTATAAAGCCCTACATTCTTTGAGCCTTTTCCTTTTTTTTTTGCTAGATGCTAGATCAGAAATCTGTGTACCTTCTTGATTTGATTTTTAAAACTAACAAAGCACAAAAATGACAGCTGCTGGGCGTCATAACCTTAAATTTCATTTTTTAAAAAATCAAAACAAAACAACTCATCTTGAATAAAGCAAGATGCCCACAAAATAATTTCTTCAAGTTGTATATTAGCTCATATGAATTAATCCTGTCATGATAAACATTCTCAGCAGAACTGAGCGGCTGAACATAAGGCATACAGGAAAGACAATGTTAAAACCAAAGCCCAACAAACTGACACTGCCATTGTAAGTTTTAAGTACAGTCCAACAAATACTTTTCTATCTGATGGCAAGCTTTTAGAGTAGACTCTCAGTAGTCTCAGCTGGCCAAAACCTTTAAAAACAGCACACAATTTTAAATAAAAATGTTTTAAAACCCAATAAATTTTAGTAGTGACCATGAAAAAGACTTCAAGAGTTCATCAATTATTATTTTGGTTACTTTTATATCAAATAAGTTAACATTTTTATAGAGATAAAATAAATTCATAACCCTATAACCGTTATAAACCAACTTTTTTTTTTTTTAATGGCTAAAATTATACTTAAAAATTTTTTTTCTTGAAAAGCTTTTGTACAACATGTGGTATATTTGTAAAGAAATCCTTTTAGGTTGGAAAATGTTCGGTTTTATTTGTGGAGAAGAACAACAGCCTAGCAACACAGATTAAGAAGTTGAAATAAATATGAATTCTCTTTCAGCTAAATGTGAACTTGTAATACCAGGATAGCGAGTACCCAAAAACCACAAAAAGCTTGGTTGCCATTCTTCTAGGTTTGCAACCTCTGGGAGTAAAACCTCCAGAAAATACCATGCAGCCTAAACTGACAACTCTAGGGGTTCTGGCAACCCCAGGGGGCTCCCATAACACGATGGTGTTAAAATTATTCCAAGAGAGTAAGTCAGTGTTGGATTATATTATTTTATATATAGATCAATGTGAATTTATTGCCAACATATTTCTCACAGCAAAATGATCTAAAATTTAATATTCTTAGGCTGCCCATACGGTATAAAGTTGAAATGGAAATATTGTTAACGTTTTTTCTGAAAGTTGTCCAGTAGGTTAAATTAAGACATGGTGTTAATTTTTTCAAATTGTTTTATCATGGCTCTCCAATGGTGTTATTTATTTGCATTAGATATTAGAAATCTATGTTTAGAAATTTATATAGGCCTAATTTTTGTTAGAAATGAAAATATGGTTTATAGAAAAGTGGTACTTGTTAGAACTTGTAATCAATAACTTTGTATTTGGTTTAAAGAAGTTGAAATGAAATACACTTCTGAAATTAAATTTTCTTCAGCAAACATTTTATGTGTGCGAGTTTATCTTTACAAATATTTAGTGCTTTTCTGATGAAGCTGATATCACTGCTTTAATACACTTTGTATCTTTTATATAAATCATCAGATGGACAATATACTGATCAAGGATTTGAAGTCAACTGCTGTAAGCAGTGCTAATCTTTGTCCTTTGAAAACATCTCATATTATCACATTTCCCTCCCCCATGGGGTCCCTACACTGCCTGTTGTGCTTATTTACTTTACATTGAGCTAAATTTCAAATTTGCTGAAATGGTGGAAGGATTATGCAATCTATCACCAAGTTGAGTTCTTGGACATACACCTTTACATTAAATGTACTTGAACTGGATATCTAATCCAAATTTGTGTTTTAAAAATTTTTCTAGTCTAAGATTTTAAATTTTCTTTAAGATCAGTTTCGAATAAGGTCAAAAAGATTGCATTCTCTCAGATTAACCTGATTATTGAAAAAAATCAATCAGAAGATGGCTATATTAATATTATGTAAAGCAAATTTGTTGAGAATACATTTCACCATTCCTTTTAATTGTAATGGTAAATTAATAAAAGAGAAAAAAACAACCCATCCCAAAAAGGAGCCAAATCTTGAGGCAAGTACATACAGCTTATTCTGAAGAATGCTGCTCTCATTAAAAGATGGACAAAGAAATTATGAGTTGCACATTATTCTAACCTTTTAACCAGGCATATTGTTGGTATGAACATTTTTGGTTCTCTCTCTGTTGGTGGCAGCTTGCAAAATTATACAATGTAGAATATTAGTGTAAACTGGTATATCTGCATCCTATTAGGATTTAAATTGAGATGAGAATATTTCTAGTGTCATTGCTCATTTATTAGATTCTATTGTTTATGAACTGCTATATTTTGGTGAGCACTGAATAAGTTTTCATTTTGTAAAATGCATTAATATTTTTTATTACTCATACATTTTCAGCAAATACATTATTATTCTTTTGTAGAGACATTTCAAATGAAGTTTCTGGTTTTTTTTAGCCCTGTGTAAAAGACTAAAATGTGCAAGTCTGCTCTCTCATATCTCAACTAAATGTAACAAAATATTATGTTACAATTCAACCAACATCTCCCATAATTTTACCATCTCTTATTTTATTATTGCCAATGAATAAATTGCCGGTAAAACTTTCAGCCAAACATTCAACAGTTGACCTTTTATGCTAAGTTAAGAGGTAATGTATGGAGAAAGACATTGATAGCATTAAAAAAAAAAAAAATTTAATGGAAAAGTCACTGTCTGATAGTTGATCAGAAGGCACACTTTGCAGTAGTTGATCAAGCTAACTATGATTATCTCCCATTAAATTTAGGTGAAACCATCCCCGTGTCCTTGCTCATGTATCAAATTAACTTTTGAACTGACGTCTAACTAGCCAGGATTCAGCATGGAAAACGCCAAATCTGTTCATACTTTTGTTTATTATTTATCACAGATATAAGTCATCATGAGAACGCCATACGTAACAGCTGTTACAACCAGCAGTCATGCAAATACACAAACGCACCATTAAGTGGATCAGTAACAATCAAAATACATTATTGGAAAGTTGAGTTGTTAAAGCTGTGCGGTATCCTAAAATTATTGATTGTTCAAAACTAAGACCTTTGAATGGGACAAATGAAAGCCAACTGAAAGAAATCAAGAAATCTGATGCTCAGGTAAGCCATTTAAAATAATAAAATTGGCTTCTTTAAATTAATGGTTTCCACAGTCCCATCAGATAATCTTTCAACTATCATAATACTCTAAAGTAGTAGACACCTTATTATAAATTGTTCATTGCTTATAAAGGTTAAGTTTAAAAAAAAAATGTATTGCTTCTAGATACATCAAACTTTGTCCGCTCTCCTACGTAAAAAACCAAGAGATGTGAAACACTCTTCACAATAAAGGAGTAAGGGAGATGCAAGCCACGCAAATTTGGAGAGAGGGAGATGTGAACATCTCTCAAGAGAGGGAGACATGGAGTTGAGAAGGATGATGATTAAACCCTAATGATTGCACGGACAAAGAAAACAAATAAAGACAACGCACAGCTTCACAACTGCAGCTAATAACTTAACCACTACATGTATGTACATATACACCAGTTCAAATCTAACCAGTACATGTATGTACATACACCAGTTCAGTGCTAGCCACTATTGTACACCAGTTCAGTGATAAATCTACAAATCATACACACAACTGTAACATGTCAAGTCCCACTGACTGACCCAAATTTAGTTATTCTCCAAACATTTTATAATATCTTGGAGCTTTAAATAAAATCCAATATAAGGTCCCCCCCACCCCCATTATTTAGCCACAGATCTCTTACTGTACAACATTCACATGCAATCTGTCAGCCAATACATCAAATTCCAAATTGCATTTAAGAAATCAGCATTCATGTTTCCCAGCAATCAGAGATTAGGGAGTCATGAGCACTTTGGAATGAACTAAGAACTCCATCCTAAGATGCAAATCAGACACATCGTAACAGACATTCTATTCAAAACTCTCTCAGCTGCCATTCAGAGAAATTACCTTAGTTACTTGATTGGACACCTTCCAGTTTAGGTCATGATAATCCTGATAAGTAGCTGAAGAGAAATTGCGCAGAACTTGGTCAAATATCAGGCCAATGGACTGATACAACAATATGGCATTGATACAAAAAAAAAAAAAAAAAATTGCTGCATGACCATTGCCAATTTTTTAAGTCTAAGCACCACACTCGTCCTAAAGGCATGACATGCCCCGAGCGCCTCATGCTGCCTACGTCGCTGCCGCGCAAGCACGGACTGTGGAACGCTGAATGATGGGAGGCGGGGGGAACCCATAGCCAATTGGAAAAAAATCACAGCTTTGTTGTTGAAATATAAAATTCAGATAAGGGGCGGTTAAAAAAAATCAATGTCCCATTGACTGGGCAGGCATAGTTCACGACCTATCCACTTCTTACTATCTGGGCAGGCATAGTTCACGACCTATCCACTTCTTACTATTTCTTAACAATAATACACCAATACTGATCTGAGATGGTAAATGCACATTGGATGCATACAATTCTGATATCAGTAACAATTATGACACTTTGAAATTTTGGATTTACTTGTTCAAGCAAAATGTCCATTTGCAACTTTTAACCCCTGATAGTTTAAAATATAATACCCATGAGACAAACAGAGAATGGATATTAGCTATCTACAACATAAGACTTTACAATGGGAACAATGTCCCTTTTACAATGTGATAAAAATTCATGTATTCATTAGTATTTTTTTTTTTTAAAAGAGGGGTTTTGAATTTAAAAATATTCAGACACATTTGCATTCACTCACTTTACATGACATCAAATGTAAATATTTTTTTTATGTTTAAGCTTTGCTAAAAATTCACAAATCTGACATTTGTATATTGTAACTATAATTATGATATAGAAACATACAACATAAACAAAATAATCAATTCAGCTCCACATCAATGCTACATTACTCCATGACAGTAAACCTTGTGGGGTCAAGCTTCTTGTCCTCAGTGCTTTAAGAATGAGCAAGCATGTCTCGTATTAATCCTGTACAACAGTAGCCAGTTGTAATCCAATCCAGGTGTGGAAGCTAGGTCCACGACATTGAGCCACTATCTTTTAATAGTAACAAATAGAAAAAACCGTAGAACAACACAGACATCCGATACTGCGCAAACAGCTGCAAGCAAGCAATCTGAGCGAGTAGGGCAGCTAAAGATCAAAGATTTGACACTCCGCTGGATACTCCAGAATCATCGGAAAAGTTGTTACTGTAGCGGCGGTGGTCTGGGCTGCCGTCGCTGCCGAGACTCTCAACACTGCAACGGTCATCACTATCACTCTGGAAGCCACCGATGATATCAATTTCATCTGGTGAAACAAGAAAGTTATAATAAATACCTGTTTCATTTCAATAAAAATTCTCTAAAAAAATTAGCAACATTTTGAAATGAACTCCAGCAAACTAGCGCTACTTTGGGAGGAGGTTAACAATGAGTTTAAAATTCCAGCCACTCAAGTTTGTAGAAATCAGCCGACTTTACAAGACATACAAATCGGCCCTCTACGCTACTCCGACAAATTAGCAAAAAAACTCTGTTTCAAATTATAAGAAATGAAATTGGTTTGAATTTTTAATGTAGGATTCAAGATAATAATTTAAAGCTTAAAAATATTTTTATTTTAACGAAAAGAAAAATTTTGAAAAGTCTCAAAACTTAAACTAACCGGATTCTTCAGATTTTATTGATGAGGTCGATGATAATGATGACGATGAAGAATTGGTTGAAGTACTGCATTCACTTATGCTACGTTCTTGACGCGTGCGATAGAGGTTGTGGTTATTATTTAGCTGATTGAGTTGTTCCAGCCTGCGTCGTAGATGTCTGTTTTCTCGTTCTAGTTGATCTCGCAAGAGGAGAGCCTTTCTCTCTTTTTCCTCAAGATTCTGAAATCAAACAAATGAATACTGCTGAAATGAATACCCGTAACAGGAAAATTATTTGTCCGACTCTGGTCTCCATAAAAAAAAATATTGTTATAAACACGTTAGAATAAAAATCAATAGTTGCTATAAATATGTTACAATAAAATTAGCATAAAAATTTAGGGTCAAATCTTTTTAAAGTGTTTGACTTTTTACTCTCCATAATTATCCATGATGTACGTTAAACTTATGGACCACAAAATGCAACATCAGCTAACCTTAATAAATGATCGTGCTTTTGTTAAAAGACCTAATGTGGTGTGGCGTGATGAGTCAACTCCCAGGGGGACAAGATCTTTTAACCTCTCCAAGCAGTGTCTCAAGTGAGCTCGCCTGTGGACACAATCAAGAAATCCAACATAAGAATTACTTTGTGAGTTCTAGAGATTATTTTCATATTTAAAATACCCGGTATATCCACAAGTGATGAAAGAAAATAAATCAACTATTAGATTAAATGAACATCTTTTAATATTGATATTTCTGAATCATCTATTTTTCCAATAATTATTTTATGTTGAGCTTAAAGGGCACACAAATGTGGCCAGGAATTTCAAACAATTTTCAAAACAAACTTTCATAAGGTTTTAGCTGACCAATTTAAATGTATCATGAATTTAAATCATGCATGATTTGGCCATTTCACATCTATTTTGTATTTAGATTTGTGTCACAGCTTAGGTTTGAATTTTGATCATACTCTGGTCCTTGCCAGATCGAATAGGAATGCCATATGACATTTTGCTGATAAAGCATTTCATCAAATACCACCACAATAGACATTACTGTTAGATATGATAACAGACTGAGACAGCATTCCATAGTGTGAGCTCCATGTACACAATTGTAAACAGAGATAATAGCTTAACTGATAAGATAAAAAAAACAACAAAACAGTATATAAGGGCTAGGCTTCTTGGTTAAATCACAGAATCTAGGCTAAACCTTTTGATTATGATTTCATCGCCTTGGGGTTCTTTCCTCAGTAAATACAATAATTAATGGTTATAAATAAAATTCTTTTCCTTGTAAATTTTTAAATCCAAAAACGGGACCGAGTTATAAAAGTATTTTTAAATGATAATTATATTTAAAAAAATGCTCAAAATTTAGCAAAACATTTCCCAAGTGTCCAGAATTCTCTCCAAATATTTCCTAAGTGACTGAAGACCAGAATTCTTACAATATCATTCATCTTATGTCAAAGACAAAGTCCTAAAAGCTGTTTCTGTATAACTGCCTAATATTTTGAAATGTATAATTGGGGGGGGGGGGGGCGCTTGAGATCTGGTTGTGCAATAGGAAACAAATTATTTTGAATGATTGTAATTGTAGTGGGCAGTGGGTATAATATTAACAATATGGAATGTAACTTTGAGACCCTCCTCGTTCTAATTATAAGTCTTCTCTATCATTGTGGATGGTGCATGCCATAGTTACAGAATTTTTGACCAAGTAAGATCATTGCAGTGTATGATTGTTAACCCCAATATTTAGTCATGTCCAATATGCCAAGTTGCTAAGCTTATCCGCTAAGTTTTCCCCACAGATTAAAAAAATTAAGGAGCTCTTTTTTTTAACAAAAATTGAAACTATCGTCAGATTAAATTGAGACGTTACAATCCTAAATTAGATTATACAGCCAGGTAAGAGCACAAAATAAAATTTAAATTGAAAGATAAATAATAACTTTTTATTTATTACTGAAAATAATGCTGGCTTACAACCCCCCCCCCCCAAAAAAAAAACAACAAAAAAACAAACAAAAAACAAAAAAAAACACACAAACGCCATGACTCAACATTCTTACAAAAAGTTAATATTACAAATTACAAGTCTTTTGTGTTCCAGAAAATTTCAATGCATGAAAAATGTTAATAACAAAACATGCATTGCTGGGAGCTGGAATTGTAGTAGTCGGAATTCAAATCTGCAAGGGCCTGTCAATCTGGGGTTGCATAACTTAAGTGGGTTGTGCATATTAAATGGGCTTGCATATGCTTAACTGGGATGTCGATAGTATTGGTGTTTTTTCAAGAGACCTGCAGCTGGTGTTGCCACACAGCAATCATCTGGCGATAACAAGGGCTGTGCATGCACTAGGCATGTAGGTCAAGGTTGTAGCCATTCAAGCTCAACAACAACCTCGCCCGCCTGCTGCCAGGCCAGCTAGTTGTGCACAGCGCACCTAACCTGCTACTAGCCGTGCCAGTGCAAAGAGTTGTCGATGCACTGTAACGTCTCAAAAGTTTTGCCGAAACCGTTTTTATTTCACGTCATCTTCCCCGCCCATGACGTGTATAGAAGTGAAACACCACTGCCTGCCTTAAGAAAATCATAATATTTACCTATCTGCCCATCTATCCACTGAAAATCGAGATGCTTACTTTTTTTTTTTTGATAGGGGGGGGGGTGCAGATTGGAGGACGGTGGTGGTATATTATATATCTTAACGCACTTACTTTTGCAAAGAAAATCATAATATTTACCTATCTGCCCATCTATCCACTGAAAATCGAGATGCTTACTTTTTTTTTTTTTGAGAGGGGGGGGGGTGCAGATTGGAGGACGGTGGTGGTATATTATATATCTTAACGCACTTACTTTTGCACTTAAAATGAATATGCAAAGTTGAACTACTTGCGATTCCTTGAGAAAGCATGAATTACGTGAGCTATTGTGGTAACTGTCACTATAACGGATTGTGTTCAAGGCCCCCCCCCCCATCTCCCCATAGAACAGAAGGCAAGCTTGACAGGTAAAACACAGTTTTCACCAATCAGGAGTTCTCATCAAGTATAAATACTTTTCATTTTTCGAAAGCATTTCGGGATACATTTCCCTGACGGGCTTTGGAGAACAATTTGGGGTGGGGGGGGGTGAAACAAGTAGGCCCCTAATAACTGAAGGGGGTCGATCCAAAGCAAGGATAGAAGAATAGCAGCGGACAGAACACAACAACCCACTGATGGAGGATGCATTTACATTGTAAAACAACTTCCCACAATAGAACTCTGATTATTAAGCCCCTGGTTGGTCAATATCCTAGTTTGGGCCCGTTTTGTTGGTCAATATCCTTTTTGAGCCCCTAGTTGTTGGTCAATATCCTAATTTGAGCCCAGAGTTGTTGGTCAATATCCTAGTTTGAGCCCCTAGTTGTTGGTCAATATCCAAGTTTGAGCCCCTAGTTGTTGGTCAATATCCAAGTTTGAGCCCCTAGTTGTTGGTCAATATCCAAGTTTGAGCCCCTAGTTGTTGGTCAATATCCTTTTTGAGCCCCTAGTTGTTGGTCAATATCCTAGTTTGAGCCCCTAGTTGTTGGTCAATATCCAAGTTTGAGCCCTTAGTTGTTGGTCAATATCCAAGTTTGAGCCCCTAGTTGTTGGTCAATATCCTTTTTGAGCCCCTAGTTGTTGGTCAATATCCTAGTTTGAGCCCCTAGTTGTTGGTCAATATCCTAGTTTGAGCCCCTAGTTGTTGGTCAATATCCTAGTTTGAGCCCCTAGTTGTTGGTCACTATCCTAGTTTGAGCCCCCAGTTGTTGGTCACTATCCTAGTACGAGTCAATACCGTGTCAGCTCTAGGCCTACGTTAAACATAGTGTACATATAAACACTGCAACACACCTTACAAGTCTACCAAAGTTTTAACATCGATGAGATTGGAGTAGGGAGAACTACAGCACTAGTTTGTAAGGAAGTAAACACACACGCCTGCCTTTGTGACAAACACACACACGCCTGTCTTTGTGACAAACACACACACACGCCTGTCTTTGTGGTGTGCATCAAATCAAAAGGGCGGTCCTAGTTATGATGCTATATTTAGATTGGATCATAAAGACCCGCCCTTTCTGGTGCCCCAAAAGCTTCATTTACATTGTCTTTAAACTTCCACCAAACATCTAGACCCTCACGATGTTTTGTGTTCACCAGGGAGAGTATGAAGGTTTTAATACTAAATGTCCTTAGGTATATGATGCATCACCCGTGACCCGAGACCTGTCTTTTGTTGATATCTTAAATGTAAACAAAGCATCAACTATGAGTCATCGCTCGGTCGTAAACCAGAATATATAAAATACACCCCCACCCCCAATGTTCTGTACACCCCCCCCTTTTTTTTCCCCCTCCTCTCCACCCCCCACCCGCCCCTCTCCCCTAACTGGGCTAGAAACAGAGCGTATTTACTTCTGAGGTCAACCAAGCCGCTATTCCCGGGAGTTTGAGGCCAGGCCTTGCTGTAACAGTTATGTGTAAGAGCTGGTTTTGTCCTGGGCGCGAGGGCAACACCGCTGGTAGAGCCGAGGAGAAATCTCGCTTTGTCCTCACGGGGGCGGCCACAACAACGTCAAGTTCAGGCAACATGGCGATGCATGATATATTTGATACGTTCAAAACATATGTCACTGATGCCTTGATACGTTTTATGAAGGATATGTGCACTTAAGGATTTACCATAACGATATCCACCATCTAACTCCAACTACTCCAAGACCAACGTTACAGAATGGTGAAATGGAAATCACAACTAGGTAGCACTAGCTATACAAAAAAAATTTGAACTGGTTTGGGTGAGAGGAGAGGGGGGGGGGACATCAGATAGCACTGTATAATATGAACTTAGACTCTACTACATACAATATACTATTAGGCTTCACGCCAAACTTCCAGCGCTGAATGTACTATAGACCATAACAACACTCAGGTCAAATAGGGCAGTTAAAAGATCATATCCTTTGAAGTCAAAACGAGGCAGATCCTTATACCTAACAACTTACTAGAGTAAAAACACGAAGGAGGGAACAGCTCAAAGTAAATAGTAAAGTGGTCTCACTTTAGCATCTTTTACAGTATTTCACACATTATATTAGCAGATTTTAAAGTATATCCTACAATATCACATGCCACACTATATTAAGTATATTAGCATGTTATAAAGAATATATTTAAAAAAAAAAAATGAAATGTATTATATCTTCATACTTTACCTTTCAAGCGAAAAACTATATCCATAATTTAAAATTAGTTTTAATCCATGGATTTCAAGTACTCCATTTAGTTATCCATATGAAATATTTCACAACATTACATTATAACTATTATAACACTTTATTGTAAAAAAAAAACTAAAACACAATTATTCTTACCTGTTTTTTTCCAATTCATTATGCGTTGATCTGTTAGGAAAATGAAATAATTATAGTATAAATATATATAAATAATTGATAGATATGCGAACCACATGGCATTATCATTTTATCATATTAATAAACTAAATTGACCAAATTGAATCGCCTTGTAAACATTGAAAAACTTGATCATGTGACTTGCAGCCATTAGGATAGAAAAATAAAATCTCGCCGAATCCTCGGTTTTTAAAAACAACAAGGAAGCGCCACTCGTGACCTACATTGTTGAACATTTGGTAAATAAATAAGAGTTTCGCGCAGAGATGCGAGGACGGCCTACCTGTTGCCTTGTGTTTTCTTGGATTTCGACCTCCTTTTGGAGGGATTATAACTATACTCATCTGGCATCGGTAACGTGGATGCGTAGCCATGTTCCGCTTCTGTAAAAAGAAAACAATTTTTAACCTTAAAGTTAGGCGCGCCATGACCTACGTCTTAGTCAGCCATGATGTATAACATTTCAAAACAAATTTGTAAACACGTCACAGTCATTTCATTTTTTTTTTTTTTAACTTCGGTCCTCGACCTTAAACTCGAAGATGGTTTCTTTAGCGAGTGAATCTCCTTTGTTAAAACCACAAACATTTTTGTTTAGTCAAAGCTAGGCGAGCGTAATTTGCCAAACTATTATATTGTGTTTATGTCAGCCAGTTATAACTTCATAACCTGCCCTAGATGACGAATCCACAACATTGAGTTTGAGAAAAAAACAACCATAAAATCACAAATGCCCTCTACCTCTGTCTCGCCTTTCGATAAACTCAGCCGCTTGTAGAAGCTGCTCGATACTGTGCATCTTAAAAGAATATTTTGTCGAGTTGGAAATAAAATCTTAACACTAATAACGGTTTCCGAAGTCCGTGGCGAGTTGGTGTCCTCTCCTTATCTGACGTGAACCTAACTAAACTCACGTTATGTCGAGCTAGGCTAAATGAAACAACCAGCCTGCAAATGTTTACAAAGGCAGTCGCATTTCAATGGTTGCTTTCGTCCAATCGCCGAGCCCGTTACATCTTCGTCCGGGTCGGTAGAAGAAAAAAAAAATGGCAGGGGGTGGGAGGTAGGCAGGCCACGTTACAATTACATTGCGCGAGTTGAAAGACGAGTGGCGGTGATGCCTTATGGCATCCAAGAAACAAAACAAAAAGTAATGTTGATATTTAGTAGAAGAGGATTCAGATTTAAGAGATTTAATAGTTTTTTAAGGCTGCATGATCAGGATGTTCGTAGACGGCTAGATTCTATACGTGCACATTATGTTGGAAGGAATGGCAACGCCGACACACGGTTGGCGGAGAGTTCCACGAGGGTTTGTTTACAAACAAGGCTGGCTGTAGCAACACAGCGAGGCGCAGGCGAGGCGCAGGACGTCGCGTGTGAAGTTGCTGACAAGGAGAAATATCGATTGACATGAGTGATTTCTCATTTCAACCCCTAGTGAACACGACGGGGCTCCGAGCAGTGGTCTGTAGAAACACAATTAACAGGATTATAACTAATGAAATCAATACATTTTTAGTGAGGGAGACGCCATAACGTGGACTTAAAGTGCCAACCGTTTATCGACTGTGTTGTTGCGATATGTGCGGCATCATCAGCGGCATTTGCTGTATACGGTCAAATTCCACACCAGTTTGCACGAAGTCACTGATCCACGACAAATAAATAATTATGTACACCTTAACTTATTTTGCATAAATATGGTCACGTGATGAAACTGAACCTTAAGTCCTCGGAGGTGTCATACGGAAGCTCGGCAAATGTGGATCTAAAAATGTTGATGTACAAAGGTGTTGAAGCTTGGGATTTAAATATTGCGTAATTTCAGCAACATGCGTGTATGTAAGTGATGAAACTGAACCTTAAGTCCTCGGAGGTGTCTTACGGAAGCTCGGCAAATGTGGATCTAAAAATGTTGATGTACAAATGTTTTGCAGCTTGGGATTTAAATATTGCGTCATTTCAGCAACATGCGTGTATGTATGGGGGGGGGGATGGAAAAAAAGGGGGGGTGTCCAAGATTTGTGATAGGGGGAGGGGGAATTTTCTAAAACAGCGTGATCTCCTTTATGGACTGCCTAGTACAGTGGTTCTCAACCTTCCTTAGTGCCGCGACCCTTTAATACAGTTTCTCTTGTCGTTGCGACCCCCAGCCACACAATTATTTTCGTTGCTTCTTCATAGCTCTAAGGATATGTGTTTTCAGATGGTATTAGGCGACCCCTGAAAAAGGGTCGCGCCTCACAGGTTGAGAACCGCTGGCCTAGCACAAGATACTTCTAATAATAGTGTTATGTAAATAAGAGTCACACTCATTAATAAACCACACATTTCTCTTGTTGTCTCGAATACTATACTGTCTATACTGCAGCTAAGTGATTTAAAAAAAAAAATGATTCTGATTTTGCTGTTGTTTGTTCACCGATGCAGGCTTTTTGCCGACACGTTCGTCTTTGTTGCGTTCTCCCCCCCCCCCCCCCCCCCGTTTTCCCATACTTTGTTTCACTCATTTCAACACTCAACCACACGACGCTCGATGTTTTGTTATTCTTTTGTCATCTTGTGGCGTCCAAAATAATTCGATAGCTTGCATAATTTAAACTGGCCCATGTATTACCACTGCTTGTGTGCCACTGTTAACATCCCGTGGAGTGCTGCTACACACCTAGTGGGGGAATTGAGACCCTCGCGACACAGCTTTCCCTTCCTCGTGACGCATGACATGCCCACTGTGTTGTTGGGAACGAGCGGTTCTAATCTTCTTTTCTCTTACACAACACCGAGAGTCGAACGTGACCTCCTTACACGTTCCGCTCAACATGCCACACGCAATTTGTCAGCGTGATCGAATCCCTTTCTTGCATTAGTTTCTATAAAACCATTTATTGACATTTTAAACCATGGGTGTCACATCGTGGGGTACACTTGATCAGTTTTTTTTTAGAGCTCCCGAAGGCCTCTCAAGTAAACCTATTTATAAACTGGTCTACGTGGGATGTTGTGAAGCTGATACACGGTACATGGCGTAAGTTGGTTGATACACGGTGCATGGCGTAAATTGGTTGATACGCGGTGTATGGCGTAAATAGGTTGTTGTGAATGGCGTAAGTTGGATAATACACGGTGCATGGCGTAAATTGGTTGATACACGGTACATGGTGTAAGTTGGTCGATACACGGTGCATGGCGTTAATTGGTTGATACACGGTGTATGGCGTAAATTGGATGATACACAGTGCATGGCGAAAATTGGTTGATACACGGTGTATGGCGTAAATAGGTTGTTGTGAATGGCGTAAGTTGGATAATACACGGTGCATGGCGTAAATTGGTTGATACACGGTACATGGTGTAAGTTGGTCGATACACGGTGCATGGCGTTAATTGGTTGATACACAGTGCATGGCGTAAATTGGTTGTTACATGATGTATACTTGAAATACTTATATGTGTATTGATTGAATACGGCTCCCTATTTCTCCTTTACATCCTCCACACAATCTCTTCATTACATCCTCCACACAATCTCTTCATTACATCCTCCACACAATCTCTTCATTACATCCTCCACACAATCTCTTCATTACATCCTCCACACAATCTCTTCATTACATTCTCCACACAATGTCTTCATTACATTCTCCACACAATGTCTTCATTACATCCTCCACACACTCTCTTTATTACATTCTCCACACAATCTCTTCATTACATCCTCCACACAATGTCTTCATTACATCTTCCACACAATCTCTTCATTACATCCTCCACACAATCTCTATTTTACATTCTCCACTTTCTTCCCCTTTTCAAAACCTCCCCTTATCCCACAAACCTTCCCATAGCCACATTGTTGTATGCTACATCACAACACACATACATATCGTGGTTCATGTACGGCTAGTTGTTACACACCAACAAACATACCAACGCACATGCATATCGAGGTCCCTGGACAGCCAGTTACATCATACCAACACGCACGCCGATCGACTCGCCTATAAAACCAGTTACAAACCAACAACATATGGACCATGACATAAGTAATATATATATATTATTCTAAAAATACACACATGAACTAATTTGTGATGAAATCGACGCTACGGATATTTATCTAAATGGAAGAACCAATGTAGATCCATAGGTCCATTTCACGGACTCCATAACATCGGATTATATTCGGGTATATTAGATGATAGAGCTTAAAAGCATCGTTACTACTATGTCATTAAATTGCTACCATTGCCTCCCAACTGGGAATTTGACAAATGTAGAGGATAACGTCACTGCAGGAGAAGAAATGCCACGTCAGCAAAAACACAATTGTAATATCTTGTATTTGGTGGTGATAAGCTACATCAGCAAACAAAATGATAACACATTGTAACATATGACATTTGGATGGACCGCACAGACCCACAGATGTGTCCTTTGCCTGGAGGCGCCACAGAGACCCACAGATGTGTCCTTTACATATTTTCAATCTTTTATCGTTATCGACCCCTGTTGAATTTTAGATTTTTATTTGTGTCTCAAAGTTGGAGAAGTATTTCACGAATCAAATTTCGGATAGGGTAGGGTGACCAAACGTCCCGTACAAACAGGATTGTCCCGTTTTTTCACGATCGTACCCGGTGTCCGGAAAAAGTCTCTCGGGACGCCTAAATGTCCCGTTTTTAAAACCAAACACATTTTCAAATCACTAAAACTTACTAATTTATAATATAACTTCAAGTAATATTTTGGCTAGCTGTGTAGCCAGCGCCAGTAGTGATGTGGCCTCGCGTGATGGCTCCAGTGTTCCCCCACTCCACCACTCTGCCGACGTTGCAAAATTATTGTTTTCGTTTATGATATGCCTCAGAGTTAAAATTAAATTTAAAAAGTGGAGTTAAATTTTAAAAGTCTCAAAATAGTTAAAATAAACATATTAAAAAAAAAATATATATATTTTTCTGCGGAGGCCCCAGAACTCCTCTTTAGCTGGAGGCAGAGGCGTAGCGAGAGTGTTTGGCGCTCGGGGACGAGATTCGCGCCCAGGGACAAGATCCATTTTAAAGCGCCCCCTTTTCTTTTTTTCATCTCTCAAACCCATTATTTTCATCAATAAAATAAGATCAAAGCACACTTTGGCGCCCCTAACTAACTGGCGCCCCGGCACATCTGCCCCCTTCGCTACGCCTGTGTTTGGAGGGTGTTCCCCCAAAACCTGGTTGGATGTGTCCCTTTTTTCCAGCTCATGATTTGGTCACCCTAGGATAGGGGCTTACAGGCCGACCACTTTACATTTAGTTAGCTCTATGACCTAGGACTTCGTCTTTGAGGCCAAGACTTCAACTCCAGCGGGATCAGTTGGACACTCTATTACGACTCCACAATTGTGCCTGATGACTCCGAGGTTAAAATAACAGCTCCAAGACCAACGCCCTCTTACTCCGACTCCACGTTTCCCCACTCCGTGGCTCCTCGTACAATGACGTCACCGAGGTGAGTCCTGCCGTCATGCTCGATATAGTTGCCACCTAAAATATGTTGTTTTCTGGTCTTGGGCCATACCATGACGTCACTCTTGTCAGTCCTCGCTGTAAGAGTACACGCCCTAGCCTCGTACTACGCCCTCTTTCAGGGCGCACAGAAGAATAAAAACAAATCCTTGGCCTAGGTGCATTCATTGAACTCTCTCGTGGACAAGCTTGCTGGAACGCACACACCGATAGAGAGAGAGAGAGAGAGAGAGAGAGAGCGAGAGAGAGAGAGAGCGAGAGAGAGATAGAGAGATGGGGACAGATATGGGGGAGGAGAATATGGGGAGCATAGGTCTAACAAATTAGTATAACACAAACTTGATTACATTATTTTAAAAGGAAATATCTACTACCTCTTTTCCACGACTGTGTTACATGTCTTATCTTTGAGATATTGCTATGGGTTAATTTCGCAAACCTAAAAACTCAGTTTTTAGTATAAATCCTTTATATGAATTTTTGATTGTATTTATGTCATCGAACGTGATTGATCATTTATGGGATTGTAGGAACTGATTTTTGGTAAGGGAAAGTTATTTTTGTTTTTAATCCAACTTAAAACACGTGAAACCCAAAAGACTAAATCTATATTTAAACTCAAATACGTCACAAAAAAAAATAAATAAAAAAAAATAAAGTGCATAGCAACAGTTTCACAATTAATCTCCATACCAACTTACGCAACCATTGAAAAAAATCATATTCACACCCACCCCCCTACCCCTGAAAAACAGGAACAACTGATTTGTGGGGGTTGTGGGTGAGGATGAAAACTTGATAGAATGTGTTGTCATCGGCAACGAGTCGATGTGTCAAGTTCCAGTTCGATGGGGTGACCAGGAAGTGGGTCAATGAGCCGTCCGAAGATTTAGCCACAAACACGAAGTTCTTAAATACATTTCCTCCTGACCTTCAATTAATTTGTTTTTGCGGTTGTTATACTGTGGAGTTCTGTCGACAAGAAGAAATCCGTTTGGAAGGTGATGCAAAAAAAATGGGGTGTGGGGGGGGGGTGACATCATGAGTTTACCGCACCGTGTGACACCAACCCTAGATACGCCGCTGGCGTTGTGAGATATTGCTGTGATAGATATTTTGTCACTCAAGTTAATAAAAACTATGACAAATGTAACACACCACACCACTCAATTAATCCACCCCCCCCCCTTAAACAAGTTAAAAAAAATCGGAATATGGTAAATAACATACTATAAGAGATGGCCTGTAAAAATGAAATTTGCTTTCAAATTCTTAGTAATAGAAATACATAGATGATAGTGAAGAATGGCAGTCTCCTTTTACGCAGTATCTTACATCTGACATTCAGATCAATACTTAAAGTAAGTCTCTAATTTACACTAAAATACTTACTTATGAAACATTACTTATACTTGCATAAAAGCAAATGTATTTTTATGGTATAATTTAAATGATTCGATTTCCATTAAAAAAAAAAAAAAAAAAAAGCAACACAAATTCAGGATCATTGTTTTCCGAATCCCGTTTAGAACTAGAGCATGTCATCATGGTGCGCGCCCTGTTCAACTGACATTTGCAAAGCTGTATGGTGCACTTTTGGGGAATGATATTTTGTGCACTATTGAACAGAGCGCAGCACAATGACATTGGCTTATTCTCTCTTACTTTCTCCCCCACTCTCTCTCACCCCTCTTTCTCTCTCTATATACATATAATGCCGTAGTATTGCTATTTTCAGTGAGCATATTTGGTGTCGAGGTTAATCGTGTAGCTGTCGTATTAGTGGCGCTTTTAGAGAGAGAGAGAGAGAGAGAGAGAGAGAGAGAGAGAGAGAGAGAGAGAGAGAGAGAGAGAGAGAGAGAGAGAGAGAGAGAGAGAGAGAGAGAGAGATATTTAATTAAGAAAAAACTATTGGTTTAAAAATGCGTTAATAACAAGACTGAATAGAAACGCAAACTGAATGTAACAATCCATTTGGAGTCGTCACACTTATCGTGCCGCTAAATTGCGCCTAAACTTATCGTGCCGCGGGCTGGCACACACCCCCTGGTTTGGATGTTTTCGTCATGACATTCCAAGCAGAACGACAAGAGTAGAGCACCACCTTGAGGGTACGCCCGCCCTCGCGCCACTGCCTCACGCCCCGCCCCTCCCCCGTGGGTACCGTGACGGACACGCCGCCCACGCCGACCGCCGTCCAGTGAGTTGTGAGGTCACTTACCGCGGCCCGCGACCGTTTCGGGGTCAAACCCCTCGACACCTCTTGACCGAGTTCCCGCTGGACACCTGACCGCTGTCTGGTCAACGGTATCGCGCCCCCCCCCCCCAAAGTGTGGGTCAGACGGTTAATGACCCGAAGTGCCCGGTAGATTAGGTCACCTACTGACTTCAGCAAAATACGGGTCAGACACCGGTTGCTGAAAGGAAGGCGTACTTGGGTTGTTGCCCTTTATGCACAGGGCCGTAAGTCTCCCCCCCCCCATGCACAGGGCCGTAAGTCTCCCCCCCCCATGCACAGGGCCGTAAGTCCCCCCCCCCCCCCCCCCCCTAAAAAAAAACCGAACTTAATAGTGACCGCAGGTCATCCGTCAAATCACCTGACCTTCTGAGTGTGACCCACAGAAACGGCGAGGGAGAAGTGACAGTTTAGATCGGGAAATAGTGGAACAAGGTAAACTGAAGCCTACCAGACTTGAGCACATTTCAATAAAAGGAATTTCTCAACCGAACTCCAGCCATCGTAGGCGGCCACCGTGCTTGTATACCGCCGTGTTATGAAGACCGTGCTTGTATACCGCCGTGTTATGAAGATCAATCACCAAAGAAGTTCATACTCTCTCCCTCCATCCTGTCTCCACCACGCTGTGACCTGTCTTCCTCACTGAGAGCTATCTTCTTCAAATCGAGACCTTTGTCCCTCACACTGTGAGCTGTCTTCCTCACTGAGAGCTATCTTCTTCAAACTGAGACCTTTGTCCCTCACACTGTGAGCTGTTTCCGTCACACTTGAGACCCGTCTTCCTCACACTGAGATCTGTTTCCCTCACACCGAGACCCTTCTTTTACAGACTGTGACTTGTCTCCTTTAACGCTGAGGTTCGCTTCGCACAGTAGGTTTTTGTCTCCCCCACAAAGAGACCTCTCGTCCTTACACTGATACTTTTCTCCCACACACCTAGACTTTTCTCTCCCCCACTTAGACTTGTTGTGTCCCTTACATTGAGACCTATCTCTGCCACACCGAGACCTGTCTCCCCCGCACTAAATCCTCTCTCCCCCCTCCCCCCCCCATTTTAACATATCTCCACTTGAAGATAAACTCGAGTAGAGCTGACCAGTGTCAAATGAAAAGTTGAAACCATCTTAGCCTAATGGGTAGTGCTTAAACAGCTTAATTGCCAACATTAATCCTAAATGGGTCAACCTGTTGACAGCCCCCACCTCCCAAGGCCCTCCTCCTGGACCAGACGTCAACACTCAATTATCTCTCATCAGCTTTTTAGCTGTAGTCGTCAGTCAATTATCTGTCATCAACTTTGGCCAGTCAATCATCTGCCATCAACTTTGGCCAGTAAATCATCTGCCATCAACTTTAGCCAGCCAATCATCTGCAATCAACTTTGGCCAGTCAATAATCTGCAATCAACTTTAACCAGTCAATCACCTGCCATCAAATTTGGCCAGTCAATTATCTGGTATCAACTTTGACCAGTCAATTATCTGCCATCAACTTTGACCAGTCAATCATCTTCCACCAACTTTGGCCAGTCAATTACCTGGTATCAACTTTGGCCAGACAATTATCTGGTATCAACGTTGGCCAGTCAATCATCTTCCATCAACTTTGGCCAGTCAATTATCTGCCATCAAATTTGACCAGTCCATTATCTGGTATCAACTTTGGCCAGTCAATTATCTTGTATCAACTTTGGCCAGTCAATTATCTGCCATCATCCTTGACCAGTCAATCATCTGCCATAACTTTGGCCAGTCAATTATCTGGTATTAACTTTGACCAGTCAATCATCTGCCATCAACTTTGACCAGTCAATCATCTGCCATCAAATGCGACCAGTCAATTATCTGCCATCAACTTTGACCAGTCAATTATCTGCCAAAAAATTTGACCAGTCAATTATTTGCCATAAACTTTAACCAGTCAATCATCTGTTAACAAATGTGACCAGTCAATTATCTGCCATCAACTTTAACCAGTCAATTATCAGCCATCAACTTTGACCAGTCAATTATTTGTGATTAACTTTGGCCAATCAATTATCTGGTATCAACATTTACCAGTCAATTATCTGCCATCAACTTTGGCCAGTCAATCATCTGCCATCAACTTTAGCCAGCCAATCATCTGCAATAAACTTTGGCCAATCAATTATCTGGTATCATTTTTGACCAGTCAAATATCTGCCATCAACTTTGGCCAGTCAATTATCTGGTATAAACTTTGACCAGTCAATTATCTGGTATCAACTTTGACCAGTCAAATATATGCCATCAACTTTGACCAGTCAATCATCTTCCATCAACTTTGGCCAGGCAATTATCTGGTATCAACTTTGGCCAGACAATTATCTGGTATCAACGGTTGCCAGTCAATTATCTGTCATCAACTTTGACCAGTCAATCATCTGCCATCAACTTTGGCCAGTCAATTATCTGGTATCAACTTTGACCAGTCAATTATCTGCCATCAACTTTGACCAGTCAATCATCTGCCAAAACTTTGACCAGTCAATTAGCTAATGGTCAAGACACTACTACCTGTTTGGATTAAAAGACACCAGTACCTGTTTGTGTTAGAAGACACCACTACCTGTTTGGATTAGAAGACACCACTACCTGTTTGTGTTAGAAGACACCACTACCTGTTTGTGTTAGAAGACACCACTACCTGTTTGTGTTAGAAGACACCACTACCTGTTTGTGTTAGAAGACACCACTACCTACCTGTAGTGAGAAGAAATTTTCAAAATAATAATACGTAAAATCTAGCAACGGAACAGCATTTATTTATGAGCAGTGAGTACGGTAGTGAGTACGGCAGTGAGTACGGCGGTGAGTACGGCAGTGAGTACGGCAGTGAGTACGGCAGTGAGTACGGCAGTGAGTACGGCAGTGAGTACGGCAGTGAGTATGGCAGTGAGTACGGCAGTGAGTACGGCATTGAGTACGGCAGTGAGTATGGCAGTGAATATGGCAGTGAATATGGCAGTGAATATGGCAGTGAATATGGCAGTGAATATGGCAGTGAGTACTGTATCTGCTTTGAGTCTCAACTTAATGGGATCATCCCAATAAAGAATCAGTTTCCAAGCCTCTCATTGGTGGGAAAAGACGATTGTGCTATTCACATGTTTCTTCATGAAAATGTTGTATTTTGGAATGTCCATTTAATCAATGTCATCTATGTCATCAGTTTGAGAAAAACACAAATTTATTGATAAATGTTTCAATTTGAGAAGGAAAAAAGTGTGTTTTGCATCTGTTTATTTTTTAAAAATAAAAATGTTTGAATTACTCTGACGACCATGCCTACGAGCTACATTGAATTACTCTGTCTACCATGCCTACGAGCTACATTGAATTACTCTGACTACCATGCCTACAAGCTACATTGAATTACTCTGTCGACCATGCCTACGAGCTACATTGAATTACTCTGACTACCATGCCTACGAGCTACATTGAATTACTCTGACTACCATGCCTACGAGCTACATTGAATTACTCTGTCGACCATGCCTACGAGCTACATTGAATTACTCTGACTACCATGCCTACGAGCTACATTGAATTACTCTGTCGACCATGCCTACGAGCTACATTGAATTACTCTGACTACCATGCCTACAAGCTACATTGAATTACTCTGTCGACCATGCCTACGAGCTACATTGAATTACTCTGACTACCATGCCTACGAGCTACATTGAATTACTCTG
>CAXITT010000140.1:1320878-1348378 GCA_964033795.1 Lymnaea stagnalis
CCCCCCCCCCCATCCGAAGAAATTTTTAAACCTGCCCTCGTTTGCCAGCCCCTGTCTTATATCATTTACGTACAACATTTCATATCGCCAACATACAACATCCCATATCACCCAAAAGCGATTGTCAGTTCTACATCTGTGCTATTGACAGAGTCTCGTTAGGCCTGGTCGAGTGACGTCAGCAATGTCTGAGATTTGCAGCTAAATTCGTCGATGATGGTGTTGTCCAGTGCTTCTCAAACTTACAAATCCAAAGGTCGAGTTACAAGTCAGAGTGTGCATTTAACCCAATAATATTACTATACACCATTGTTGGAGGACAGCTACACAGAGAAGGGAGAAAAATTTAAAAAAAATGTCTAAACTTATAGAAAGTATTGAAAACAGAACCAACACGCCAATCGCAACTAATGATAATAAATCTAAAAATGACCACAAAACAATCCTCACAAATCACCAACAACAATTGGATTGTATCTAACCAACCTCAATCCTATATTATGTTTGATGCTCGTATCATTATTATGAGGGCCCACACCTAGGAAATTCTGGGCCTCATTTAGTTGACACAGTTCGGGACCCTTTAGTGTTTCAAATATGTGCTTATATTTTAAAACTCGAACAAGGAAGGGGGGGGGGCTATCTAGCATGGGCCCCTGACAAGCGCAATGCCCCCAACCCCCTCCGTCCCTAGCAGCGGGCCTGCATCGCGTTTTTTCGTGGTGCCAGAAATGCTGGCAAGGCCAACCAAAGCCATTCTGTCTTTCGCTCAGTTCGGTCTCCCTGCAGTGCTGAGCAGTACCCACGAAAGGCCTAACCATTTGTAAAGGGACCAGTTTGTAAAGGCACCCATTTGTAAAGGGACCAGTTTGTAAAGGGGTCCAACGTTTGTAGATTGAGAAACTCTCTGTTAGGCAAGCCGATAACACTAGCCGCTCTGATCACACAGTGGACAAAAATCCAATCATTTCGATCCATCGATCTTGGTAACGGTAAGGTATTGGGTGTGAATCGGTTGCTGATATCATGCGTCCTTGTCTGATAACACTTGACGTGTGACCGGCACAACGACACATGGCCACCCACGTGCGGATATACATGGTCACATACCCGGTGTAGCACACACCCACACGCATGTGGTTACACAAAACCATATACATGTGGTAGCACATAGCCACCTACATCTGGTAACACATAGCCACGGACATGTGGTAGCACATAGCCACCTACATCTGGTAACACATAGCCACGGACATGTGGTAGCACATAGCCACCTACATCTGGTAACACATAGCCACGGACATGTGGTAGCACATAGCCACCTACATCTGGTAACACATAGCCACGGACATGTGGTAGCACATAGCCACCTACATCTGGTAACACATAGCCACGGACATGTGGTAGCACATAGCCACCTACATCTGGTAACACATAGCCACGGACATGTGGTAGCACATAGCCACCTACATGTGGTAACACATAGTCACCTACATGTGATAGTAAATAGCCACGAAAAGGTGGGAACACTAAGTGTGCCACATAGCCATCCACGTGAGGTAACTCCACATTCGTATGTGGTGTGTGCTAGTCCGACCACACTGCGCACCCTTAGGTGTTACAGAGGCGACGCTTGGACATCCGTAGGCGGTTTGATCCTTGTAGGCTAACCCAGTGGTCGTCACCTCTAACCCAGTGGTCGTCACCTCTAACCCAGTGGTCGTCACCTCTAACCCAGTGGTCGTCACCTCTAACCCAGTGGTCGTCACCTCTAACCCAGTGGTCGTCAACTCTAACTCAGTGGTCGTCAACTCTAACCCAGTGCTTGGAAACTCTAACACAGTGGTTGTGAACTCTAACCCAGTGGCCGTCAACTCTAACCCAGTGGTCGTCAACTCTAACCCAGTGGTCGTCAACTCTAACCCAGTCGGCGTCATCTCTAACACAGTGGTCGTCATCTCTAACACAGTGGTCGTCAACTCTATCCCAGTGGTCGTCAACTCTAACCCAGTGGTCGTCTCCTCTATCCCAGTGGTCGTCAATTCTAACCCAGTCGTCGTCATCTCTAACCCAGTGGTCGTCAACTCTAACCCAGTGGTCGTCACCTCTAACCCAGTGGTCGTCAACTCTAACCCAGTGGTCGTCAACTCTATCCCAGTGGTCGTCAACTCTAACCCAGTGGTCGTCAACTCTAGCCCAGTGGTCGTCACCTCTAACCCAGTGGTCGTCATCTCTAACCCAGTGGTCGTCAACTCTAACCCAGTGGTCGTCAACTCTAACCCAGTGGTCGTCAACTCTAACCCAGTGGACGTCAACTCTAACCCAGTGGTCGTCAACTCTAACTCAGTGGTCGTAATCTCTAACCCAGTGGTCGTCATCTCTAACCCAGCGGTCGTCACCTCTAACTCAGTGGTCGTCAACTCTAACTCAGTGGTCGTCAACTCTAACTCAGTGGTCGTCAACTCTAACTCAGTGGTCGTCAACTCTAACTCAGTGGTCGTCAACTCTAACTCAGTGGTCGTCAACTCTAACCCAGTGGTCGGCAACTCTAACCCAGTGGTCGTCAACTCTAACCCAGTGGTCGTCAACTCTAACCCAGTGGTCGTCAACTCTAACTCAGTGGTCGCCAACTCTAACTCAGTGGTCGTCAACTCTAACCCAGTGGTCGGCAACTCTAACCCAGTGGTCGTCAACTCTAACTCAGTGGTCGTCAACTCTAACCCAGTGGTCGTCAACTCTAACCCAGTGGTCGTCAACTCTAACCCAGTGTTCGTCAACTCTAACCCAGTGGTCGTCAACTCTAACTCAGTGGTCGTCAACTCTAACCCAGTGGTCGTCAACTCTAACTCAGTGGTCGTCAACTCTAACTCAGTGGTCGTCACCTCTAACTCAGTGGTCGTCAACTCTAACTCAGTGGTCGGCAACTCTAACCCAGTGGTCGTCAACTCTAACTCAGTGGTCGTCAACTCTAACTCAGTGGTCGTCAACTCTAACTCAGTGGTCGTCAACTCTAACTCAGTGGTCGTCAACTCTAACCCAGTGGTCGTCAACTCTAACTCAGTGGTCGTCAACTCTAACCCAGTGGTCGTCAACTCTAACCCAGTGGTCGTCAACTCTAACCCAGTGGTCGTCAACTCTAACCCAGTGGTCGTCAACTCTAACCCAGTGGTCGGCAACTCTAACCCAGTGGTCGTCAACTCTAACCCAGTGGTCGTCAACTCTAACTCAGTGGTCGGCAACTCTAACTCAGTGGTCGGCAACTCTAACTCAGTGGTCGGCAACTCTAACTCAGTGGTCGGCAACTCGAACTCAGTGGTCGGCAACATGAGGCTCCGGATCCGCATACGTCTAGTTCAATCAATATATGCAACTCTTTCTAGACCAATTCTTAATGAATAAAGCTACCCCCCCCCCCTCTCCCACCACCACACACAAATGTCCAGACACATTCGAACCAACACACACAATCATAGTAAGAGGGTTGAATTTCCAACTGCAGATATGTGATATATTACCCACGATTTCAGCCAGGTAAATGTTTCGATCGTATCTGGCAATCCCTACGACCTTCAGATCACGGGTGGGTATCAGAACGAGGCGACCTTCAAAGGTCAATAACTGACGTATCTTCAGAAGGATCTAAGTCTGGCACTTTTGTGGATTTAATGCAAATGAGACAAAAATAAAACAACAAGACAGCCTAGACAAGGTATTTAGGCAATCATACATATATGCCGAACAGCCACAAACTTGTGAAAGGTTTAACAGTCTCAATTGTTTGTTGACTAGCATGTCGTAGGTGTATGTTACTTTTACCATAGTTCGAAGAGATCTTTGCTTAAGTGAAACTTGTCATTTGCCGATTGAATCCGTGGGTGACTTCTTCGCCGTCCATTTGAATGGCCTTAACATATAACGAACTTATTTAAAGTTCACATACATTACTTTGTAGTGTCATGTTTATTTGCAGATGTCAACTTGCGTCAAATTAATTATTGATACATGGCACAACCAACTGTTCCGAGATATTTACCATATCACAATGTCACAATTTCAGATAAGGTGCGTGACTCGTGTGACAGTTATGTTTATTGTCACAGTGCTTTTGTTTCTTATCTCTTTAAATGTCACAAAATTAAAATACAACTTTGGTAAGTAGGTCAGTACGAACGAAAAAGGAGGGGGGGGATACCAGGGTCAGAGAGTACGTACGCCATTTACAGGTTTGTGTTACAGTCATGTTTCATCATATTTACAATATTAACACCACAATAACATCATAATACCATCACAATAACACCATAATAACACCACAATCACACCACAAGAACACGACAAAACACCACAAGAACACCACAACAACACCACAATAACACCTCAATAATACCACAGTAAAACCACAATAACACCACATTAACACCAAAATAATACCACAATCGCACCACAGTGCTACCAAAGTAATACAGCCCCTTTAATCACAATGGCATTGACACGACACGAGTAGACCTGAGTTTAAAGCTCATCTACAACATGCCCACTGCAGTCGTTAGATAATTGCTTTATTTGCAACGTCATTTAAGAAGGCAGGCCCGAAATCGCTACATTTACTTTAATGGCCTTTTCTTGTTGTGTTAACATATCTCTTCTTTGAAGGCTTTCTGTCGATGTGTAAATATAGCTCTACCAATGGCTTTTTGTCGATGTGTAAATATAGCTCTACCCATGGCTTTCTGTCGATGTGTAAATATAGCTCTACCAATGGCTTTCTGTCGATGTGTAAATATAGCTCTACCCATGGCTTTTTGTCGATGTGTAAATATAGCTCTACCAATGGCTTTCTGTCGATGTGTAAATATAGCTCTACCCATGGCTTTTAGCTCTACCAATGGCTTTCTGTCGATGTGTAAATATAGCTCTACCCATGGCTTTTTGTCGATGTGTAAATATAGCTCTACCAATGGCTTTCTGTCGATGTGTAAATATAGCTCTACCCATGGCTTTTTGTCGATGTGTAAATATAGCTCTACCAATGGCTTTCTGTCGATGTGTAAATATAGCTCTACCCATGGCTTTCTGTCGATGTGTAAATATAGCTCTACCAATGGCTTTCTGTCGATGTGTAAATATAGCTCTACCAATGGCTTTCTGTCGATGTGTAAATATAGCTCTACCAATGGCTTTCTGTCGATGTGTAAATATAGCTCTACCCATGGCTTTTTGTCGATGTGTAAATATAGCTCTACCAATGGCTTTCTGTCGATGTGTAAATATAGCTCTACCAGCGGCTTTTCTTCTTCTTATATTTGAGGGTCCCACGATCATTTTGTTGATCATTCTGGCTCCTGGTTTTAATTCAGAGTTTGCCTTCTCTTGGATGGGTTGCCGTCCAGGGCTAACGAGCTTTTTGTTGTTGTGTCAACATATATCTTCTTTGATGGCTTTCTGTTGATGTGTAAATATAGCTCTACCAATGGCTTTCTGTTGATGTGTAAATATAGCTCTACCCATGGCTTTCTGTCGATGTGTAAATATAGCTCTACCAATGGCTTTCTGTTGATGTGTAAATATAGCTCTACCAATGGCTTTCTGTTGATGTGTAAATATAGCTCTACCCATGGCTTTCTGTCGATGTGTAAATATAGCTCTACCAATGGCTTTCTGTTGATGTGTAAATATAGCTCTACCCATGGCTTTCTGTCGATGTGTAAATATAGCTCTACTTTAATGGCCTTTTGTGGAGGTTAAATATCAGTAGTTTTACCTCTTCTACTACAGTGGCAGTGTTGATTATATCTCTACTATCATTCGCGGGCGTCCCCACTGCCCACTAACAACCGACCCATGGCAATGATTACCTTTCCAACAAGGAGCCGTCGAACAATTTCCTTTGAACAAATTTCCGGTAACAACATTAAAGGGACATCCCACGGCCACATGATCTAAGAATGTCATGTGTCTAAGGCTTACCTGTGTCTAAAGCTCACCTGTGTCTAGAGGTCACATGTGCCTAGAATGCCCTTAAGTCAAGAACTCGCCTGCGTCTAAAACTCACCCTTTTTAAGCACTCACCTGTGTCTAGAACACATTTTTAAAAAAAAATAAAAAAATAATAATCTTTGTTTAGAACTCACCTGTGTCTAAAACGCAACTGTGACTAGAATACATTTATTTTTAGAAATAATCTTAGTCGTCTACAACACATCTAGAATTCACCTGTATCTAGAAACCCTTTATGTCTAGAACGACCCTTGTCTAGCACTAAGCTGTGCCCAAAGCTCACCTGCGTCGATGACACCCCCATGCGTTTAAATTGATTAACTCACCTTTTGCCTTACACCTCACCACCACTAATAATGCATGCATAGTTATTTTATCAAGGTAAAGGCATAGTTTCTAAGGCAGTCATTAAGTCGGCGCAATCCAGATACTGTTTTTTACCGGGGCCATTAACTAGCGGACTGAGATAGGGACCCCGCCGACTGATGTCATGGCAGAGCTATTTTGGTAGCTGACACAAACTTTCACCCAGCACGCCACAACATGCAGGCTCGCACGTCACTCAAGAGTTCATGCACCGCTTACGTTGGGTTTATTAATAACGGTTAGTGGGGGGGGGGAAAGGGAGCCCTTTGGGGGCTGTAAACCGTTTATGGTGGGTTGATGACCAACTAATGGGATCCACCGACCAACCATGCAGCTCTGCAAACCGGTCATGTCGGGTGGTGACCAAGCATGGAGGTCTGCAAACTGGTCATGTCGGGTGGTGACCAAATAAGAGGGACCATTGACCAACCCTGTGACTCTACAAGCCGGCAGTGTGGGGTGGTGACCCGAGAGGTTCTCACACCTGTTCATAGTGATAGCGCTAGGATCAAGCAGCGGTTCTTAAAACTGTGCGCCCATGGAGCAGGGTAGAGGTGTCGAAAGTGGAATACAATGTGTCTTGAGCCACAAGCCAGAAATACAACTGCAGGATTAGCCGCCATATTTAAGTGATCAGTAATGTACCATTATTGTGATGTGTTATTTGGCTGCTCCTAAGTGCTGACTGACCAAAGTCATGTCTGAATCACGTGGTCAGTTACATATCTGTGTTCTAAAAACCGAGCTTGTTTTATCTACATTTACAGTGGTCACGTCTGACCAAGTAAGTTCGAAATAAGTTATAGCAACATATCGTTCGTTCAACATAGCGACATATCTTTCAACAAAGGGACATATCTTTCAACATAGCGACATATATTTCGATAAAGTGACATAATCTTTCAACAAGGGGACATATCTTTCAACATAGCGCCATACCAAAAGTCATTGCCACAGAGCTGCTACGCACGGAACGTTGTAGTTGTCGACTTGGTAACGACTTATCATAGTTTGAGAATGGCTGTGTTTAAAAATGCCGTGACAACAAACCCGAGTTGCTGCCAGGTCACAACAAACCTGACGCTTGGTTTGTATGCCTGTCACGCATGAGTGATCAGCCGTGTTCAATGGAGCGAGTCGTGGAATGTCTTTTGGCTCTTTAAACCGAGGCGATGTCAGATCAGCACGTCACGGGAATATTTAAATCCCCGAGTTAAGAACAACAATCTATGGTCTGTGTCGACAGTCAGGTACATGCTGAATGGGATACGTGCACACTCTCTGGTGTGTCCGGGGTGCACAATCTCTGGTGTGCCTGATGTGCACAATCTCTGGTGTGTCCGATGTGCACAATCTCTGTTGTGTGTCCGGTGTGCACAATCTCTGGTGTGTCCGGGGTGCACAATCTCTGGTGTGTCCAGTGTGCACAATCTCTGGTGTGCCCGATGTGCACAATCTCTGGTGTGTATGGTGTGTACAATCTCTGGTGTGTCCGATGTGCACAATCTCTGGTGTGTCCGATGTGCACAATATCTGGTGTGTTCGATGTGCACACTCTCTGGTGTGTCCGATGTGCACAATCTCTGTTGTGTCCGATGTGCACAATCTCTGTTGTGTCCGATGTGCACAATCTTTGGTGTGTCCGATGTGCACAATCTTTGGTGTGTCCGATGCGCACAATCTCTGGTGTGTTCGATGCGCACAATCTCTGGTGTGTCCGATGTGCACAATATCTGTTGTGTCCGATGTGCACAATCTCTGGTGTGTCCAATGTGCACAATCTCTGTTGTGTCCGATGTGCACAATCTCTGGTGTGTCCGATGTGCACAATCTCTGTTGTGTCCGATGCGCACAATCGCTGGTGTGTCCGATGCGCACAATATCTTGTGTGTCCGATGTGCACAATCTCTGGTGTGTCCGATGTGCACAATCTCTGTTGTGTCCGATGTGCACAATCTTTGGTGTGTCCGATGTGCACAATCTCTGGTCTGTTCGATGTGCACAATCTCTGGTGAGTCTGAATGTAAATTACACCATTTCCCCGACTCCTCATTTAACCAACTTCATAAATACCTGGTCAATAAAAAAAAAACAAACAACAACTAACCACTGGTAATATAACCGGACACCTCTCTGTTATCAGTAATCACATACAGGACACCTCTCTGCTATTTACCACTAACCACTGGGCATACATATTACAAACCTCAATCATGTTATCTTTGTATCCCCATATCAAATGACTCCCCCCCCCACCATCCCCCACAACCCCCCCCCCCAAATCCCCACCCCAAACTTATTCCAAACACACAAAAAAAACGACGCCCCAAGGGAGACGCGTTTTCCTATTAATAAAACACAAAAGTCTCCAGGCAAGGGTTGGGTGGTGAAAGCATCAGATTAGTCATACGTAGCGCCCCAGATGTGTGGGCATCTCGCACCCCTTGTTGTAAGCCCCTCGCTGTGGGTGTAACTAAGCAAACTGCTTGCTAAAAATAACACATTTTTGTAAAGGTAACTCCCCCCCCCCTCCACGCCCTGCTGTCCATAAAAGGAAAGGAACAGGAATGCTATACTGGTAGCGTATATCTGTAGCTGACGCAAACAAGGGGCGTAGAAAACCCGAGCGCAGGGTTGGGGCCCGAAATAAATCCTACGTGATGACAGCAGATCATTTAATGAGGGGGAAAAAACGCCTCCACCATTTTCCTACTGACCTATTGTTTATTTTTTTTTTCCATACTGTTGGCTTTGAAGACAAGATGTCGGATTAGAGAGTTTTTGGCAAGACTTTGCTGGATGGATCTCCTTGTCTGGAATTGTTTTGAAACCATTTCGGTTTGTTGGCTTCCACAGTTTTTGTGTGTTTGTATCCACATTTCTCTTTGTATCCACATTTCTGTTTGTATCCACATTTCTGTTTGTATCCGAATTTCTGTTTGTATCCACGTTTCTCTTTGTATCCACGTTTCTCTTTGTATCCAGATTTCTCTTTGTATCCACACGTCACTTGTATCTACAGTTTGTTCTAGTTCAAGTCGAACAATGTCACAGATGTATGATACAAGTGTTTTGGTCATTGTTTAGAGACTTGTCAAAGATATATGATACACATGTATTGTTCATTGTGTAGGAATATTTAACAAGCGATAGTATGTGATTTACAAGAAAAAAAATTGAAACAATTTTAATTTAATTTCATTGTCCGTTTAAAGACCGACATAAGTTCATTTTCATATCCGAAGGAGAACATAATTTCATTGGTATATCCCAAGACGGACATAATTTCATTGGTATATCCCAAGACGGACATAATTTCATTGGTATATCCCAAGACAGACATAATTTCATTGGTATATCCCAAGACGGACATAATTTCATTGGTATATCCCAAGACAGACATAATTTCATTGGTATATCCCAAGACAGACATAATTTCATTGGTATATCCCAAGACAGACATAATTTCATTGGTATATCCCAAGACAGACATAATTTCATTGGTATATCCCAAGACAGACATAATTTCATTGGTATATCCCAAGACAGACATAATTTCATTGGTATATCCCAAGACAGACATAATTTCATTGGTATATCCCAAGACAGACATAATTTCATTGGTATATCCCAAGACAGACATAATTTCATTGGTATATCCCAAGACAGACATAATTTCATTGGTATATCCCAAGACAGACATAATTTCATTGGTATATCCCAAGACAGACATAATTTCATTGGTATATCCCAAGACAGACATAATTTCATTGGTATATCCCAAGACAGACATAATTTCATTGGTATATCCCAAGACAGACATAATTTCATTGGTATATCCCAAGACAGACATAATTTCATTGGTATATCCCAAGACAGACATAATTTCATTGGTATATCCCAAGACAGACATAATTTCATTGGTATATCCCAAGACAGACATAATTTCATTGGTATATCCCAAGACAGACATAATTTCATTGGTATATCCCAAGACAGACATAATTTCATTGGTATATCCCAAGACAGACATAATTTCATTGGTATATCCCAAGACAGACATAATTTCATTGGTATATCCCAAGACAGACATAATTTCATTGGTATATCCCAAGACAGACATAATTTCATTGGTATATCCCAAGACGGACATAATTTCATTGGTATATCCCAAGACAGACATAATTTCATTGGTATATCCCAAGACGGACATAATTTCATTGGTATATCCCAAGACAGACATAATTTCATTGGTATATCCCAAAACAGACATAATTTCATTGGTATATCCCAAGGCTGACATAATTTCATTGGTATATCCCAAGACAGACATAATTTCATTGGTATATCCCACGACAGACATAATTTCATTGGTATATCCCAAGACAGACATAATTTCATTGGTATATCCCAAGTCTGACATAATTTCATTGGTATATCCTAAGACAGACATAATTTCATTGGTATATCCCAAGACGGACATAATTTCATTGGTATATCCCAAAACGGACATAATTTCATTGGTATATACCAAGACAGGCATAATTTCATTGGTATATCCCAAGACAGACATAATTTCATTGGTATATCCCAAGACGGACATAATTTCATTGGTATATCCCAAGACGGACATAATTTCATTGGTATATCCCAAGACAGACATAATTTCATTGGTATATCCCAAGACAGACATAATTTCATTGGTATATCCCAAGACAGACATAATTTCATTGGTATATCCCAAGACGGACATAATTTCATTGGTATATCCCAAGACGGACATAATTTCATTGGTATATCCCAAGACAGACATAATTTCAGTGGTATATCCCAAGACGGACATAATTTCATTGGTATATCCCAAAACGGACATAATATCATTGGTATATCCCAAGACAGACATAATTTCATTGGTATATCCCAAGACAGACATAATTTCATTGGTATATCCCAAGACAGACATAATTTCATTGGTATATCCCAAGTCTGACATAATTTCATTGGTATATCCAAAGACAGACATAATTTCATTGGTATATCCCAAGACGGACATTATTTCATTGGTATATCCCAAAACGGACATAATTTCATTGGTATATCACAAGACAGACATAATTTCATTGGTATATCCCAAGACAGACATAATTTCATTGGTATATCCCAAGATGGATATAATTTCATTGGTATATCCCAAGACGGACATAATTTCATTGGTATATCCCAAGACGGACATAATTTCATTGGTATATCCGAAGGCTGACATAATTTCATTGGTAAATCCCAAGGCTGACATAATTTCATTGGTATATCCCAAGACAGACATAATTTCATTGGTATATCCCAAGGCTGACCTAATGTCATTGGTATATCCTAAGATTGACCTAATGTCATTGGTATATCCCAAGACAGACATAATTTCATTGGTATATCCCAAGGCTGACCTAATGTCATTGGTATATCCAAAGGCTGACCTAATGTCATTGGTATATCCCAAGACAGACATAATTTCATTGGTATATCCCAAAACGGACATAATTTTGTCCCCAAATTTATTGATGAAGTTTTAGACAAGAACATAATAAATATGGAGATACATTTATGTTAAAACCAAGAGAGCCGATTGTGTGACAACTCCAGAGTAACAAGCTGATTGTGAGACAGCTCCAGAGTAACAAGCTGATTGTGAGACAACTCCAGAGTAACAAGCTGATTGTGAGACAACTCCAGAGTAACAAGCTGATTGTGAGACAACTCCAGAGTAACAAGCTGATTGTGAGACAACTCCAGAGTAACAAGCTGATTGTGAGACAGCTCCAGAGTAACAAGCTGATTGTGAGACCACTCCAGAGTAACAAGCTGATTGTGAGACAATTCCAGAGTAACAAGCTGATTGTGAGACAACTCCAGAGTAACAAGCTAATTGTGATATAACTCCAGAGTAACAAGATGATTGTGAGATAATTCCAGAGTTACAAGATGATTGTGAGACAACTTCAGAGTAACAAGCTGATTGTGAGACAACTCCAGAGTAACAAGATGATTGTGAGACAACTCCAGAGTAACAAGCTGATTGTGAGATAACTCCAGAGTAACAAGCTGATTGTGAGATAACTCCAGAGTAACAAGATGATTGTGAGACAACTCCAGAGTAACAAGCTGATTGTGAGACAACTCCAGAGTAACAAGATGATTGTGAGACAACTCCAGAGTAACAAGCTGATTGTGAGATAACTCCAGAGTAACAAGATGATTGTGAGACATCTCCAGAGTAACAAGCTGATTGTGAGATAACTCCAGAGTAACAAGATAATTGTGAGATAACCCCAGAGTAACAAGCTGATTGTGAGACAACTCCAGAGTTACAAGCTGATTGTGAGACAACTCCAGAGTAACAAGCTGATTGTGAGACAACTCCAGAGTAACAAGCTGATTGTGAGACAATTCCAGAGTAACAAGCTGATTGTGAGACAACTCCAGAGTAATAAGTTGATTGTGAGACAACTCCAGAGTAACAAGATGATTGTGAGACAACTCCAGAGTAACAAGCTGATTGTGAGACAACTCCAGAGTAACAAACTGATTGTGAGACAACTCCAGAGTAACAAGCTGATTGTGAGACAACTCCAAAGTAACAAGCTGATTGTGAGACAACTCCAGAGTAACAAGCTGATTGTGTGACAGCTCCAGAGTAAAGAAATGATTGTGAGACCACTCCGGAGCAACAAGATGATTTTGAGACAGCTCCAGACTATCAATAAAAGTTAAAACTCCACTGCACGACTCCTCGGACCCGGATGTGAATACGACCGCCACATTGTAGGAATTCGAAAAGCTGTGACATTGTCTCTTTCAAAAGAAATTGAGTTGTCGCTACTTGTCGGGTCAGTTCACATAATGCCAAGTCTTCACAAAGCCATTGACAATGGCAATAGGGTTGTTTTAACTGGAACAACATAATTATTACTTGCTCTACTTCCAGCCCTGCCTGGAATCTTCTCGCCCAGAAGACTGGCTGCATTGGTACAGCAACGAGCGTTCGCCCTGAGTGTTTCAATGGTTTTAAGGTTGAATCTCCAATACGTTCAGATCTCAGAGTAGAATAATTGAGCATATACAATGCATAACTGAACATATAATAGTTGAACATATAATAGAGTAATTGAACGTATAATAGAGTAATTGAATGTGTTAGAGTAATTCTACATATAATAGAGTAGTTGAACATATAATAGAGTAATTGAACATATACTAGAGTAGATGCAGATATAATCGAGTAGTTGAAAATATAATAGAGTAGTTGAAAATATTATAGAGTAGTTGAACATATAATATAGTAGTTTAACATATAATAGAGTAGTTGAACATATAATAGAGTAATTGAACTTATAATAGAGCAGTTGAACATATAATAGAGCAGTTGAACATATAATAGAGTAGTTGAACATATAATAGAGTAGTTGAACATATAATGGAGTAGTTGAACATATAATAGAGTAGTTGAACTTATAATAGAGTAGTTGAACATATAATAGAGTAGTTGAACATATAATAGAGTAGTTAAACATATAATAGAGTAGTTAAACATATAATAGAGTAGTTGAACATATAATAGAGTAGTTAAACATATAATAGAGTAGTTGAACATTAACATTTGACAATTTGAGCAGCTCCAGTGATTTATTACGGTGCGAAAGATAAAAGACAAACTCACCATAGACGTCTAGATGAACCCATCATAAGCGCCTATGTGGTGTTTATGGCTAAGATTCTGAAGCTGTTAGAGTTACTTGTTTATAAGAAGGTGATGCGGGACTTCTCACTGTTCTTATCACGCAATCCTATCGGTATTTCCATTAACAACATTGAAATTGTGTTTTCTCTATCAGGAGTTATAGACTTCATTGATTAAACTGTGGCAATGCCACGTGTGTCCGTCAACATTACACACCATTACAATAAAACATCACAACACAACATAACACACCATCACAATAAAACATCACAACACAACATAACACACCATTACAATAAAACATCACAACACAACATAACACACCATTACAATAAAACATAACAACACAACATTACACACCATTACAATAAAACATCACAACACAACATAACACACCATTACAATAAAACATCACAACACAACATAACACACCATTACAATAAAAAATCACAACACAACATAACACACCATTACAATAAAACATAACAACACAACATTACACACCATTACAATAAAACATCACAACACAACATAACACACCATTACAATAAAACATCACAACACAACATAACACACCATTACAATAAAAAATCACAACACAACATAACACACC
The DNA here is from genome assembly GCA_964033795.1 of Lymnaea stagnalis. NCBI lineage: Eukaryota > Metazoa > Mollusca > Gastropoda > Lymnaeidae > Lymnaea > Lymnaea stagnalis. Next base: position 1,335,587 of record CAXITT010000140.1, read on the forward strand.
ATTACAATAAAACATAACAACACAACATTACACACCATTACAATAAAACATCACAACACAACATAACACACCATTACAATAAAACATCACAACACAACATAACACACCATTACAATAAAAAATCACAACACAACATAACACACCATTACAATAAAACATAACAACACAACATTACACACCATTACAATAAAACATCACAACACAACATAACACACCATTACAATAAAACATCACAACACAACATAACACACCATCACAATAAAACATCACAACACAACATAACACACCATCACAATAAAACATCACAACACAACATAACACACCATTACAATAAAACATCACAACACAACATAACACACCATTACAATAAAACATCACAACACAACATAACACACCATCACAATAAAACATCACAACACAACATAACACACCATTACAATAAAACATCACAACACAACATAACACACCATTACAATAAAACATCACAACACAACATAACACACCATCACAATAAAACATCACAACACAACATAACACACCATCACAATAAAACATCACAACACAACATAACACACCATTACAATAAAACATCACAACACAACATTACACACCATTACAATAAAACATCACAACACAACATAACACACCATCACAATAAAACATCATAACACAACACAACACACCATTACAATAAAACATCACAACACAACACAACACACCATCACAATAAAAAATTAAGACACACCCTTACAATTAAAATTTACAACGCAAAGCCGTCGTCACGACAAAAAAACAACAAAAACTAACATGACAACACAACACACCATCGCAATAAAACATCACAACACACGTCACCATAAACATCGTAACACAACATCACAAAACAACATCAAAACACACCACAACATCACAACGCAATCCAGGTATGTTATTTGCTTTAACATAATATAATATTCATTCGATAACACAGACATTCTCAGCTGCCCACTACAACCCTTACACTCCAATCTTCCTCTCCACGTCGACCTCCCACTACCTTCCCCCAATCTTCCCCTCCACCTCCACCTCCACCTTCCACGACCTTCCTCCAATCTTCCCCTCCACGTCGACCTCCCACGACCTTCCCCCAATCTTCCCCTCCACCTCCACCTTCCACGACCTTCCTCCAATCTTCCCCTCCACGTCGACCTCCCACGACCTTCCCCCAATCTTCCCCTCCACCTCGACCTCCCACGACCTTCCCCCCAATCTTCCCCTCCACCTCGACCTCCCACGACCTTCCCCAATCTTCCCCTTCACCTCCCACGACCTCCCACCAATCCTCCCCTCCACATCCACCTCCCAGGACCTTCCCCAATCTTCCCCTCCACCTCCACCTCCCACGACCTTCCCCCAATCTTCCCCTCCACCTCCACCTCCCACGACCTTCCCCCAATCTTCCCCTCAACGTTCACCTCCCACGACCTTCCCCCAAACTCCACCACATCTCCCTCCAATCTGTTCCTACAACCTCTCCCTTCAACCTCCCCAACACCTCTCTAACTTTACCCTCCAATTTCCCCCCTCCAGCCCTCCTTCCATCCCCCTTCCAACCCCCCCACCCTCAAACCTCTCATCTACCCAACGCCAACAGCTCCCTCCAACAGCCCCCTCCAACAGCCCCCTCCAACCTCCCCATTCTCACCTCTCCCCCAAAACTACCCCTCCCACTCCACACTACCCCAACCAACCTGCACTTTCACCCCCTCCCACTCCCACTCCGGCATCCACTCAAGGTGTCCTGTCCAGTGCAGTCTGCCTTTTTTAAATTGTTGCGACTATGGGTGGGACTTTTGTACACTTGATAAATCTCTTGTTTTGTACACTTGATAAATCTCTTGTTTTGTACACTTGATAAATCTCTTGTTTTGTACACTTGATAAATCTCTTGTTTTGTACACTTGATAAATCTCTTGTTTTGTACACTTGATAAATCTCTTGTTTTGTACACTTGATAAATCTCTTGTTTTGTACACTTGATAAATCTCTTGTTTTGTACGAATTTGTCTGTGACCAGGCCCTATATTTTCTCTGCTTTTCTGGTTCAGGATGAAGTCTCACTAACGACAATGACAACTGGCCCAATGATAGTTATGTTCATGCCCCCCCCACCCTCCTTTTAGAAAAAGTCTTTGTTTCCTAACACAAGAGCCGCGCCCCGCTGACATCCTTTATTTCACTTTTGTCATTGTTTCATTCTGTTCATTCATAGTAGCTCCTAAACTTTAGTGAGTAGCCGCTCTCTCAAAGGTGTGGTCTATTCTCTCGATTTGAGACCGACCGAATTTCGGTTTCGGCGCAGAAAGTGGGCATTTTATCACTTTCAGTCAAATTTCGGTTTCGGCCGATAGAGAAAAGTTAACTTTCGGTTTTTACGGTTTCGGCCTAAATTGACTTAGACTTTTGGCCATCCGGCCGAAAGGGACTGAGGTTTTCGGTCATCTACCAGAAGTCAGACGGTCTGTCTGTTTCTAGGCCGAAAATCTGATATTCATTAGTGATCGACGTCTTGCTGTCATTGTATGTTATATATGACTAATACTCAGCGAAAGCGATATCTAACAACAAACTAAGCGACCTTTAAGAACAAACTAAGCGATCTTTTATAACAAACTAAACGATTTTTAAGAACAAACTAAAATATCCTAAAGAAAAAACTATTGATCTTTAATAACGAACTAATCGATCCTAAGGAACAAAATAAATTACATTTAAGAACAAACTAAACGATCTTTAATAATAAACTAAAAGATCTTTAAAAACAAACTAAATGATCGTTAAGGCTACGTCACCAGCACGGAGATACGTGTGTGTTGTTACTAGGTTAAATATTTTATACAGTTACATCTTGCAAGCTATTAATGAAAACACAAAGCATTAGTATTATGAAAACAGCGAAACATTGTGGTGATATTTTTATAGCCTCAATAACATATATTTAGGTGGCAATTGGCTCTATTAGAGCCACAATAATTATTGTAGGCATATGTTCTAGATTGTAATTATATTATAGAAGCAAAGGGAACTCAAGAGGCTAATTTGCATTAATTGATATTTGCATCAGTATATTTACTACTAAGTTACTACTGAATGGTGTTCCCGAGTCCATGAGTAGTTTGCATGTTGGGAAATGGAAGAGGTTTTCCTAACAACCATAATCCAAGTTTTGTGCAGAATGGCTTGAAATTGACAAGCTATCCCTGGTCTTATAACTTCTTGTTGAGTACATTCAGCTCCTGTGTAATGTCAACAAGAAAAACCAAGTCCGTCGCAGAGAGTCACGTGATAGATATGAGAATGGGGAAAACGCGCCGGCCGAATTAACACAAAACTTTGCTGTCATGTAGCGGGCCGAAAATATCGTCTTGCGGGTCACAAAGGGCTCACGGGCCGCGAGTTTGAGACCCCTAATGCCCCTATATTAGATGTTTATTTTTAATATTCAAGATTATCTCATTTTTATAAAAAGAATGCAAATATTGATACCTACCCCCCCCCCTCATTTTCAATGTATGCAGAATGTATTTATTTATTTAGGCATTTTTATATAGCTCTTATCATAAAGCTCTAAGCGCTTTACAATTATTAAAACATGTAAACTAAGTAAATACAAATGAGACACTAGGATAGTAACTACTATTCTATAGAAACAATGAAAATGGCTATAAAACGAGGACACTTCAGGATCAACCCGAAACAGAAAATGAGGTAGGGCAAGGAGGGTGCATCACAGGTCATAGGCGGACCTAAACACATGAGTTTTAAGGGACTTTTTGAAAATGTATGCGGGAACGAATTTCAAAATATCTAAATATTTCATTTTCGGCTTCTGCTTCGGTTTCGGCCGAATGTCATTTTTAAATTTCAGCCTATTTTCGGTTCCGGCCGAAAGTCATTTTTAAACTTTCGGCCTATTTTCGGTTTCGGCCAAAATGAGAATATCACTTTCGGTCGGTCTCTAATCTCGATGCTGTCACCAGTAGGTTTGTTTCGTGATGCCACCATCTATTTGAACTTTGCTTCATTTTGAACAGCTTTATAGCATTTGTTAACCCAAACACTTTGGTCCACTCGCACCTGAGCACCAAACACTTTGGTCCACTCGCACCTGAGCACCAAACATGTTTTAATACTCTCTCTCTCCCCCCCCCCCCCCCCCAGATTGAATCTATCGCTGCCTGTTGCTGTTAAAAAGATTGAATCTATCGCTGCCTGTTGCTGTTAAAAAGATTGAACCTATCGCTGCCTGTTGCTGTTAAAAAGATTGAATCTATCGCTGCCTGTTGCTGTTAAAAAGATTGAATCTATCGCTGCCTGTTGCTGTTAAAAAGATTGAATCTATCGCTGCCTGTTGCTGTTAAAAAGATTGAACCTATCGCTGCCTGTTGCTGTTAAAAAGATTGAATCTATCGCTGCCTGTTGCCGTTAAGAAGATTGAATCTATCGCTGCCTGTTTCCGTTAAGAAGATTGAATCTATCGCTGACTGTTGCCGTTAGAAAGATTGAATCTATCGCTGACTGTTAAAAAGATTGAATCTATCGCTGACTGTTGCTGTTTAAAAAGATTGAATCTATAGCTGCCTGTTGAAATTAAAAAGATTTAATCTATCGCTGCCTGTTGCCTTTAGAGAGATTGAATATATCGCTGCCTGTTGCCGTTTGAAGGATGGAATCTATCACTACCTGGATCTGCTAGGAAGATTGAATCTATAACTACCTGTTTCCATCAGGAAGATTGAATCTATCGCTGCCTGTTGCCATTAAAATCTATCGCTGCCTGTAGCTGTTAAAAAGATTGAATCTATCGCTGACTGTTGCTGTTGAAAAGATTGAATCTATCGCTGCCTGTTGCTGTTAAAAAGATTGAATCTATCACTGCCTATTGCCGCTAGAAAGATTGAATCTATCGCTGACTGTTAAAAAGATTGAATCTATCGCTGACTGTTGCTGTTGAAAAGATTGAATCTATCGCTGCCTGTTGCTGTTAAAAAGATTGAATCTATCACTGCCTATTGCCGCTAGAAAGATTGAATCTATCGCTGACTGTTAAAAAGATTGAATCTATCGCTGCATGTTGCTGTTAAAAAGATTGAATCTATCGCTGCCTGTTGCTGTTAAAAAGATTGAATCTATCACTGCCTGTTGCCGTTAGAAAGATTGAATCTATCGCTGACTGTTAAAAAGATTGAATCTATCGCTGCATGTTGCTGTTAAAAAGATTGAATCTATCGCTGCCTGTTGCTGTTAGAAAGATTGAATCTATCACTACCTGTTGCCGCTAGGAAGATTGAATCTATCGCTGAAATGATTGAATCTATCACTGCCTGTTGCCGTTAAAAAGATTGATCTATCGCTGCCTGTTGCCGCTAAAAAGATTGAATCTATCGCTGACTGTTGCCGTTAGGAAGATTGATTCTATCACTAACTGTTGCAGCTAAAAAGATTAAATCTATCGCTGACGTTTGCCGTGAGGAAAATTGATTCTATCACTAACCAATGCGTCATAAAGATTGTATCTCTCACTAGCTGTTGCCGTTAGAAAGATTCAATCTATCACGATCTGTTTTCTTTAGAAAGATTGATTCTATCAGTAACTGTTGCACTTAGAAAGATTGATACTATCAGTAACTGTTGCCCTTAGAAAGATTGATTCTATCAGTAACTGTTGCCCTTAGAAAGATTGATTCTATCAGTAACTGTTGCCCTTAGAAAGATTGATTCTATCAGTAACTGTTGCCCTTAGAAAGATTGATTCTATCAGTAACTGTTGCCCTTAGAAAGATTGATTCTATCAGTAACTGTTGCCCTTAGAAAGATTGATTCTATCAGTAACTGTTGCCCTTAGAAAGATTGATTCTATCAGTAACTGTTGCCCTTAGAAAGATTGATTCTATCAGTAACTGTTGCCCTTAGAAAGATTGATTCTATCAGTAACTGTTGCCCTTAGAAAGATTGATTCTATCAGTAACTGTTGCCCTTAGAAAGATTGAATCTATTGCTACCTGTTGCCGTTAGAAAGATTGAATATCGCTGCCTGTTGCCCTTGGAAAGTTTGAATCTATCGCTACCTGTTGCAGTTAGAAATATTGATTCTATCGCTAACTGTTGCCGTTAGCAAGATTGAATCTATTGCTACCTGTTGCCTTTAGAAAGATTGAATCTATCGCTGCCTGTTGCCTTTGGAAAGATTGAATCTATCGCTGCCTGTTGCTGTTAAAAAGATTGAATCTATCACTACCTGGATCCGCTAGGAAGATTGAATCTATAACTACCTGTTTCCATCAGGAAGATTGAATCTATCACAACCTGTTGCCATCAGAAAGATTGAATATCGCTGCCTGTTTCCCTTAGAAAGTTTGAATCTATCGCTACCTGTTGCAGTTAGAAATATTGATTCTATCACTAACTGTTGCCGTTAGCAAGATTGAAACTATTGCTACCTGTTGCCTTTAGAAAGATTGAATCTATCGCTGCCTGTTGCCGTGAGGAAGATTGATTCTATCACTAAGTAATGCATCATAAAGATTGTATCTCTCGCTAGTTGTTGCCGTTAAAAAGATTGATTCTATCACTTACTGTTGCCATTAGCAAGATTGAATCTATTGCTACCTGTTGCCTTTAGAAAGATGGAATCAATCGCTGCCTGTTGCCTTTAGAAAGATTGAATATATCGCTGCCTGTTGCCGTTTGAAGGATGGAATCTATCACTACCTGGATCTGCTAGGAAGATTGAATCTATAACTACCTGTTTCCATCAGGAAGATTGAATCTATCACTACCTGTTGCCATCAGAATGATTGAATCTATCGCTGCCTGTTTTGAAGCTCGAGATTAGACGTGGTGGGATAAACCAAAAGAATAATTCAAATATATATCTCAATAGCAATCAATCACTAACAATATCAGTCGTTCAACTTGAAAAAGTGCCCTGTATAACGTTGTCCATCTGCTTTTGTAAAGTGACCACTTGCCCCATATCATAAAACTAATCGCCCCCCCCCCTTTCCCCGTAGGGACACTTTGCTTCAAGGTGTGTCTTTACCCTTAGATCTTCATTGATTAGATCAGTCGTGTTGATGGTTCGTACAAGTGTACCATGTGGCATGACCAAGCTATTCAGTTAAATTCTTTATGACATCATGGATCTGATTTCCAAGCTACACAGTTAAATGCTTTATGACATCATGGATCTGATGTCCAAGCTACACAGTTAAATGCTTTATGACATCTTGGATCTGATGTCCAAGCTACACAGTTAAATGCTTTATGACATCATGGATCTGATGTCCAAGCTGCTCAGTTAAATACTTTATGACATCATGGATCTGATGTCCAAACTACACAGTTAAATGCTTTATGACATCATGGATCTGATGTCCAAGCTGCTCAGTTAAATACTTTATGACATCATGGATCTGATGTCCAAACTACACAGTTAAATGCTTAATGACATCATGGACCTGATGCCCAAGCAACACACTTAAATGCTTTATGACATCATGGACCTGATGTCCAAGCTACACAGTTAAATGCCTAATGACATCATGGACCTGATGCCCAAGCAACACAGTTAAATGCTCTGTGACATCATGGATCTGATGTCCAAGCTACACAGTTAAATGCTTAATGACATCATGGATCTGATGTCCAAGCTACACAGTTAAATGCTTAATGACATCATGGATCTGATGTCCAAGCTACACAGTTAAATGCTTAATGACATCATGGATCTGATGTCCAGTCTACACAGTTAGTTACTATGTTACGTCATGGATATTTTATAGCCAGCCCCACTATCTCCGAGTCCATGTCTCCTATAGCCAGTACCACTGTCTCCAAATCTCATATAGCAAATACCACTCTCTCAAAGTCTGCTCTAGCAAGTGCCACTGTTTTAAAGCATCCTACAGCCAGTACCACTGTCTCCAATTCTCCTTGCCAGTACCACTATCTCAAAGTCTCCTTTAGCCAATACCACTGTCTCAAAGTCTCCTGTAGCAAGTACCACTATCTCCAAGTCCAAGTCTCCTATAACCAGTACCACTATCTCCAGGTCCAAGTCTCTCATGGCCAGTAATATAGATTGGCCAGTAATACAAGTGGCCAGTTATACAGGTGGCCAGTAATAAAACAAGAGTTTCCTCTCCTCGAACACGACACATTTAATATGACAGGTGGCACAGGCACATTATTCTGATGGAGTCTGTGAGTGGCCCCCATTCACTGTGACCGTGTCTCCCAATATATTGGAGAGTTCTAATAAATAAATCATTTCTATGGTGTGGAGTGCCTTCCCACAACACTGGGCCGCGCTGCCGTATTGTTTCAGACAGCGAGCCTTTCATTAGCGATTGATAACATCAGGCCGAGGGACTTGCCGAGGTTGTTAATGGTAATTACATGTTCCTTCGGGTCATTTGAACAAAGGGCGGATTGATTGGTTACTTCTGGTGATCCAGGACGGCCCTTCGCAGTTCATTCTTTCAGGTACCACTCAAAGGCTGGGACTTTGGAAGGTGTGTTCATTTTGTTTTTTAAAAAATCAACCAGAGAAGGCTCCTAAAGGACGTTTTATTGTTCTAGAGTAGAATGTCTCCCGCTGGTTGACTGCCATCTCACTGGTCGACCGTCTTCTCTGTCAGTGTTTGACCGCCATCTCACTGGTCGATTGCCTTCTGTGTCAGTGTTTGACTGCCATCTTACTGGTCGGTTGCCTTCTGTGTCAGTGTTTGACTGCCATCTCAATGGTCGATTGCCTTCTGTGTCAGTGTTTGACTACCATCTCACTGGTCGACCGTCTTCTCTGTCAGTGTTTGACCGCCATCTCACTGGTCGATTGCCTTCTGTGTCAGTGTTTGACTGCCATCTCATTTGTCGACTGCCATCTAAACAGGAAGTATTTACTTGTGCTTGAATGAAGCTTTAATAAGTTTCTCAAGTTAATTGATCACGTTATTGACCAGACCCACTTACGGATCTCACACATGCTATTTTGGAGAGGACTTCCCATGACCAGCAGGGGCAGCACAAGCTAATATTCAAATTTCCATCGGTTCCCTAGGTCATCGGCGCCCTAGGTCATCGGTTATCAAAGTCATAGGGGCTCAGTGTCATCAGAATCACACGTGATCGACGCCCCCAGCTTCTTGAACAAAACGGTATTTAAAACACCATTAAAGTAACAAGAGTACACTTCAAAACCTCTGTGACGTCACAAGATCAAAGATAAAGATAAGGCATTGAACATATTACATTTTGTTTTATAACGATATCTTTATCTTGTGAGGTCCAAGTGTTGATAGAGATATCTTTATCTTGTGAGGTCTCAGTGTTGACAAAGATATCTTTATCTTGTGAGGTCTCAGTGTTGATAGAGATATCTTTATCTTGTGAGGTTCTAGTGTGTTTAAGATAATTTATCTTGTGAGGTTCCAGTTTTGATAAAGATATCTTTATCTTGTGAGGTCCTAGTGTTGATAAAGATATCTTTATTTTGTGAGGTCCTAGTGTTGATAAAGATATCTTTATTTTGTGAGGTCCTAGTGTTGATAGTGATATCTTTATCTTGTGAGGTCCTAATGTTGATAAAGATATATTTATCTTGTGAGGTCCTAGTGTTGATAAAGATATCTTTATCTTGTGAGGTCCTAGTGTTGATAAATATATCTTTATTTTGTGAGGTCCTAGTGTTGATAGTGACATCTTTATCTTGTCAGGTCCTAGTGTGTTTAAGATAATTTATCTAGTGAGGTTCTAGGGTTGATAGATATATCTTTATCTTGTGAGGTCCTAGTGTTGATAAAGATATCTTTATCTTGTGAGGTCCTAGTGTTGATAAAGATATCTTTATCTTGTGAGGTCCTAGAGTGTTTAAGATAATTTATCTTGTGAGGTCCTAATGTTGATAGAGATATCTTTACCTAATGAGGTCCTAGTGTTGATAAAGATATATTTATCTTGTGAGGTCCCAGTGTTGATAGAGATATCTTTATCTTGTGAGGTCCCAGTGTTGATATAGATTCTTTATCTTGTGAGGTCCTAGTGTTGATAAAGATATCTTTATCTTGTGAGGTCCTAGTGTTGATAGAGATATCTTTACCTTCTGAGGTCCTAGTGTTGATAAATATATCTTTATCTTGTGAGGTCCTAGTGTTGATAAATATATCTTTATCTTGTGAGGTCCTAGTGTTCATAAAGATATCTTTATCTTGTGAGGTTCTAGTGTTGATAAAGATATCTTTATCTTGTGAGGTCCTAGTGTGTTTAAGATAATTTATCTTGTGAGGTCCTAGTGTTGATAGAGATATCTTTACCTTCTGAGGTCCAAGTGTTGTTAAATATATCTTTATCTTGTGAGGTCCTAGTGTTGATAAAGATATTTTTATCTTGTGAGGTTCTAGTGTTGATAAAGATATCTTTATCTTGTGAGGTCCCAGTGTGTTTAAGATAATTTATCTTGTGAGGTCCAAGTGTTGATAAAGATATCTTTATCTTCTGAGTTCTTAGTGTTGATAAAGATAATTTATCTTGTGAGGTCCCAGTGTTGATAGAGATATCTTTATCGTGTGAAGTCCTAGTGTTGATAGAGATATCTTTATTGTATGATGTCTCATTGTTGACAAAGATATCTTTTACCTTGTGAGGTCCTAGTGTTGATAGAGATATCTTTATCTCGTGAGGTCCTAGTGTTGATAAAGATATCTTTATCTTTTGAGATCCTGGAGTTGATAAAGATATCTTTATCTTGTGAGGTCCAAGTGTTGATAAATATATTTTTATCTTGTGAGGTCCTACTGTGTTTAAGATAATTTATCTTGTGAGGTCCTAGTGTTGATAAAGATATCTTTATCTTCTGAGGTCCTAGTGTTGATAAAGATATATTTATCTTGTGAGGTCACAGTGTTGATAGAGATATCTTTATCTTGTGAGGTCCCAGTCTTGATATAGATATCTTTATCTTGTGAGGTCCTAGTGTTGATAAAGATATCTTTATCTTGTGAGGTCCTAGTGTGTTTAAGATAATTTATCTTGTGATGTCCTAGTGTTGAAAGAGATATCTTTAACTTCTGAGGCCCGAGTTTTGATTAAGATATCTTTATCTTGTGATGTCCTAGTGTTGATAAAGATATCTTTATCTTGTGAGGTCCTAGTGTTGATAAAGATATCTTTATCTTGTGAGGTCCTACTGTGTTTAAGATAATTTATTTTGTTAGGTCCTAGTGTTGATAAAGATATCTTTATCTTCTGAGGTCCGAGTGTTGATAAAGATATCTTTATCTTGTGATAAGAAATTGGGATTGGCGGATCAGGGCGGTGGTCAACAAGACAGCTGGCACTGACAATGGGATAATGCCTGGCTGAATCCCTCCTACCTGTCCGCGGGGTGTTTTGCGACCAAACAAGAGTCACCCTTTTTGCCAGTGGTGAGTTGGCCACAATAAACCAGGAAGGGGTGGGGGGGGGTCACCAAACTTCATTCATACAGGAAACAAGGGTTCGCGGGAGACGAGTGGAGGGGAGATGTTGGTGGTGGCAGAGGGAGAGGCGCCCGCTACATGACGTCTTTCCCATTCACAGGATTTATGCCATCACACACGTCGTCTGTTTATTGCATTTTGATTTTTGCCAGTGGTGAGTTGGCCACAATAAACCAGGAAGGGGTGGGGGGGGGGTCACCAAACTTCATTCATACAGGAAACAAGGGTTCGCGGGAGACGAGTGGAGGGGAGATGTTGGTGGTGGCAGAGGGAGAGGCGCCCGATACATGACGTATTTCACATTCACAGGATTTATGCCATAACACACGTCGTCTGTTTATTGAATTTTGATGTCCTTGGAGTCAGCAGTGGGAGGACAAGTAAATGTCTTTCTAAAGCAGGGATGGCAGATCCGCGCCCCGCGGGCCACCTATGGCCCACCACGTCAAAAATTGCGAACCCTGGATTCATGATTAATCACGATGAACTTATTTGTTCCGCGGCCCGCGGGCCACCTATGGCCCACCACGTCAAAAATTGCGAACCCTGGATTCATGATTAATCACGATGAACTTATTTGTTCTACATGCCATTGCCAAATAAATCGATTGAAAAAATACGTGAGAGAGACAATAAAATGACGTCACATTAGTTTAGTTGTATTCTGTTATACTAGCGAGAACCCGGCATGCGTTGCTATGCCACTCAAAAGAAAACAAAAGTGTTTGTGTTTTAATTACGTTGTTTAAGTAGTTTTTAAATAGAGAATATTTTTTTTGTTTCCGTCTGGTGCTTACGTAAATAAATAAGAAGGTTTTTCGAAGCGTGAGCAGGCGACATACCTCTGTGCACGTGAGAAACATGTTTTTTTAAAAAATTTAGTCAACACCGTTGTAGCGATTGTTTCATCCATTCAATAGTTCTGTTTGAAATTATATTATTTATATTGGTCACATAAATAAAAATACGGTCCCCGGCCAAAAACGCACCATTGTAAATTGGTTGTACTACTTCAGAAACCTACTTATTATGTCACACACAAAATGAAATGTCGCGTGTATTTGATTTATGTTTAGGTTTAGGTCCGCCTATCTGTTTAGGTCCGCCTATGACCTGTGATGCACCCTCCTTGCCCTACCTAATTTTCTGTTTCGGTTTAATCCTGAAGTGTCAAAGTGTCCTCTTTTTATATCCATTTTCATTGTTTCTATAGAATAGTAGTTACTATCCTAGTGTCTCATTTGTATTTACTTAGTTTACATGTTTTAATAACTGT
>CAXITT010000140.1:1350878-1352458 GCA_964033795.1 Lymnaea stagnalis
AGACTACACCATTGACACCTACACACCCACTGATATGTAAAAAGTAGCACTGCGCTGTTTGCGGTGCACTATTCACTCACGCACACCATCCCGTGACCATCCCGTGAGCAACACGTGACCAGCAGGTAAATGAATGAAATAGCGAAACGAGGTATGTGGAAGCTTGAAATAAGATAACAGGACAAAAAACAAGGACGTTTCGGCATAAAGCCTTCCTCAGCCAACAATAGAAATTAAATATAACAAAGAAAAGAGCACAGTAGACAACTCAAGCAGTATTCATTCGTGTCTCCGGAAGTGGGAAAACAGGAAGCGAGAGAATATAAATATTGACACTGTGAGAAATAAAGTCCACAATAATTCCACATACCTCGTTTCGCTAGTTCATTCATTTACTAAGCTTGAAAGCAGTCCTTTCATTTATCTCTTCTTGACCAGCAGGTAACTCAGGGAGGCCCAGAATGAGTGTTCAATTCGAATCGAGACATACTTGGAGGGAGCAAAGTGATTCCTCAGTGATTACTCAGTGATTACTCAGTGATTCCTCAGTGATTCCTCAGTGATTCCTCAGTGACTCCTCAGTCCTTTCACCGGCCACATATTGGGCACTTCATGAGTAAAGAGTCTGCTATATCTTTATTTAATAGGGTTCGTTTTTATTAAGCAGTTGTAATGGAAAATATGATAATTAAAGGACTGCATAATGGACAATACATGTTCATTACCGATCAAGTTAAATCATTTTTAAATTTTATTCCTTGTTGAGCCCATTGAATGCACCGCTTAACAATGATACCGCCATAGTCAAACATACTGCCGCGTGCTATATCTTGCATAGACTCCACGTTTGCTAGCGTTTACAACCAACAGCAGTTATTATTAATATCGGTCAAGCTACGCATGCTGAAATGCGCTATGTGTCAAATAGACTTAGCGTGCACTAAAGTATCAAACTAACGATAGTACTTCATAGTCCCCAAGTTATACGCACTGTCGTGCATTAAAATCTTACATGGACCCACGTGTGCGACATTATCATTGTAGTCGCCAAGTATCTAGAGTTGTAGGCTAACTCATTCATTGAGTACCCCATGGTCTATGTGCTTAAAATAAGTACGGGATAGTGGCTCGCATAAATAAATTGAGATTGCACTGGATGACCTCGTATATCACATAGATTCGGAGCGCACATATGCGTACTTCTCATATCAACTGAATCCCACCGCATAACTTCTGTAATAGATAAATATTATTAACAGGTGATTTTTATTTGCCATTTGGACACCCATATTGGGTACTCATGTTGGGTACTCATGTTGGGTACACATGTTGGGTACTCATGTTGGGTACACATGTTGGGTACTCATGTTGGGTACACATGTTGGGTACTCATGTTGGGTACTCATGTTGGGTACACATGTTGGGTACTCATGTTGGGTACTCATGTTGGGTACTCATGTTGGTTACTCATGTTGGGTACTCATGTTGGGTACACATGTTGGGTACTCATGTTGGGTACTCATGTTGGGTACTCATGTTGGGTACTCATGTTGGGTACACATGTTGGGTACTCATGTTGG
>CAXITT010000140.1:1354043-1369263 GCA_964033795.1 Lymnaea stagnalis
CAACCAATCAACCACTCAACCAATCAACAACCCAACCAATCAACAACTCAACCAATCAACAACCCAACCAATCAACAACTCGACCAATCAACAACTCAACCAATCAACAACTCAACCAATCAACAACCCAACCAATCAACAACTCAACCAATCAACAACTCAACCAATCAACAACTCAACCAATCAACAACACAACCAAACAACCACGCGACATCGTTACGTTAGTATAAGGTGTCATGACATGAGTACCGCCATATGTTTACTCAATCTCAAAGCGGCCCGCAAGGCCTTTAGGGTTGGCCACACCTTATCTAAAGTGGTACTAATTTAATACGAATGTAGAAATAAAGGTATACTAAAGTACCATACCACTGTTCCTGTAATATAATAAATACTAGGGATTGGAGGTAATCTCATTTAATGACAAGTTGGGCGTACTTAGAGGGAGCTGCAGGACACGAAGTTTGAGTGCAATCAAAGTGAAATAAGTAATAATGTACAACACATTGGGAGGGGGGGGGAGATGTGTTCAACACATGGGGACGTGAAATTTACACCATATGGGGCGGGGCAATGTACAACACATAGGGGAGAAGGTGTGTACAGCATATGGAGAGCAGGAATGTACAACATATGGGGAGGTGGAATGTATAACATATGGGAGGAGGAATGTACAACATATGGGGACGAGAAATGTACAACATATGGGGAGGAGGAGTGGACAAAACACAGGGGAGGAACTGTGTAAAACACATAGGGAGTGAGGGATGTGCAACACACAGAGTAAGAGGGAAGGCGGTGTAAAACACATGGGGAGTGATATGTCAACACATAGCCGAGGAGGTGTGTACAACACATATGTGAGCAGGGATGTACAACAGATGGGGAGGAGAATATTTTCCCCTCCATGACGACACAGTGTTGTCATAGTGATGATATATTATCATAGGGGTAACCTGATATTGTTTGAAGTTAGTTATCTATGACTAGACATTGGATACTATACGATGACATTGGGTACTATACGATGACATTGGGTAATATACGATGACATTGGATACTATACGATGACATTGTGCACTACACGATGACATTGGGCACTATACGATGACATTGGGTAATATACGATGACATTGGATAATATACGATGACATTGGGTACTATACGATGACATTGGGTAATATACGATGACATTGGATACTATACGATGACATTGGGTACTATACGATGACATTGGGTACTATACGATGACATTGGGTAATATACGATGACATTGGGTACTATACGATGACATTGGGTACTATATGATGACATTGGGTACTATACGATGACATTGGGTAATATACGATGACATTGGATAATATACGATGACATTGGGTAATATACGATGACATTGGATACTATACGATGACATTGGGTAATATACGATGACATTGGATAATATACGATGACATTGGGTACTATACGATGACATTGGGTAATATACGATGATATTGGATACTATACGATGACATTGGGTAGTATACGATGACATTGGGTACTATACGATGATATTGGGTAATATACGATGACATTGGATAATATACGATGACATTGGGTACTATACGATGACATTGGGTAATATACGATGACATTGGATACTATACGATGACATTGGGTAATATACGATGACATTGGGCACTATACGATGACATTGGGTACTATACGATGACATTGGGCACTATACGATGACATTGGATACTATACGATGACATTGGGTACTATATGATGGCGACCAAAAGTACATTAAGATGTTCTCTAGTTGTTACATGACTCAATGGCCAGCTGAGCCCAGTGTACGTTTCATTTCGTTCTTTTAGTAATCACACTTTTTACAAATAATTCATTGGCCTTTGATAACCCCTGGTATGTAAAAGGTTACTGTCTACTCCAGTGTTCACTAACTGCATCTGTCAACTGTCATCTGTGATGTTTATGAACTACATCTGTCAACTGTCATCTGTGATGTTCATGAACTATATCTGTCAACTGTCAACTCTGATGTTCATGAACTATATCTGTCCACTGTCAACTGTGATGTTCATGAACTATATCTGTCCACTGTGAACTCTGATGTTTATGAACTATATCTGTCCACTGTCAACTGTGATGTTCATGAACTATATCTGTCCACTGTCAACTGTGATGTTCATGAACTATATCTGTCCACTGTCAACTGTGATGTTCATGAACTATATCTGTCCACTGTTAACTGTGATGTTCATGAACTATATCTGTCCACTGTCAATTCTGATGTTCATGAACAGTCCAAACTGAACACAAATATTGTCTATTTGAGTGATGGGTTGTCCGGTACAAAAGGTTAATTAGTACAGTGTACCAATTTGAGCCAAGATTTATTGATGAGGTGTCGTGATGATGTCATAGACCAGTAGCATCAAAGGACTAATCTAGGTCACATTGAGTGCCTGGGGACAGATCAAGCTGTAAAGCTGATTTCGATGACGTAGACATAACTGTACCAAACACGTGCCCAAGCTGTACCAGTAATAATTCCTTCTGACGGTAATTATAAGACCTATCGGTTTAATTTATATCTCATTTGTACCAAAGACATGCCCTACCTGCACCAAATATATGTCCTACTTGTACCAAATATATTTCTTACCTGTGTCAAACACATGTCCTACCTGTGTCAAACACATGTCCTAACTGTGCCAAACACAGCCCTACCTGTATCAAAAATATGTCCTACCTGTCCCAAACATATATCCTATCCGTACCAAACAAACACCCTTCCTGAACAAAACCACGTCCTACCCGTACCAAACACATGTCCTACCTGTACCAAAGATGTGTCCTACCCGTACCAAACACATGTCCTACCTGTATAAAATAACTAATTCCTATCTATATCAATCGTATGTCCCAATTTGATCTATTTATCGAAACGGCAACGTAAATTCTTTCAGTGACACACACCTTATTACTACAGTGTTATTGGGCCTGGACACAAGGAAGCTGCCAATATTTTGGAAATGGAATGCCCACGTGTCTATATTCTGGTGATGGACTGCCTTCGTGTCCATATTCTGGTGATGTAGTGCCTACGCGTCTATATTCTGGTGATGGATTGGCTTTGTGTCTATATTCGGTGATGGACTGCCTACGTGTCTACTAACGAATAGCTTGAGTCTAATGGTACCCGGGTGCGAATGGCGGCGCTGCGTGTCTGGGTCCATTTTGACTCAGTGCTATTCGGATGTATTTGCGGTAGTTTATTTTAATTAAACTGAAGAATTAAGTTTACAAACATATAGTCCATTCAATTATCTTTCGTTTGATACCTCACTTTCTCTTACAAACCCAACAATAACATTTTAAATAGTTTTTTAATCCCAACCTCTCACTTCTGGTACCCGGGTGCGAATAGCCACTTCGATTCTGCCAGCTAAGATGACATCACTGACGTCACTGGAAATTTTTAAAAGCAACTTTTCTATTGGTTGGTTCGCCGATTGACGTCTGCCAAAAGACGACCCCAGTGGATAGCACGTGATATACGTGAAGGCCCAATAAGTTGTTAGAACAGTATTTTCAGTACGGAGATATGCGCGCTGGGAGTAGGCAGTACACAAGCAAAGTGGCTCCACATGGAAAACTCATCTAGGACAAATGGCTCTGCCCGTAAAAATCATCTAAGCTTTCGCCGCAAGGGCCACTGTTTTACTTTAGAAATCAGTCTGTTTTGGAGTTATCCCCTGAAATGGAATATGCGTCATTAGCGAAAGGGAGCCCAATCTGATCTGGGGGAGAGAGAAGAGGGGGGGGGTGTTGTTGGACTGAGGCTCTGATTTTAAGGTAAAGACAAAACAACAATCTCTGATTATAAGAGCGCCCTATGTGTTGGTCAGTCTGATTGTACGGGCGTCCTATGTGTTGGTCAGTCTGACTGTACGGGCGTCCTATGTGTTGGTCAGTCTGACTGTACGTGCGTCCTATGTGTTGGTCAGTCTGACTGTAAGGGCGTCCTATGTGTTGGTCAGTCTGAATGTAAGGGCTTCCTATGTGTTTGTCAGTCTGACTGTATGGGGCGTCCTATGTGTTGGTCAGTCTGATGCTCTGTAATCTCTCAATTTAGCTTACAATTTCATTGCACTAATGTTTGCACGCCACCTTACAAGCATGGGCGCTCCAATGTGGATGTGTTTAGTATTCAACCCACTCCAGCTCAGCTTTGTATACAGAGATCAGCCTATTTATTGGTCAAGACGGAAGTCCCGTCCCGTGCACTAATGACAATTGCCCACGTCCACCAAGTTGCCCATAGAATGACGGCTTCCGTTTATTGGCCAGAGTTTTCAAAGAAGTGTAATTTTGACATTGTCGTCTGCCCATTCAGGCAGCTGGTGTTCGCGTCTTTCTTCCATTCTTGTTTTTTTATTTTTTTATCCCTCCTACAAGGCAACCTCTTTTTATATTACAGGGCGCGTGCCAGACTCGCGCCAATACCGCGCCCCTGCCGCTTTAACCCCATTCAACACCGCCCTAACTTGCAGGGTCCGCCCCCCCCCCAATAAAATTAAAAAAAAAATTACATCCCTCCCACCTTCCCTTCCCACCTTCCCCTCCCGTCTTCACGCCCACCGTCCTCCCTGCCCCACCTATCCCTCCCCACCCAAGCCACTAACCCTAAACTTACCCCTTACCCTTATCCGCTTTACCGAATCAACTTTGATTTTCTAAAAGGAGAAATGGGGTGGGGGTCGGGGGGGGGCGAACCTTGGAGGGGGGCGCGCGGATCTCGGCTTGTGAACACTCACCACACCAGCACAAAGACGGACACATCGTCTCCTTTTTAAAGGAAGTGGGTTTTGATGATATCAGCACATTTTGAACTGCACCTGGCCCACGCGCCAAGTATTGAGTCAAGTGGAACAGGGCCACACATATTCAGCCAGCGTTAAAACCAACTTCACCTAATCCAATTTTTGTAATCAACTTTTTTTGTTTTTTGGAACAGTTGGGCTTAAAAAAATATGGACAGTTGTGCTATGAAAATAATAACTAAACACACAAACAAATATTAAGTAATAGTTTTAAAAATGAAAACGGCCTGCTTGCCTACTTGTCTTTCTTTCGGTCTGGTTTCTGTCTGTCTATCGATGTGTCTGGCTGTACAGCATCCCATCTACCATTCCGCGTCATTTCAACCCTGTCTCTTAAACTATTTAAACAAAAAATCTGCACTCTGTTCAAAGCCTGTCGTTATAAAATCATTAAGAAGACAAATAATGTAAGAGATGAGTGAGATCTACATCTACCCCGCCAATACCCTATACAGCTATCCCGTCAATACAATCTACAGCTACTCTGTCAATACCCTCTACAGCTACCCCGTCTATACCATCTACAGCTATCCCGTCAATACCATATACAGCTATCCCGTCAATACAATCTACAGCTACTCTGTCAATACCATCTACAGCTACCCCGTATATACCATCTACAGCTACCCCGGTTATACAATATACAGCTACCCCGGCTATACCATATACAGGTACCCCGGCTATACCATCTACAGCTACCTCGTCAATACCATCTACAGCTACCCCGGCTAAACCATCTACAGCCACCCCGTCTATACCATCTACAACTACCCCGTCTATACCATCTACAGCTACCCCGTCTATACCATCTACAGCTACCCCGGATATACAATCTACAGCTACCCCGTCTATACCATCTACAGCTACCCGTCTATACCATCTACAGCTACCCCGGCTGTACCGCCACAATGGACGTGTCCCATTCTAAACAGGCGTAAATTTGGCGGGTTCGGTCAATACCATCTACAGCTACCCCATCTATACCCTCTATAGTTACCCTATAAATACCATCTACAGCTAGCCTGTCAATACCATCTACAGCTATCCCGTCAATACCATCTACAGCTACCGTATAAATACCATCTACAGCTACCCGTCTATACCATCTACAGCTACCCCGGCTATACCATCTACAGCTACCCCATCTGTGCCATCTACAGCTACCCCGGCTATACCATCTACAGCTACCCCAGCTATACCATCGACAGCTACCCCGTCTGTGCTATCTCCAGCTACCCCTTCTGTACCGCCACAATGGACGTGTCCCATTCTAACAGGCGAACATTTGGCGGGTTTGTTCAAGTGTCGGCAGGTGGTCATTACACTGTAGAAAGATATCAGCCAGACGCAATGAGCAGATCCGACCTACTTAAGCCTTTCAGGTGATCATGTTAACAGCAGAGAAGATTTGTGCGATCTAATCTTTACAAACAACCATCACAATCTGTTGGTGAGTCTCCAGAGCTTGGTTGGCGAGGAGCCCAAGTCATCATGTTTTAATTCACTCTTACACCTCTGTTCTTTACACTGCTCTTATTTGTCCTGTTTTATTTGATAATTTTCTGTTTTGTCTTGTTCTGTTTAAAACATGTTCTGTTTGGTTATGTTCTGTTTAGATCATAGGATCTAATCACGTGGTCTCATTCCTTGCTCTCCATTGCTTCATTACTTCGATTTGCACCACTGTTATGTACATTGTTATGTACATCACCCATGTTATGTACACTATCCATTTTATGTACACCACCCATTTTATGTACACCACCAATTTTATGTACACCATCCATTTTATGTACACTATCCATTTTATGTACACCATCCATTTTATTTACACCACCCATTTTATGTACAACACCCGTTTTAGGTACAACACCCATTTTATGTGCACAACCCATTATATGTACACCACCCATTTTATGTACACCACCCATTTAATGTATACCACCCATTTAATGTATACCACCCATTATATGTACACCCCCCATTTTATGTATAAATCCCATGTTGTGTACACCACCCATTTTATGTACACAACCAACTTTATGTATCCTAAACATTTTATGTAAATCATCCATTTTATGTACACACCATTCATATGTACGCCACCATTTTTATGCACAAAAATGTTTTACATAAAAATGTAATCTCCGTTATTATAAAATTTATCTTAATTATTTTCTCTTGAAATAAATCAGGCTTACTGTTAGAAATCGTATTCCTAATGTGATAGTCCTGTACAGGAAAGTGGCTGTCAGACTATTGGCTGGCTGCTAGTGATTTGTCTCCTGTCAGCGTTGTCAAACGCCCTGTCGGCTGTCTGCGTCGTCACATGGTTGGTCTGCTGTCCTCTGATAGTTGTAATTGTGTTCTGTCATGGCGATGACCGTTGAATCAGACGAACTACAAGCCGGGGGGGGGGAGAGAGAGAGAGAGAGAGAGAGAGAGAGAGAGGGGGAGAGAGAGAGAGCATAGGTGCGGCGTAATTAAGAAGTGAGATAATATCAGTTCGTGTGTTTTTTTAGCTGGTATTTTTATTTTATTCTTAACTAGAGGGGGGGGGAGAGAGAGAGAGAGAGAGAGAGAGAGAGAGAGAGAGAGAGAGAGAGAGAGAGCATTGATGCGGCGTAATTAAGAACTGAGATAATATCAGTTCTTGTGTTTTTTTAGCTGGCATTTTAATTTTATTCTTAACTAGCCAATACCCCCGGCTTTCCTCGGGTTTGTATTCGGGGAAAAATTACATGATTTCTAAAGTGTGATGAGAGAACACGTAAGTTTATGGTTTATGTCCCTGTCAAAAACCCTTGGCTAAGTAACCAGCTAAAATGATAAATGTTCTCATTAAAAAAGAAAAGAAAGCCTGATTTATAATAACTATGTTGACGTTGGATTTTGGGGACCAAAGTTTTCATTTCATTTTCATGACTAGCGCAGTCAAAAAACTATGGGTTTTAAAGAGTCAATGACAACTTTTTAAAGTTAATTTTTTTTTTAAAGAAAGGCACTGACCAATGCCAACGCCATGGGCGTTAATCACTTAAAATAAAATAGGATACCCGGCAGAAGACCATTCCAAAACGGACCTTTGTAGTCATCCCTAAGATAGAGGCACTGTAAAAATCCTCCAGATCAATATTCAACTTAATTTAAATATGAAGAAATTGTCAAAGATGCAGCTTTTTAACTTTTTAAGATCCCCCCCCCCCACCCTCCCCCCCCCCGCATCGAAAGCGCCTAAACGTTGATATTTTGCAGTATTTTAGCTCCAAACTTAATTTAAATATGAAAAAATTGGCAAAAATGCAGCTTTTTAACTTTTTAAGATCCCCCCCCCCCCCCTCCCCCCCCCCGCATCGAAAGCGCCTAAACGTTGATATTTTGCAGTATTTTAGCTCCGATTACGAAACAAAAACAAAAAAAGTTTATTTTTAAAAAATTGTCCCTATAAAATTGGTTGACAAACGCAAAAGACAAAGAATTTTATTTAAAATAAAATTGGGGTCCCCGTTCACAAAACAGATGTAAAGGTTATCAAATTGAAATCCACCCATGTCTTTTTTAGATCTCTAAAGATCTAACAGAACAATGATATTGACCAACTCCCGGCAAAGATGTCACAGAATGATGACATTGATCAACTGCTGGCAAAAATTTCACAGAACTCTGACAATTACCAACTGCAGGCAAAGATGTCATAGAACACTGACAATGACCAACTGCAGGTAAAGATGTCATAGAACACTGACATTGACCAAATGCAGGCATAGATGTCATAGAACTAGGACATTGTCCAAGTGTAGACAATAATGCCGACCCATCTCTTTCTTAAAGGCATTATTAAAAGGAAGGTTTACCATGTTCGGCTTGAAAGTAATAATGGACATAAACGTTGAGACTGTACATTTAGCCTTATTAAAAGCTTTGGCTAGTAGAAAGAACTTTTTTTAAGGAATCTACTACACTCATTTGGAACATTCTAGACACTTCAAAAATATCTTCGAATCTCATGTTTATAACATTTGAGAACACTCCTAGAGCCTTATAGAATAAAATAAAACATAAAAATAACATTTATAGAATGTTAAAACCCTTATAAAAAATCAAAAGTTCTAGAAAGAGGTACAAACTGCCGGCAATGATGTCACAGAACTCTGACATTGACCAACTGCCGGGAAAGATGACACAGAACTATGACATTGACCAACTGCCTGGAAAGATGTCACAGAACTATGACATTGACCACTGCCGGCAAAGATCTCACAGAACTATGATATTGATCAACTCCCGGCAAAGATGTCACAGAATTATGACATTGATCAACTGCTAGCAAAAATTTCCAAGAACTCTGAGAATTACCAACTTCAGGAAAAGATGTCATAGAACACTGACATTGAACAACTGCAGGCAAAGATGTCATAGAACTAGGACATTGACCAAGTGTAGACAATAATGTCACAGAACTCTGACATTGACCAACTGTAGACAAAGATTTGAAAGAGTGATTTGAAAAAACTCTGAGCTTGTGGTCATATTATCTTAATCCTTAAGTAAGCTCTTTACCATTAGTCCATCTTTATCCATAAGTCAATTCTTATCAATTCTCCATTTCAAATCCATAAATTCATCCTAATCCATAAGCTAATCCATATACATGGTGGGACAAACCACATTTTTATGTAGTGTGATACAACACACTCCCATCAGTGGGGCACACCTTACTACCAGCAGTGGGATACATAAGAATCCCAACAGTCGACCACCTAAGAATCCCATCAGTCAATCACATAAGAATCGCATCAGTCAATCACATAAAAATCCCATCAGTCGATCACATAAGAATCCCATCAGTCAATCATATAAGAATCCCATCAGTCAATCACATAAGAATCCCATCAGTCGATCACATAAGAATCCCATCAGCCAATCACATAAGAATCCCATCAGTCAATCACAAAAGAATCCCATCAGTCGATCACATAAGAATCCCATCAGTCGGACACATCACACTCCTAGCAGTGGGACAAACCACTCAACCAGCAGTGCGAAAAAAACACACTCAGCAGTTCGACAAGCCACACATCCAGCAGTGGGACGAACCACACACCCAGCAGTGGGACGAACGACACACTCAGCAGTGGGGCAAACCATACAACAAGCATTGTGGCCAACCACTCACCCAGTAGTAGGACAAACCACACACCCAGCAGTGGGACAAACCACACACCCATTACTGGGGCAAACAACACACCCAGCAGTGGGACAAACCACACACCCAGCAGTGGGGCGAACCACACCCCCATTACTAGGACAAACCACACACCTAACAATGGAACAAACCACACACCCAGCAGTGGGACAAACTACACACTCATTACTGGGACAAACCACACACCCAGCAGTGGGGCAAACCACAGACTCATTACTGGGACAAACCACATACCCAGAAGTTGGGCAAATCACACACCCAGCAGTTGGAAAAACCACACACCCAGCAGTTGCGCAAACCACACACCCATTACTGGGACAAACAACACACCCATTACTGGGGCAAACAACACACGCAGCAGTGGGACAAACCACACACCCAGCAGTGGAGCGAACCACACCCCCATTACTGGGACAAACCACACACCCAGCAGTTGGACAAACCACTCAACCATTACTAGGAGAAACCACACACCCAACAATGGGACAAACCATACACCCAGCAGTGGGGCAAACCACATACCCACTACAGGGACAAACCACACACCCAGCAGTTGGATAAACTACAAACCCATTACTGGGGCTAACCACAC
The DNA here is from genome assembly GCA_964033795.1 of Lymnaea stagnalis. Classification (NCBI taxonomy): domain Eukaryota; kingdom Metazoa; phylum Mollusca; class Gastropoda; family Lymnaeidae; genus Lymnaea; species Lymnaea stagnalis. Next base: position 1,364,731 of record CAXITT010000140.1, read on the forward strand.
ACCCAGCAGTGGGGCAAACCACATACCCATTACTGCGACAAACCACACACTCAGCAGTGGGAGAAACCACACATCCAGCAGTGGGGTAAACCACACACCCAGCAGTTGGACTAACAGCACACTCATTACTGGGGCAAACCATACACCCAGCAGTGGGGCAAACCCCATACCAATTACTGCGACAAACCACACACGCAGCAGTTGGACAAACCACGCACCCAACAATGGGACAAACCACACACCCAGCAGTGGGACAAACCACACACCCAGCAGTGGGACAAACCACACACGCAGCAGTTGGACAAACCACGCACGCAACAATGGGACAAACCACACACCCAACAATGGGACCAAAACACACACCCGATAATGGGACAAACAACACCCCCAGCAGTGGGACAAACCAAAGACCCAATACTGGGACAAACCACACACCCAACAATGGAACAAACCAAATACCTAGCAGTGGGACAAAGCAAACACCCATTACTGGGACAAACCACACACCCAACAATCGAACAAACCACACACCCAACAATGGGACAAACCACGCACCCAACAATGGGACAAACCACACACCCAGCAGTGGGACAAACCACACACGCAGCAGTTGGACAAACCACGCACCCAACAATGGGACAAACCACACAACCAACAATGGGACCAAAACACACACCCAATACTGGGACAAACCACACACCCAACAATGGAACAAACCAAACACCTAGCAGTGGGACAAACCAAACACCCATTACTGGGACAAACCACACACCCAACAATGGAACAAACCACACACCCAGCAGTGGGGCAAACCACACACTCATTACTGGGACAAAGCACACACCCAACAATGGGACAAACAACACCCCCAGCAGTGGAACAAACCAAAGACCCAATACTGGGACAAACCACACACCCAACAATGGAACAAACCAAATACCTAGCAGTGGGACAAACCAAACACCCATTACTGGGACAAACCACACACCCAACAATCGAACAAACCACACACCCAACAATGGGACAAACCACGCACCCAACAATGGGACAAACCACACACCCAGCAGTGGGACAAACCACACACGCAGCAGTTGGACAAACCACGCACCCAACAATGGGACAAACCACACAACCAACAATGGGACCAAAACACACACCCAATACTGGGACAAACCACACACCCAACAATGGAACAAACCAAACACCTAGCAGTGGGACAAACCAAACACCCATTACTGGGACAAACCACACACCCAACAATGGAACAAACCACACACCCAGCAGTGGGGCAAACCACACACTCATTACTGGGACAAAGCACACACCCAACAATGGAACAAACCACACACCCAGCAGTGTGACAAACCACACATCCAGCAATTGGACAACCACACTCCCATTACTGGGACAAACCACACACCCAAGAATGGGACAAACCACACACCCAACAATGGGACAAACCACACACCCAGCAAGGGGGCAAACAACACACCTAACAATGGAACAAACCACACATCCAGCAGTGGGGCAAAACACACACTGATTACTGGGACAAACCACAAAAACAGCAGTTGGGCAAACCACACACCCAACAATGGGACAAACCACACACCCAGCAGTGGGACAATCCAAACACCCAGCAGTGGGACAAACCACACACCCAGCAGTGGGAAAACTACACACTCATTACTGGGACAAACCACACACCCAGCAGTGGGGCAAACCACACACTCATTACTGGGACAAACCACACACCCAGCAGTTGGGCAAACCACACACCCAGAAGTGGGACGAACCACACACCAAGCAGTGGGACAAACCACACACCCAACAATGGGACATACCACACACCCAGCATTGTGATAAACCACACACCCAGCAGTGGGGCAAACCACACCCCCATTACTGGGACAAACAACACACCCAGCAGTGTGACAAACCACACACCCAGCAGTTGGACAAACCACACACCCATTACTGGGACAAACCACACACCCAACAATGGGACAAATCACACACCCAACAATGGGACAAACCACACTCCCAGTATTGTGAACACCACACTCCAAGCAGTAGGGCACAGGGCACTCCCAGCAGATAAAGAAACCGGGACTCATGACGTCTGTTAACACCGGAAGGCGACAAGTGAGGCAAAGGCTGTTAAAGGAAATGAGAAGGGCATCAGGGCTTGGGGCCAATCATATCGGCTTTCATGGAGCCAAACTAGCCCAACAATGGTTATATCCTGGACAGTAGAGTTGGCTGTCCAACAATCACGGTGTCGAAAATTCATCAATCACCTACCCGACATCTTACAATAGGAGGCCCCAGCTCTTACAATAAGAGATACTACATTTAAAATAGTAGGCCCCAGCTCTTAAAATAAGAGATACTACATCTTACAATAGGAGGCCCTAGCTCTTACAATAAGAGATACTACATCTTACAATAGGAGACACTAGCTCTTACAATAAGAGATACTACATTTAAAATAGTAGGCCCCAGCTCTTAAAATAAGAGATACTACATCTTACAATAGGAGGCCCTAGCTTGTACAATAAGAGATGCTAAATCTTACATTAGGAGGCACACAACATCTTGCAATAGGAAGCACTACATCTTACAATAGGACTGACTACATCTTACAATAGGGCACTACATCTTACAATAGGACTGACTAAATCTCAGAATTGGTGGTACTACATCTTACAATAGGTGGCACTACATCTTGCAATATGAGACACTACATCTCACAATTGGTGGCACTACATCTTACAATAGGTGGCACTACATCTTACAATAGGTGGCACTACATCTTACAATTGGAGGCACTACATCTTACAATAGGAGGCACTACATCTTACAATAGGTGGCACTACATCTTACAATAGGAAGCACTACATCTTACAATAGGTGGCACTAAATCTTACAATAGGAGGCACCACATCTTACAATTGGAGGCACTACATCTTACAATAGGAGGCACTACATCTTACAATAGGTGGCACTACATCTTACAATAGGTGGTACTACATCTTACAATAGGAGGCACTACATCTTACAATAGGTGGCACTACATCTTACAATTGAAGGCACTGCATCTTGCAATTGGTGGCGCTACATCTTACCATAGGTGGCACTACATCTTACAATAGGTGGTACTACATCTTACAATAGGTGGCACTACATCTTACAATAGGAGGCACTACATCTCACAATTGGAGACACTACATTTACAATAGGAGGTACTACATCTTACAATTTTAGGCACTACATCTTACAATGAATGTCATATCTTACTACCTTACATACGATTAAATGTTATAACTTACTCGCTTATATAAGATTGAATGTTATATCTTACTGGCATAATAATAAGATTTATTTTATATCTTACCGGCTTATATATGATTGAATGATGTTTCCTACCGGCTTATATATGATTGAATGATGTTTCCTACTGGCTTATATATGATTGAATGATGTTTCCTACCGGCTTATATATGATTGAATGATGTTTCCTACTGGCTTATATATGATTAAATGATGTTTCCTACCGGCTTATATATGATTGAATGATGTTTCCTACTGGCTTATATATGATTGAATGATAATTCCTACCGGCTTAAATATGATTGAATGATGTTTCCTACCGGCTTATATATGATTGAATGATGTTTCCTACCGGCTTATATATGATTGAATGATGTTTCCTACCGGCTTATATATGATTGAATGATGTTTCCTACTGGCTTATATATGATTGAATGATGTTTCCTACTGGCTTATATATGATTGAATGATGTTTCCTACCGGCTTAAGATTGATATTTGATGATACCCTTCTATTGGTAGAACATTCTCTTTATTCTACATTCCTTGACTAAACTTCAGCAAAAGTTGTCGGTCACAACATTGTCACGTGACGAACCGTGCAGTGCCGGAATGTCATGTCAAGGTGACCCCTGCTGTAGATGGAGTTTCGAGTGGAAGACTAATTGTACGTAGCTGCCGCTCCAGCTCCAGGTCGCTTACAAAGGCGGCACCCAAATCAATTGTAAATCAATGGGGTTGAGAGCACTTTCAAACTATTAATACAAACATCGTCGCCATATCACATCCCACGTGACATGTCACATCCCACGTGACATCTCGCATCCCACGTGACGTGGCACAAACGTTAAAGGTTTTAGCTTGATCTGTTAAGTGGAGAAGTGTTCAATTATCGATTATTTTAACCCACCTCCTCCTCCTCCCCCCTCCTCCTCTCCCCGTTTTAATGCAAGAAAGTGTTTTCCAATAAGCGATTTCTTTGTCTTCAAATCACGTGTGTATCTTCATGGAACATGCGACTCAGAGCACTGACTTTACGGTGAGGCTGTCACTGACAACAGATTACGGACACATCAAACTCTGATGGGGCTCTCAGCATTTAGTAAGGCTTAACGGTGGTCCAGCCTGTCTGTAGGCAGGGTTACTTTCAGCTAGATCTTCGGGACACTTTTATAAGCCAGTACATATCGGATTATGCACC
>CAXITT010000141.1:12341-30366 GCA_964033795.1 Lymnaea stagnalis
ATACAATTTAATGAAGGCTACATACAATTAAATAAATGCTACATACAATTAAATGAATGCTACTTACAATTAACTGAAGGCTACATACAATTAAATTAATGCTACATACAATAAAATGAAGGCTACATAAAAGTAAATAAAGGCTACATACAATTTAATAAAGGCTACATACCATTAACTAAATGCTACATACAATTAAATGAAGACTACATACAATTAAAAGAAGGCTATTTACAATTAATTGAAGGCTACATACAAAATAATAAAGGCTACATACACTCAAATTAAGGCTACATACAATTAAATAAAGATACATAAAATTAAATAAAGGCTACACATATTAAATAAAGGATACATACAATTAAATAAAGGCTACATTCAATTAAATAAAGGCTACATACAATTAAATAAAAGCTAGATACAATTAAAAAAAGGCTACATACAATTAAATAAAGGCTACGTACAATAAAATAAAGGCTACATACAATTAAATAAAGGCTACATACAATAAAATAAAGGTTACATACAATTAAATAAAGGCTACATACAATTAAAAGAAAGCTAGATACACCTAAATGAAGGCTACAAACAATTAAATGAAACTACATACAATTAAATGAAGGCTACAAACAGTTAAATGTAGGCTACATAGATTAAATAAAGGCTACATACAATTAAAAAAAACTACATACAATTAAATAAAAGCTACATAAAAATTAAATAAAGGCTACATACAAATTAATAAAGGATACATACAATTAAGTGAAGGCTACAAACAACTAAGTGAAGGCTACATAAAATTAAATGAAGGCTAAATACAATTAAATGAAGGTTACATACAATTAAATGAAGGTTACATACAATTAAATAAAGGCTACATACAATTAAATGAAGGCTACATACAATTAAATGAAGGCTACATACAATTAAATGAAGGCTACATACAATTAAATGAGTGCTACATACCATTAAATGAAGGCTACATACAATTAAAAAAGGCTACATACAATTAAATAAAGGCTACATACAATTACATAAATGCTACATACAATTAAATAAAGGCTACATACAATTACATAAAAGCTACATCCAATTAAATAAAGGCTACATACAATTAAATAAAGGCTAAAAACAATTATATAAAGGCCACATACAATTTAAAAAATGCCACATACAATTAAATGAAGGCCACATACAATTAAATTAAGGCTACATAAAATTAAATGAAGGCTAAATACAATTAAATGAAAGCAACATACAATTAAATGAAGGCTACATACAATTAAATGAAGGCTACATACAATTAAATGAAGGCTACATACAATTAAATGAAGGCTACATACAATTAAATGAAGGCTATATACAATTAAATGAAGGCTACATACAATTAAATAAAGGCGACATACAATTAAATGAATGCGACATACAATTAAATGAAGGCGACATACAATTAAATGAAGGCGATATACTATTAAATGAAGGCTACATACAATTTAAATGAAGGCTACATACAATTAAATGAATGCTACATACAATTAAATTAATGCGACATACAATTAAATGAAGGCTACATACAATTAAATGAAGGCTATATACCATAAAATGAAGGTTACATACAATTAAATGAAGGCTACATACAATTAAATGAAGGCTACATACAATTAAATGAACGCTACATACAATTAAATAAAGGCTATATACAATTAAATGAAGGCTACATACAATTAAATAAAGGTTACTTAAATTTAATTAAAGGCTACATACAAATAAATAAAGGCTACAAACATTTAAATAAAGGCTCTATACAATTATATAAAGGGTACATACAATTAAATAAAGGCGACATACAATTAAATGAAGGCTACATACAATTTAATAAAGGATACATGCAATAAAATTAAGGCTACATACAATTAAATGAAGGCTTCATACAATTAAATGAAGGCTACATACAATTAAATGAAGGCTACATACAATTAAATGAAGGCTACCTACAATTAAATGAAGACTACATACAATTAAATGAAGGCTACATACAATTAAATGAAGGCTACATACAATTAAATGAAGGCTACATACAATTAAATGAAGGCTACATACAATTGAATAAAGGTGACATACAAGTAAATGAATGCGACATACAATTAAATGAAGGCGATATACAATTAAATGAAGGCGATATACTATTAAATGAAGGCTACATACAATTAAATGAATGCTACATACAATTAAATGAATGCTACATACAATTAAATGAATGATACATACAATTAAATGAAGGCTACATACAATTAAATGAAGGATAAATACAATAAAATGAAGGCTACTTACAATTAAATAAAGGCTACATACAATTTAATAAAGGCTACATACATTTAAATAAAGGCTACATACAATTAAATAAAAGCTACATACAATTAAATAAAGTTTACATACAATTAAGTAGAGCTACATATAATTAAATGAAGGCAAAATGCAATTAAATGAATGCTACATACAATTAAATGAAGGCTACATACAATTATATAAAGGCTACATACAATTTATTAAAGGCTACATACAATTACATTAAGGCCAAATATATTAAATAAAGGCTACATACAATTAAATAAAGACTACATACAATTAAATAAAGCCACATACAATTAAATAAAGGATGCATACCATTAAATAAAGGCTACATACAATTAAGTGAAGGCTACAAACAATAAAGTTAAGGCTAGATACAATTAAATGAATGCGACATACAATTAAATGAAGGCGACATACAATTAAATGAAGGCAATATACTATTAAATGAAGGCTACATACAATTTAAATGAAGGCTACATACAATTAAATGAATGCTACATACAATTAAATGAATGCTACATACAATTAAATTAAGGCTACATACAATTAAATGAAAGCTACATACCATAAAATGAATGTTACATACAATTAAATTAAGGCAACATACAATTAAATAAAGGCTAAACACATTAAATAAAGGCCACCTACAATTAAAAAGGCCACATACAATTAAATAAAGGCTACATGCAATTAAATAAAGGCTACATACAATTAAATAAAGACGCCATACAATTAAAAAAGGCTACATACAATTAAATGAAGACTACATACAATTAAATGAAGTCTACATACACTTAAAATAAGGCTACATACAATTGAATGAAGGCATCATACAATTAAATGAAGGCAACTTACAATTAAATCCAAGCTTCATACAATTTAATAAAGGCTACATACAATTTATTGAAGGCTACATACAATTAATCAAAGGCTACATACAATGAAATAAAGGCTACATACAATTAAATAAAGGTTACTTACATTTAATTAAAGGCTACATACAAATAAATAAAGGCTACAAACATTTAAATAAAGGCTCTATGCAATTATATAAAGGGTACATACAATTAAATAAAGGCGACATACAATTAAATGAAGGCTACATACAATTAAGTGAAGGATACACTCAATAAAATTAAGGCTACATACAACTAGAAGAAGGCTACATACAATTAAATGAAGGCTACATACAATTAAATGAAGGCTACATACAATTAAATGAAGGCTACATACAATTAAATGAAGACTACATACAATTAAATGAAGGCTACATACAATTAAATGAATGCTACATACAATTAAATGAAGGCTACATACAATTAAATGAAGGCCACATACAACTAAATAAAGGCGACATACAATTAAATGAATGCGACATACAATTAAATGAAGGCGATATACAATTAAATGAAGGCGATATACTATTAAATGAAGGCTACATACAATTAAATGAATGCTACATACAATTAAATGAATGCTACATACAATTAAATGAATGCTACATACAATTAAATGAAGGCTACATACAATTAAATGAAGGCTAAATACAATAAAATGAAGGCTACTTACAATTAAATAAAGGCTACATACAATTTAATAAAGGCTACATACATTTAAATAAAGGCTACATACAATTAAATAAAAGCTACATACAATTAAATACAGTTTACATACAATTAAATATAGCTACATATAATTAAATGAAGGCAACATGCAATTAAATGAAGGCTTCATACAATTAAATGAATGCTACATACAATTAAATGAAGGCTACAAACAATTAATTAAAGGCTACATACAAATTAATAAAGGCTACATACAATTACATTAAGGCAAAATATATTAAATAAAGGCTACATACAATTAAATAAAGACTACATACAATTAAATAAAAGCCTCATACAATTAAATAAAGGATACATACCATTAAATAAAGGCTACATACAATTAAGTGAAGGCTACAAACAATAAAGTTAAGGCTAGATACAATTAAATGAAGGCTAAATACAATTAAATATAGGCTACATACAATTAAATGAAGGTTACATACAATTAAATGAGGGCTACATACAATTAAATGAAGGCTACATACAATTAAATGAAGGCTACATACAATTAAATAAATGCTACATACAATTAAATGAAGGCTACTTACAATTAAATGTAGGCTACATACAAATTAATAAAGGCTACATACACTTAAATTAAGGCAACATACAATTAAATAAAGGCTAAACACATTAAATAAAGGCCACCTACAATTAAAAAGGCCACATACAATTAAATAAAGGCTACATGCAATTAAATTAAGGCTACATACAATTAAATAAAGACACCATACAATTAAATAAAGGCTACATACAATTAAAGAAGGCTACATACAATTAAATGAAGGCTACATACAGTTAAAATAAGGCTACATACAATTAAATGAAGGCTTCATACAATTAAATGAAGGCAACATACAATTAAATCAAGGCTACATACAATTTAATAAAGGCTACATACAATTTATTGAAGGCTACATACAATTAATCAAAGGCTACATACAATTAAAAAAAGGCTACATACAATTAAATAAAGCTACATACAATTCAATAAAGGCTACATGCAATAACATAAAGGCTCCATACAATCAAATAAAGGATCCATATAATTAAATAAAGGCTACATACAATTAAATGAACGCTACATACAATTAAATGAAGGCTACATACAATAATGCAGGCCTGATATCGAGTGTGTGTCTTTTAAGTCATCAGACATCTCGCAGATTTATATGCTTCCAGAAAACAAAACTGGATGGCAGAGGCTGGGGGAGGGGCAGATGTCCCCGGGCGTCAGCTAGTTAGGGGCGCCAAAATATGCTTTCAGATCATTTTATTGATGAAAATAATGTGTTTGAGAGTTGAAAAAAAAAAGAAAAGGGGGCGCTTTAAAATGAATCTTTCCCCAGGGCGTGAATCTTGTCACCGGGTGCCGAAAGCTATGGCTACGCCCCTGCGGGGATGGTGCTGAAATAATTGATCGTTAAGTTCTTGGTGTGATTATAATGGTCTGTTTCAATTTGCATGAATTGATAGTCAGTAATTGAACAACCTAATAAGTAGTAGTGGTAGGAGGAGGTTTCCAAATTAATATCACAATACAATTACTCAAAATGTTCATTAAATTTTTTAATTTGGTTGTTTAAAAAAAAAAAAAAAATTAAAGGGGGGGGGGTGGGGGCGGGGTTTTGGGTGTAGTGATTTTTGCAAGGCGACAACAAACGTAGGCCTATAAAATAATTGTCAGGCATTGGCGGGGGAAATCCACTCTAAGTACTTCTAGTACGCCACGACATGTGTCTTGAACTCACAGCCACCCTGCAGGGAAGGTTAGAATTCACTGCAGCATTGAGCCAATATTTCAGGCGATTCAATGGCAAACTGTGTGTAAAGGAAATACAAGACAAATATAGATGTGGAGGCTTGAAGAAATAGAAAGACAGGACGATGGAAGAGGAAATTTCGGCCAAAAGCCTTCCAAGAATATTTAGTATTATAAGATTAGATGGAGTATATTATAAAAGCCATCTTGCTTCGAGAGTATTTATATTATTGGTAAATTCACACACACACACACACACATAAAAAAACAACAACAACAAATCTAATTATGTTTGATTTTCGAAATCTTTTTAATATTTGTTTCTGCAAAACATTGAGAACCGTCTCTGACCATTACGTTAGACATCGGTCCATAACCGGGCTCGTGGGCAGTTTATATCTTGGGCACAGTTGACGCGGTCAAAGTTTGACAGATTTACTTATAAGTTACGAACCGAGTCTTACTTAAAAGGTTCGTTGGCTTCGTCGTCTAAGGGTTTAATTATATTTATACTTTACAAGCCATTATTCTCATATTAGATATCTTTATTACATTACTAAGGCACAGCTTCAACTGCCATTGCTCACAAGACAACAACACACAATAATCTACGTCACATCCCCTTTCGCGCAATACGTCACAAAATATCAAACATTTTATAACAACATCTACCCAAATACTCTCTAAACAACACGTAATCACCCAATACTTTCAAGTCCTTAACACTGATGCATCCGGGAATGTATATTGTTAAATTGCCCACGATACATAAAGATGACCACATGGCCATTTAAATTTATTAATTTAAAAATTTGAGATGGTGCCTTTAAAAAATGAGACCGAATTCCGTATGTTAAAATCTTCTTAATTTTCTCCGTACAAAAATCCAATTCCATGTACACAGTTTTCTAAAAGTCACTTAAATTTTAAAAAATACAATACATTTAGTCTCAGAAATAATGCAATCTTAAGAGTAGATCATCCGTCCTAGGAGATTCAGTGAAATACTATCGCTCTATGATTTAAAAAAAAAATATTATTATTTGATGATAAAAACAATGTCTTGTTTTAATCCTTTACAAAATCTAATTCATTAAATGACAACCCCCTCCCCCCTTGTTCACCCCTTGTACCGTTTATACTCCTGTATATTGTCTCTGCCAGCTAACTGACATAAACATGGATTTTGCATTTTAGCGTTTTAAACCTCCACCCCCCCCCCTACACAGGGCCAGCCCTAACAATTGCGGGGCCCTATTCCAAACGGATTACGCGGGGCCCAGTCTGGGTAGGGATAAGGATAATAAGTGAAAATTTTGTATTAGAGAAGACTGGAGAACAGAGCATGTCACTCCAATTTACAAGAAAGGGGAGCATTCCGACCCTGCCAACTATCGTCCGATATCCCTCAACAGCGTCGTCTGCAAACTGTTGGAGCACATAATCGTAAGCACAGTCATGAAGCATCTTGAAAGCCAAAATATACTCAATGACTGTCAACATGGCTTCCGAGTCAATAGATCATGTGAGATCCAGCTTCTCGAATTTGTAGAAGACCTGATGACCAATCTGGAGAATCACAAGCAGACTGACGTGCTGGTAATGGACTTCGCAAAAGCATTAGACCGGGTGAATCATAGTTTGCTTCTACTCAAACTCCAGAGATATGTGATTCAAGGCAAAACTAAAACATGGATCTCTAGCTTCCTCAGCCACCGACGCCAAGCAGTAGTGGAGGGCGGTACAAGCTCCTCCTTTGTCGATGTGAAGTCAGGGGTCCCCCAGGGATCAGTCCTGGGCCCCTGTTTGTTCCTAGCATACATTAATGACATACCCGAAAAACTGACATCACAGGCAAGACTGTTCGCAGATGACACAGCAGTGTATAGGACGATCGCCAACAGATCTGACCAGGACCAGCTACAACAGGATCTCAATCTGTTAGCTGAGTGGGAGATGAGCTGGGACATGGAATTTCACCCTGCCAAGTGCCAGACACTATCAATCTCTAGAAGTTGTACTCCTCTACACTACCAATACGAACTGCACGGCCATAAACTTGAGCCAGTTTCCTCCGTAAAGTACCTGGGTGTTACCATTCAAAGAGAGGTCCGCTGGGGCGAGCATATTAACAATGTATGTAACCAAGCAAACAAGACCCTAGGGTTCATAAGGCGAAATCTAAAGATTGGCAACTCCTGTGGGAAAGAAAGAGCATACAAAGCCTTTATCCGTCCGATTTTAGATTATGCATCTTCAGTCTGGGACCCATTTACCCAGAAGAGCATCGACAGGTTGGAGGCGGTCCAGCGACGAGCAGCACGCTTTGTCCTAAACCGCTACAGGAATACCTCTAGTGTTGGCAGCATGCTAGAAACACTAGGCTGGTCACCATTGGAGAAACGACGACGACAATCCAGGCTCTCCATGATGTACAAGATAAATAATGGGCTGGTCCACTGTTCCAGTATTAAACAGAAACTCGTCCCTCTCCCCCATAGACAGCGACGAGGCCATGACAGGCAATTCAGGCTCATACCAGCAAGAAGCCAGTATAGGAGCTGCTCATTCCTGCCCAAGACAATCAGGGACTGGAACAATCTTTCAAAAGGAACGGTTGAGGCGACAACACTAGACACATTTGTGTCTATTGCCTCAAGCCTTCAAACCCCTAGTGCATGATTTCCTCATCAACACCAGTAACAGAAACATTGCAAATCTCATGTACATGCATAGGAGCCAAAATGATCAATAAATTGATCGTGGGCCCTTAAGATATAGAAGAAGAAGAAAAGTGCGGGGCCCACTGCGGCCGCACAGGTTGCAGTGGCCTAAGGCCGGCCCTGCCCCCACCCCCCCCCCCAATCTTAAAGGAGTACAACCGAATTGTAATAGTAAAAAAAATGGAAAATAGTTGCTATAATTTCTGACCATGACATCTTGCATATTAAACAGGGCTTAACGTACAAATAAATTAAGGGGGAGAAACGTAATAAACTTTCGGTGAACTTTTTTCTTTCTTTCTCCAAATCTTAAAACACTGCTCGCGCGTAACTCCAGGTTCCGGCGTCGTGAACATCTAGGTGATCAACAGGATGCTCGCCGAGTCCCGATGGGCAAACACACGGACCCACTAACTATAAGGACGGTCACGCCCGAACACACACTTTGTCGATTAATTCTGACCCGACGGGAGCTCATGTCTATTCATCTGGGGAGGGGGGGGGAGAAACAACAAACATTTCAAGATATGGGAGAGATGGTATATCTACGGCGAACTGTCTGCCTCTGTGATACACCGCTGACGTACTGAGTTACATGCCGGTCGTACATTGCTAAAGATCCTGTTCGTAGTATGCTACACCCCTGTCATAGTATGCTACACCCCTGTCATAGTATGGTACACCCCTGTCTTACCCTGATACGCGACGGTCGTATACTATGCTACACATCTGTCGTATTATGCTACACCTCTATGTTAAAAAAAAAACCCGTTTTACAATTTTACACCGCTGGCATGCTATGCTACACTCCTGTCTCATTCTGCTGATCCGCTGTCATGCTATGCTACACCTCTCTGCGTTCCTATTTTACACCGCTGTCGTACTGTGTTATGCCCATATAAACAATCACTTTTCCCCACGCACAATAATCGCTTGGAACCAACTGGACAATGCCGCCGTAGTCTTGACGTCAATATTAGCTCCACGGTTGCCCTAGCATCTGCTAGGAGCAGTTAGGATAGCAGCATCGCTTCCCCAACCGTTGCACATATGCAAGTACATGAATGCAGCAACTCACCCTACCAGAACCAGAACCATTATTATCCACGTCATAGTATGTTACACACCTGTCATACTCTTGCTAAACATTGTCATACTATGCTACAGCCCTGGCGTACTAATATTACGCCACTGTCATACCATATACCCCTTGTACATAATACAACGTTACCAAATTTCACATCATATAATACCTCTTTCATACCATGGTAAATTCTGTCATGCAATGTTACACCCTTGAAATATATACTCCTGTATACTATATTATACTCCTGTACATTTTATCAATGACCAATTCATGTCATGCTATACTTCATCGTATTTTGGTACCTATTGTCTCTTGTAACTTGGGATACGCCCATGAATCAGATGCATGAATATTGAGTTCGGATTAAAAAAACAAAACAATAACAACAACGGATTGTCGGAACGGTTTTGTTGCCCCCTCATCATACATTTGACTCCACCCAAATCTTCTCCCGCCCAAAACACCTTATCTTGTTATTGTTATCACTATTCATACACATCATTAAATTTAGAGGCCTCGGGGGTGGGGGGGGGTGGGGGTATGGGGGGGGGAAGGAGATACAATCGTGAAAGTGCATTACGATCAATACTCAGATGATTATTTAAAATATGAAGGAAAGGAACAGCTGTATATCTTAAAGACATCCAAACGCTTTGTAAATTCAAATAAATAGTGGGAAAAGATGTGTCTAGGCTATGAAAAAAAAAAAGGCAGAACAATTTAAATTGAAGTTTCTGCTAAATGCCTTCTGCAGCATCTGTTCTCTCCCCCCCCCCTTAAACCACCCTCAGAGGCGAGTCTTGGCGGTGCTCCGAATTAGGACACATTTAAAACACAGAGAAGGGAACAGGGGAATAAGTTGTCGCAATGCATAAGTACGTTAACAGTGCCGTCTTAAGGTATGTCTCACTGGGCACAGGCCCACGGCCTAACGCTTCTAAAGGCGGGGGCGGGGGGGGGGGGCGTTCACTTCTAGGAGACTCAATCCTTTAGAAGCATCATGATTTACCTAATTTTTTTAGTGAATATTGTGGAGAGTTCGGACCACGACGGCGCCGGGGGCGTCAGATCTCGCAGCAGGGTTACCGGCCATCTGACCAATAGGAGACTCAATCCTTTAGAAGCATCATGATTTACCTAATTTTTTTAGTGAATATTGTGGAGAGTTCGGACCACGACGGCGCCGGGGGCGTCAGATCTCGCAGCAGGGTTACCGGCCATCTGACCAGGTACAGCCGGTGCCATCTGACCAGGGATCACGATCGACTGATCAAAGCGCGCGTCAGATCTCGCAGCAGGGTTACCGGCCATCTGACCAGGTACAGCCGGTGCCATCTGACCAGGGATCACGATCGACTGATCAAAGCGCGCGTCAGATCTCGCAGCAGGGTTACCGGCCATCTGACCAGGTACAGCCGGTGCCATCTGACCAGGGATCACGATCGACTGATCAAAGCGCCGGGTGGTACCGGCCATCTGACCAGGGTATTTCCCTGGGACGACTGGTTGCCGACTGATCAAGGGGCGGGGGATAGTGCGCCGACTGACCAAGGGGCGGGCGCGAGTACAGACCTGGGAAAGGAACTCTATGAACCAGGGACTTATAAATAGGGACTTCTGGACGGGACGGAGAGAAGGCGGCCGGACAGAGAAGCAGACAGTCAGGGAGAGCTCTGACGGGATGAGAAGAGGGCAGTCAGAGTTGCGAGATGAGAGAAAGTATAAGCGAAGTGTCAGCCTAATAAAGAACAAGATTATTATCATCAGATGTTATCGCCTGAGTTGTTTCCTTAGTGAATGCCAGATATAGATGAAGGTTAGCAGAGAGCAAGCAATGTTTCCTTACAATATTACAAGATATTGGCAATTTACTTTAATTTAAAAGTCAGTGGACAGCGCGTTTATCCAATTTGAACCCACGACATTTAACACAACGCCTGAAAGACTACCCCCACTTCCCCGCGGAAAAATAACCTGAAAGAAACTGGTCAAAACGCGTAAAGACCAACCTAGGCGTAATGTAATGCTATTCATAACATTACCTGAGTAATAGGCTATAGACAGCCGTTCCCAGGAGAAGCGGTTCCCAGAGCGAACCTGTAAGACGATTTTGCCGCCCTTGTCTATGAGACGCTCACGGGATTTAATCGATTAATTCATTATCAATTGATTTTGTCGCCCCCTGATATTGGCGTCAGGGGTGCTTGACCCCTCTCTTTCTCCTTAGCACGACCCTGAATATATAGCGGGTTAGGGGGCCTCAGTGCATGACTGTGCACGGGGCGGCCGCTGCTGTAAGGAACTGCCCTGTGCGTGAACATCTCTGTCGGAATCATGTTGTTAGTGAATACAAGCTGCTGAAAAGCTTTCGGTGGCGTGGAGGCCAAAAAATTTCATATTACGTTCAGTTCAGCGGCGCAGCGGTGCCGCCCGTATCAGGCCAAGCTTTTTACCGGCCCCTTCCATGAAAGCAAACTCTCTGGCAAGTGGCGGAGAAACGTAGCCTCAATAAAAGGAGCGGAAACAAAGACGCCCAGGGTGGAGCGCTTCCCTCCGCACCCTCTTCCAACAAAGCCACTGGATCTGAATGTTGGGATTCGACGCCAAATACTGTTCCCAGCTATATATATATATATATATATATATATATATATATANTCTATTTATATATATATATACATACATACATACATATATATATATATATATATATATATATATATATATATATATATATATACATTATATATATATGTGTGTGTGTGTGTATATAAACAATTATTTGCTTGATGTTTTAAAGGCAAACAAACTGTCTTGTCTTCAACAATTCTTGTTATGTCCCAATCACCGTCCGAAGACGGAGAGATGAGTATGACCTCGATACTCGCACACATCCGGCTTGACAACAATCGTAGTACGCACGAGATTGATTTGATGACATCCGGCATAATCGGAGGTTTCTTTGAAATTTCATTGGTCGGTTCACGAAAGATCGTTTAGATAACAGTTATAAAGTAGGATAAGAACATTGTTACCTTCAAGTCAGGATCAGTTAAGTCACTTACTGGGGCAGCGACACGTCATTGATTTATCGCATTTTGTTGGCTGCGCATTTTTTTTACAAGATTTTTTTTTCTTAAACGTGGGGACTTAAATTCCCGTTCTTCACTGCTGTAAGTAGCTGAACTGAAAATGATGGAAGGAAGTATCAGCACTGTGTGTGTCTTAGAGAACCATTATTTTTGGAGAGGAACAAAGATCTTTGAGTAGCTAGGAGATCTGTGAGTAGCTGGGAGATCTTTGATTAGATCTTTGAGTAGATCTTTGAGTATATAGATCTTTGAGTAGCTGGGAGATCTTTGAGTAGCTGGGAGATCTTTGAGTAGCTGGGAGATCTTGGACTAGCTGGGAGATCTTTGTATTGTTTGAAACATTCATGTTATTTGATTCATTTTTAAAATTATTAAAATTTTCCATTCAAAAACGATTTTGAAACTCTCTTTTTTTTGTTCTTAACATAACATCAATGCTTAATTGAGCAGCCAGTGTCGTATCTAGGGAGTGCAAGGGAGTTACCCCTAGTGGGCGGTACTTTGTCGGTTTGATACATAGCATTAAATAAATGATGTGTGTTTGTTAGGTGGGCATATCTTTAGGAGTTAACCCTGGGCTGTATTTCGTTAGGGTACGCCACTGCTAACAGTGATTAGAATTCTTGTTAACAATACTTAACGGAACCGCGAAACTATGTAGTATTTTTATGTACACCTGAGGATCCTGGGGTCATGGGTATTAGTTAACTTAAGTCTAAGGGGAAGAAACTAAATCACGTGTAAAACTCGGATTCAGTTGAAATCTAAAAGGATGTGAAGATTGGAGATGATTCAGTGTATGGATGATCCTAAAACTGATGACATCAAAGCCGTGTCTGCTTACTATTGTTCACACATAATTAATACCCAAGACCTGAGCAACGGTTCTCACTAATTGGTAAGGGGAAGGGGAGAGGCAGCAAAAATTTAAACAAAAAATCAATTGTTCAAGTTATATACATTAATAAAATCAAACCCCCCCCCGCCCCCCCCCCCAAAAAAAACCAAACAATATTTTAAAAAAAAACTATTTAAAAAGCACACTTTTATTGAATTCACAATATCCACAACATAGTCTTTTGAGCCGCACCATAATTTTCTTACAAGTCATCATGTCTGAATAGCATGAAGGGGTTTAGGTACCATGCAACATTTCAAGTTCATCATCCGCTATTTACCTCTCGTGGTGTAGCTTAGCTAAACAAGATGGGAGTCTCTGTGCAAGATGTAAATGCCCGTGAGTTTACAAGAGCTCTGGCAGATTTTTTTGAAAGGAACTGGCAAAGTCAAGGTTTCAGAAATGGGGCAGATATTGTCATGTTAGGAAGCTTCAATGAGCTCAGCCCAAAATGATGAAGATTGGTTTTACATTAGAGCTGCTTCTGTTGCTCGCCTCCTTTATATTCGTGCACCATGTGGCGTTGGAGCTCTGAGAAAACTTTATGGAGGCGATCAGCGTAATGGGACAACACCAAGCCACCACTTCCTGGCTTCTGCAACTGTTGCCCAGTGCAAAGTGCTGCAGGTTTTGGTGCTCTTGAAGATGGTCGAGACTGATGCAAACTCTGGTGGCAGAAGTCTTACCGCACAAGGTGGCCGTGATTTGGAAATAATTGCCAGCCAGATTAAAGGGGTGGCAAGAAGGCACAGAAATGAAATAATATAATTTATGATGGAAAAAAAAAAAAAAAAAAAGGAATATTTCAAAAATTGAGTAGCAAGTTTTGACACAGACAAGCAAACACGCGATAGAATTACAAGCTAGATAAAAGCGTTTAAAATGGTTTAGGTATCTTCCCTAAATGAGAGAGAGAGAGAGAGAGAGAAAGAGAGGGAGGAGTCACGAATCTCTGCAAATATATCATAGGTGTGTCTTAATTGTGTGACACATTTGTAACAATTAGGAAGAAAGAGAGTTTTGCACCGAAGCGTAGCTTGACATAATTTTTGCTAGCACCTTATTAATTGAGCAAGTTGGGCCAAAAAAATAAAAACAAAAACCAAAAAAAAAAAACCCCAACAAAGATTGATAGATTGGAAAGGAAACATTGTTATCATTCATCAACAGTAATTTTCGACGTAATCACAAATAATAATAATACTCTAGGTAAGTATGTACGGCTGTAACGCAGTGTTCAGTAGACACACGAAATAAAAATGCCTAAAGTTAGCAGTAAGTGGGATTCTTTTCAAGCGCGTTACTTGAAAACTTGTGTTTGTCAAGTAGCTTTAGTCGATGTCACACAACGCCACCGCCATTCTTTGAGGGGTAATAGCTTTAGTCGATGTCACACAACGCCACCGCCATTCTTTGAGGGGTAATAGCTTTAGTCGATGTCACACAATGCCACCGCCATTATTTGAGGGGTAATAGCTTTAGTCGATGTCACACAATGCCACCGCCATTCTTTGAGGGGTTATTTATTTCTAGTAGTTATACGTTATATATGTTATTTTTATAGTCTTGTACTTTGTTAACCTCAAGCGTTATTTTTTTTTTTTTTTACAGCTCATCGGGGTCAACGACATCAACTGTGTACTTGCGTGTACTCGCGGGTGAGGGAAAGCAATGGCCGACAGGAAGTGTACCATGTTGGTGATGACGTTGGTGATGACGTTGGTGATGACGCTGTTGCTCGTGCCAAACGTTGATGGAAATTTCTTTAAGAACATCGGCAGGTGTAATCGGTAAGATCCGTACAGCCCGTTTGGCTAAATACATGAATGTGTTCCCGCCCCTCCTTAAGTTACTCTGTCTAAAATGGCCGCTTGTGAGGCGCTATAATGCTTTCGTTCTAATTGAGTCCCTCCTTGTTTGTTTGTTTTGTTATATATTCTGTGGCTCCCCCATCCCAACTCCTTTTCTTCTATAGGTCATGGGAGTATGAATTACATACATACCGAACCCAGCTTATGATTATTTTAATGATATATGATCTAAATCAAATTTTGTATGTGTGTTGCAAATTTACCTAAGTTCACATTGACTTTCACATTATTTCTCACCGCGATTCATAATTCTGGAAGCTAAAACTATGACATCCGGTCGAAAGGATTCATACATCTTGTAAGTATGACCCATACATCCGGTCACTATGACCCATACATCCAGTCACAATGACCCATACATCCGGTCACTATGACCCATACATCCAGTCACTATGACCCATACATCCGGTCACAATGACTCATACATCCGGTCACTATGACCCATGCATCCTGTCACTATGACTCATACATCCGGTCACAATGACCCATACATCCGGTCACTTTGACACACATTTCTGGTCTCTGTGACCCTAACATCCCGTCACTATTAGTCATAAATTCGGTCACAAAGACTGTTACATCTGTTCACCAAGGCACATACATGTCACATACATCCGTTCGTTCCATCCCCAGCGTTATCCACAGGAGGGACAGAGGTGAGCTGACCTCCCCCGACTGTGACCTTCACTGCTCTCCACGTCGTGGCCGGTGCGTGCCCGTCGAGATATGGATATTTGAAGTGAGGCAACTCCTGACCTGTGAGTGCACGTCATTCGTCTTTTCAACTGTCCCGCGCGCAGAATGGCCAACCACGGAGTCCTCTGCCGATCCCACCACACCATGCCCGGGTCTGTCCAGTGCAGCGTCAACAGAAAATCCGACCGAGACTGCGACCACACCCGAAGCCGAGGCCACTCGCCTGACGTCACTGCATTCGACAACACTCGATTACTCGCTGACCGGTCCGCCGAGTTTGGGTGAAAACTCAGTCGTTGACGCCAACGTATCCCAAGAATGTGTCAGGTATTTCGGTCGGTTACGCTAGCATACAGAACTTGATTTACTTGAATTTGGTTATTTTTTAAAATAAAATTGTTAAGGTTATGAAGAGCAAATTTTTTTAATCATCTGGATGAAATTGAAGTTAAAGTCATTAGTTACAGCTCATGTAAGTATTCACTAAATCCTGTACATAAAACTGTGGCTGGATAGAACGTTTTTATTTTGACGTTATCATTAAGAGATCATTAATGTTTACACTATTTTTCTTAAAGATGGCGCTATTTTAAGGCAAGCATTGAAAATTGTTCTGTGTATTTTTAAAAAAATTATTATTATTTTTTTTGGTGGGGGTGGTTGGGGGTTTAGGGGGGTGTGGGTTGGGGGTGTGTGGTTTTTGTTGTAACATTCTATTGCCAATATTTGTGGTTTCCGTAGTGGTACAGAATCTAACGAGACTCTGCATCTTCCAAAAATTGTTGGATCAACTAACTACTTACCTATTTTGTAGTTACATTTTTTTCCAACGTTTCTTTCAAAGTTGAAGCGGATAAAGATGGTTTCAAGTCAAGTCATGATGAGCCCCCTGCAGTCTTGCGTGGAGAGAAGAGTTCCTCGTTTTCTTAATAAATAATAATAGTAATGACTACAATATACTCAAGTTAGTGGTCTCGAGTTCAATTCCAACCTAAGCCCAGTCAAGCAAACACATCACCAGCACCTCGTGGGTGGATGGGACTCCTTGTGTTAACCTTGGATGGCCACTTATCAAAGAGAAGAAAACTCTGAATTCGAACCCGGACATTGTACCAATGTCCCGTTGGCGGATTGCATTGGTACAAAGGACATCCCGCCAACTCCTGCGACACTACTGGTGCCAAGTGCCAAGCTGTATCATCCACATGATGTTCCCTTGGGTTATCCAGCGGCGTGGAGAGAGGCGACTTTCTGTTGGGAATCAGCTTATCTTTGAAGAATAAACATAGGCCTGCCAGCAAAAAATAATAATAATAAAAAATCTTAATATAATAATAATAAATACACAATTATTTTTTCTGTCTTGTTTTAATTTTAAAAAAAATATGACAAACCTGTTTCAGTGCCGAGACGTGTTCGACATTCTGTGAAACTCTGGGACAAACGGGTGGCGTCTGTGACATGGGGTACTTTGATCCATCCGCCAACGCCGTCCAGGTCTCGTGCCTGTGCACCACGGGTGACCCCATACCGACTGTTTCGCCACCACCGACAGCGGCGCCGACATCACCCGGTCCAGGCTGGAGCTTCACCATACCGGTCATCTTCACATACATAGACTTTCGTTGTTCCAAGTGAGTTGTGCTTTTTTGTTTTTGTATGAGATGAATCGACCACGGTTTTCACGGGTCATCATCAGGCGTCATTTGGCGTCTCCATTTTCGTGCGGGACAAGTGGGGGTGGTGGGGGAGGGGGCTTAAGTCAAATCCAGAAAAGGTCAAATGTGTTTGAATTCTAAGGCGTTTTAAAAGAAAAAAAAAATCGAAAGTAGCAAATAAAAAAAAAAAAAATCTTCGGGGTTCTGTGATGTTTTGATTTATTAGAAAAAACAACAACTCATGCCTCTAGGGGGGCTCATGCCTCCAGGGGGGGGGGG
>CAXITT010000141.1:30519-67935 GCA_964033795.1 Lymnaea stagnalis
CTATTTGAAAAAAAAAAAAACCAAAACAATCCAGGCATTTTTTTCGGGGGGGTGGGGGGTGTGTGGGGGGGGGGAGGAAATCAAAGAGTCCTACAAAAGGCGCCTTAATTTCATTATTAGTCATTTAAATGAAGCAAGTCATATTAGTTAGATTTAGCGCCCACGACTTTGGCGCCCCTGTCTATATGATCGTTTGATTCACTGATACAGGCTTATCTTAAGACGATTTTCGCGCCTCCACCCTGATTTTTGCGCCAGCGTGATTAGCTTTCTGACTCTGAGTATATAGAAGAATAGGGGGGAGCCCTCAGGGTATTACTTTGTACAGGGCCCCCGCTGCTGTATAGACAACCCTGGTCCAGATAGGCTCATCAGCCTACCCTTCCATAACGGCTTACATTTAGTCATTTGATTCATTTCTTTTCAACCCAGCGCCATCGAGGGATTCTCTTACCGGTGCATCGATACTGCATCGCCATTCAATACCAGTCGGGGATTTGTCTCTCATTCACGCAACTCTACAACAATCCTGCAACGGCTCAAGTGATGTGCGTGTGTTACACCATCACCTTGGTGCTGCGTCCTCTTTGGCCGTCTCCGAATCCAACTTTCACCTGGCCTGTGACGGACTGGGTAACCCAGCCCAGCGTGGACCCACCTTGCAATTTGTGAGTCATTTTTTAATTTTCTTTTTAAACTATGACCCAGGAATAATCTTTGTTTCGAAACATGAAATGACGATATCGTATTTACAATAGAACGTTGATTTTCAGAAACGCTGGTTATCCGAACTGCAACTATGTGTAAAAAAAAAGTATTATATTGCGCAGTGCGCATGGGATGCAGAACTGACGCACAAAATATAGGAAACAATTCCGACCCCTGTCACACGATTCAGGTTAAATCGATATGCGGACAGCACATGCAGTGACCAGGTGGTATATGCAGTGACCAGCCTGTACATGCAGTGACCAGCCTGTACATGCAGTGACCAGGCGGTACATGCAGTGACCATACTGTATATGCAGTGACCAGCCTGTACATGCAGTGACCATTCTGAATGATATATTGCAATCTGCAAGCCGTATTTATCAATAATATATATCGCAGAAAACACGTCTGCAAAAAACAAAACAAAGTAACCTCGGATTTTATTCTGAGGCCAAGTCATCTATTTTTTTGCATTCGTCTTCTTTTTCCACCTAAAAAATCCAGTCCTCACTGGTTTTTGACATCAGTCAGCTAAACTCAAGACACCATAATTTTACAGGGTGAGAATATATTGCATTCAAGTCCAGCCACTAACTTTTTTAACACAAACTTTTCGTGTCAGTCTTCTGTTACATATTTATTTAGTAAGATTAACCCACACCAGCCCAAAATAGTTCAGAGTATCCGAGTTCTATTAAAAATGAAGATTGAGGAAAGCACTTGGGATGCAAAATGGTAACAGTAAAATTTACTTTCTAAAACAACAATAACTCGCCTTGCCGTTGGGTTCGTGTTATTTTACGATGAGTCCAACAATTAAATGAATGAAATATAAATATGGGCCCCCCAAATTTTTGTAAAATCCCCACCAAGTCCAAGGAAGTGTGTGGAAAGAAAATAATTTGACTTAGTGCTCTGACCACCACAACCTTGCTGGTGAATTTCGTTACAACACTTCTTTGAACCTGACGAACAATTTGCAGAAGCGGCACTGAGCACGAAGCTCTTGACCGGACGCCCACAAAGAACAGCGTCCCCAGCCCCCAGGTCCAGCGTCCTCGTGACCGTTAAAGGCGGACCAGAGGTGGACAAACCGTGGGCCGCGACATCCAATATTGCCGCCAGCGGATATCAGATTTTTCACACAAATCTTGTTTTTTTTTTCTTTATGGAATTACAAGGGAATCGATTTAAAAAAAAAAAAAAAAGAATTACAAAGGAATCGAGTTTGTTCTTTATAGAATTACAAAAGAATCGAATTTGAAAAGATGAGTGAATAGATAAAAATGACATCAAATTAGCTTAGTTTTTTTTATGCTGTCTTGTTATTTAACATTTCAATATGTGCATAAAGAATAGATCAACATTTCTATATATTACAGCATTAAGTGTTTTTGTTAAAAATCTCTTATAATATAGTTTGCTTCTGGTGTGTCCTGCTTCCTTTTCGAAACCGCCGAACCGCCAACTCCATATATTACTTGAACTGAGTGGGGAAAAAAGGCCGTCATGCGTGGCGTGTGATCTTCCTTTAGGGGGAGGCGACTGCTAGATTAACGTTAAAAAAGAGCCAAGGGTATGATGGTATAGGACTGATGGTATAGGACTGTTTGTGGGCCCATTGTTTAAAGGCTGGCAGGTAGGGTGTTGGAGTGTCTGTAGGCCTACTTCTCAAAATACCCGGACCCGATGTAAAAAACAACTGCACACTGTTAAGCTCTAGTTTTTAATAGAACTGGTGTGTGACCCGAAAATGGTTTACTCGCCATCAAAGTGTCCCAAGAAGGCTTTGAACCCTCGGATTATTATTGTGTGCACGGGGGGTAAGATGGAGTAAGTGGCGTCGGACGTTTTAGGAAGAGTAAGGGGTACATTTATGAAGGGAAAAAAAAACCTGTTTATTTTCGGAGAGAAAAGAGCAAAATGGGTTGGTGAATATTAGTTCCGCTATCATATCATTTGTGGTTGATTAAACATGGATCAGATGACGTCACCATGAGTTGTTGGGAGGAAAGAAATTATTCAGAGTAAAAGAAATTTAAAAAAAGTTTAAAACTATATTTTTGGGTCTGTTGTAATAACCCTACGTAACTTACCGGAAATCGAGTTTAGAAACAACAAACACGATTTTGGAACAAACCTCAATCGGTAGAAATAGGCGGCAGCCACGGGCAGGCTACTTCGTTTTACAAAAATTTGGACGTAGCCTACATAACACAGTTTTATGTTATAAATATAAAGATTTGGAGAAGCACATACTAATTTTACTATCCACTATCAATTATGTTTCTCTTAAGAATAAAGAGATAGCAAAATAAAACAAACATATGTTGTTTCGTCTGATTCCACAGAGACCTGGGAGGTTTCTACCCAAACTGCACCGCTTACTGTGTGGGCAACGACTTTCAGGAAGGTGAGTGCGAGTACGGTCCTCCGGGGAGCGACGCCGACGTCTGCAACTGTTACAATTACCTAACGGACACCCCTGAACGAACCACTACAGGCACAACTACAGCAACGCCGGATACGTCACCAGCTGGGCCCGACGTCAATACACCTTTGTACAACAGCTCACCCGAGACACCTGGATATCCCAGTTCGCCCGAGACACCCGGATATCCCAGCT
Organism: Lymnaea stagnalis; assembly: GCA_964033795.1. Taxonomy (NCBI): domain Eukaryota; kingdom Metazoa; phylum Mollusca; class Gastropoda; family Lymnaeidae; genus Lymnaea; species Lymnaea stagnalis. The sequence goes on from CAXITT010000141.1 coordinate 33,857, forward strand.
CTTATGAAACACTCGGCTATCTTAGTTATCCCAGCTCCTATGAAACCCCCAGCTATCCTAGTTATCAGAGCTCCCATGAAACACCCGGCTATCCTAGTTATCCCAGCTCCTATGAAACACCCAGCTATCCTAGTTATCCTAGCTCATATGAAACACCCGGCTATCCTAGTTATCCGAGCTCCCATGAAACACCCGGCTATCCTAGTTACCCCAGCTCCTATGAAACACCCGGCTATCCTAGTTATCCCAGCTCCCATGAAACACCCGGCTATCCTAGTTATCCCAGCTCCTATGAAACACCCGGCTATCCTAGTTATCCTAGCTCCTATGAAACACCCGGATATCCTAGTTATCCCAGCTCCCATGAAACACCCAGCTATCCCAGTTATCCTAGCTCCTATGAAACACCTGGTTTATCGTAGCTCCTATGAAACACCAGGTTATCCTAGCTCCTATGAAACGACTACGAAACCCAGCTCACCTGTCCCAACGCCAACCTACATTTATGAACTAGTGACTCCGCCCCCCAAAATAACGGAGAAGCACCACGCTACTTGTCTCTATTATTGTAAAAAGAAAGGGTATCCTAAAGGTCGCGCCGGAAAAATAATCAAAATTGGCGAGAATAAATACAAGGTGCTGTGCAACTGAAGCGAATAACGATGTCTTAATTGAGATTTACTGCAAGACTACATGGTAGCCAGTCAATATTTAAAATTTACTTTAGCACTATATCCGTATAACAGAATACATACGGTGTAACCCCCCCCCCCCCCAAAAAACACACACACCTTTTTTCTGTCCTTTCTTTTATTTTTAAAATCCTTTCAACGAACGCCCCCTTTCCTTCGTGTGGAGATCTATCTGGCTGACCTTGCAAAAATCTTCGGACTTTCCGTCTGCCCATCAAGCTGAAACTTGGCCCATGGACCAATGATGACAACACATTCTAATAAATTTTCTCGCAAACCCCCCCCCCCTCTCTCTCTTTCTCCTTCCTTCTTTCTATTAAAGCTAAAGTTTTCTCTTTCATTGTTATTTTACCGCTGTGAACCAATATTAAAAAAAATATTGAGTCGTGAAAAATTATTTTAGCGTAGTTTGACTTAAATTGCAACAATAAAAGTCTTATTTGAATTTCAACGATCTCCTCCTCCCCCCCCCCCCAAGATCTCAAACGCACATTAAATAATATGTAGGCAAATGATGCAAGTGTCTTGCTGTCGAGGATGGGAGTTCACTAATAAATGTTGCGCACTGGATAGTCTGAGAGTTTTTTTAAAGCGATTTGTGATTTAATGAACGCCTTCCCGCATTTGAATTGGTGACGTATGTTATGTTTATTATGACGCATGTTCTATTCTATTTTGTGACGTACGTGCTTTTTTCGACTGTAGCCAGAAAGAACTTTGCTGGCGAAGGTTGTGTTTTATTATCTCTGATAGCGAGCTGCGCTACAGGTGTGATGATGAAATGTACAGTCTGTGGATATACTTACATATATATTAAAATTATTATAACTATGAAAAAGTACTTGTGTTTTTAATTCCGTTTATAACGACATTTGAACGTGTGAAGAATCTGATGAATTAAGGCAATCAAATGTGTACAGGAGTTTGACACTTACCAACAAGACACGTGGAGTTGAACAACCATGTATTCAATTTAATGGTTGGGACTACATTTCAATGTACACATTCTAAATGATCGGGGTTAATGGGATCACGTGATTTTTAATTGACCTACGAAATCTGGTAGAAGTAACTCTCATTGGGAAATGGCGTCGGTGGGCCGTCGAGCGCGAGCTCAAAATGCTCCCCCCCTCCCCTTGGCACTCCCACACGGGCCAGACGACGGGTTTCCCCGCCACCAGACCGCGCGTTGGCATGTCGTGACCCCCCCTCCCCCCTGGCCTGGGGGACGTCCGGTTGACCGAAAACGCTGCGATTAAAGCGTTTGCAGTCGACTCTCCCGTTGCCTGGGAGGGTTTGCTTCCACTCTGGAGGGAAGGTTTTGCGTTACCAACCCCCCACCACCCAGGGAGTCTTTCGGTCGGGACGGTCTGATCAAAATAAAAAGTTCAAATAAAGAGGAACTCAAATATCAATGTTTAATCGAAATATCAAATATTGATGTTTGATCACACAAATATTGATGTTTAATCACTCAAATATTGATGGTTAATCACTCAAATATTGATTTTTCATCACTCAAATATTGATGTTTAATCACTCAAATATTGATGTTTATTAATCACACAGATGGTTTATTAATCACACTAAATATAATTATCATCACCGCGCTTTTCGTTATCACATATAATACAGAGTTACTCAATACAATTCTAGATACACTGGCAATGAGGAAATATAAAGTATTGTTGCACATAACAAAAGGGAATGCAATATTTACGTAAAGGCTACAAGTGATGGTGATAATAAAAAAAATAGTTAGCAAAATAAGGCTTCATTTACTATTTATAAGGGGTCAGTGACCTGGACATTTCCATATTATAAATGAGCGGTTCCTAAGTCTTCAATGTCCATGAGGCCAATGCTATCACTTGAAGAGCAACATTGTGACCAGATGCTCAAGAGTTTAGGGTCCTGGGCGTTGGTGATTTAAAATGAATAAATAAATAAAACGTAAATTCATAAAATGGTAACTACTTTCTTTGAGAGTATTCTCTCGAGAAAATACATAGACATGTAGACTTTTGTATAATTATGGCTGCATGGAATAAATTAGATATGTCGACACATCTAAACAAAAAAATAAATGTTTGGTGTGTTAGTCAGGCCATCTAACATCTCATGATAAAGAAAGTGGCTCATGTTCAGATATGCAGAGAGTTCGGGTATAAGAACTGGCCAATGTTGTATCTATACGAACTGGCCAATGTTGTATCTATACGAACTGGCCAATGTTGTATCTATAAGAACTGGCCAATGTTGTATCTATACGAACTGGCCAATGTTGTATCTATAAGAACTGGCCAATGTTGTATCTATAAGAACTGGCCAATGTTGTATCTATAAGAACTGGCCAATGTTGTATCTATAAGAACTGGCCAATGTTGTATCTATAAGAACTGGCCAATGTTGTATCTATAAGAACTGGCCAATGTTGTATCTATAAGAACTGGCCAATGTTGTGATCCTAAACAATATCGGAAACAAGGACCAATCTGAGAAAAAATATGGATGACTTGATCACAAGTGATCCAACCTTGTGATGATAAGGGTTGTAGAAAAAACACAACAGCACAGAGGAAGAATGACGAAAGAAACAATTAATAACAATAAGAAATATGGACAAATGGGGACATGACGCTTGGTAATAGTTGCTCTACAAATCTTCACTTTTCACGGCCTGTGAGTCCTGTGTTTTGGAGTCACTGCCCAACAATAATGTACTGTCTTCCGAGCAGACGTCCTGGCTATTAAGCGGCACACGCTTGTAGGCGCATTTCTTGTGGGAGTACAGCTTTTCAGATTCTTGGCCATACTTGGGCATCTGTCGAAAGTGCAATCTGTTCTTTAAATTGTATTATCGTTTTAACAATTATTCCTGTACGAAATTGTAAAAATCAGATTTAATTTTTTTTACACCTTTGTTACAAACCGTTTGTTCCTTATAATTTCATTTGTATGATTTGAGAATTTGTTTCGTTACTACTAAACTATAATAAACATGTGGCAACTTTAAACTGATTAAAAAAAACAACAACAACAACATTCAAAAGAACACTGCTAAGAGATCATGATGTCGTTTGAACTGTAAAATAGTGTTTATTTTAAATAACAATTTTAAATGTACAATATATATGTATATCCATTGTAGCTTGCTTTGATCTTTAATCGTGATTTCATTTAGGACATTTGAGAGACAATCTTGTGAGACCGCAAAAGAATCTAGCTTTCTAAACTAAGTAAAGATGATATAGATAAAGTAGACATTTATAAAGTGACCCACAATTTACGTCCAGTTGTCTTTGCCGATTAAATGACCAAATGTCAAATTTGTGACACAATTTAGGCACTGTCCCAGGGCATCCATCACAAATTTGTGACCGCCCTCCCCCACTCCCCCACTAAAAACCCCCCCCCCCCCCCCCCCCCTTTAAAAGCGTGGGTTCTTTGTATAAAAAGCCGATTGTATTGTTCTATGATATCCTAGGCAAGATATAATGAAAATTGGGACCAGGCAATAACCCGCCAATTTCTCCTAAAAAATCCCCGATTGTCTTACCTTGATGTGAATTTTTAGTCTGAAACTTAAGGTAACGTACACCAAGGCGTAGAGCAAGATGGAGACGACGAGGTTGGCCAAAAGGTGAAGGCCGAACATGGCTTTAACGTAGGTCACGTTGTTTGGGTCAGTGCGGTCGAGATTGGACGGCTCGCCGCCTGTCACACAGGAATGATGCGATTAAAAAACAGAACAATTTTCAGTTCATTTCATAGAATGAAGTTAAAACTAATTCCTAATATTCTCCAAAACAAATATTCAGCAATATTGTTTGGCTGTATCTGTGTGTGTGAATTTGGGGGGGGGGGTTGTACAAGAAAGTTTTATCACTGGCACAAAGATATTTTTTGTCTGTGTCTGTAACAAGAAAGTTTTATTACTGGTACAAAGATATTATTTGGCTGTCTCTGTTTGGGGGGGGGGGCTGTGTACGAGAAATTATTATTACTGTTACAAAGGCTGTGTCTGTGGGGGTGGGGGGCTTTGTACGAGAAAATAATTATTCCTGGTACAATGCACGATAAGAACTTACATAATTTCGGATGGCCCCGCCACTACATAATTTCCTGCCTTCAGTGCCACCCCAAACCTCCATATATCGGTTCACCTCCATACGAGCTCACCCTACATCCCCCTCGCGTTACATCCCACTCATTATTTACCCCACTGACACTGCACCCCACGCACATTACACCCCATTCACCCTTCACCCATTCATTCTGCACCCCAATCAATGTACACCCCACTCACTTTTCACCCCCTCACTTTACACTCCATTCACCCTTCACCCCACTCACTTTACACCCCACTCACCCTTCACCCATTCACTTTGCACCCCAATGACCCTTCACCCTACTCACTCTACACCCCAGTCACCATTCACCCCAACCACTCTACCCCACTCCCTCTTCACCCATCTCACACTACACCCAATTCACCCACACCCCATTCACCTACACCCACTCACCTTCACCCTACAACACATTCACCCTTCACCCCAAATAACTCTACACATCACTCACGCTACACCACACTCATCCTTAACCCCACTCACCCTACATCCCAATCACGTTAACTCCCCCTCAATCTTCACCCCACTCACCCTAAATCCCACTCACGCTACTCCCCACTCACGTTACACCCCATTCATGCTCCAAACCACTCACCCTACAACTCCACTCACATTAAACCCCACTCACCCTACTCCCCACTCTCTCTACAACTCACTTATCATTCACCCCACTCACACTACACCCCATTCACCCTTCACCTCTCTCACTCAAAACCCCAGTCACTCTATACCCCACTCACCTTTCACCCACTGACTCTACACCCATTCACCCTTCACCCCACTCACTCTACACCCCACTCACCATTCACCCATCTCACACTACACCACTTCACCCTTCACCCCAAATAACTCTACACACCACTCATGCTACACCACACTCATCCTTAACCCCACTCACCCTACACCCCACTCACGCTACTCCACACTCACCCTTCACCTCACTCACTCTACACCCCCATTCACCCTTCACCCACTCACTCTACGCCCTACTCACCCTTCACCTAATTAAGACAAAATCCATTTTCTTTGTCATAATCTGATTGGTTGAAATGCAAGGGAAACAATTAATCAACATCTTTCTAACAAATTATAAGAGTTACTTCCATTACCGACCCGCCATTCGACGCATCATCGCAAAACAACAACAAAAACAACAACAAAAACAACAACAAAAACAACAAAAAAACAACAACAACAAAACAACAACAAAAACAACAACAACAACAAAAACAACAACAAAAACAACAACAAAAACAACAAAAAAAACAACAACAAAAACAACAACAAAAACAACAACATAAACAATTAAGTTAAACGAGACCAATAACCTGGGAACCTGTCGTGCACGTAGAGCATGAAGGCGACATGAGAGAACCACGTCCCAAGGGTCAGCACACCGTAAGACCGGATGACCATTGTCCACACGCCCTCCTTCCATTTGACTTCAAGTAAAACTGACAGACCATACGATTTGACAGTATGGTGGAGATGGAAACAAAGAAACAAAGAAACATGTCAGCCTAAGATTACAAATACAATTTTTTTTTTTTTATATCAAAGGCTTACAATTATTTACCCATAACTTATTTAAAATGTTTCATCTTTTGATTACATGTAACAAAAATCGTCTATGACGTCATTAGTATTCCATTATTAAATGCATAAATAACCTCAAAATACGTTGATTCCATGTTTCTTTCAAATGATATAAGAAAAGGTATGATAAGAGAGTGGGGTTTGGGGGGGGGGCTCTTTACAAAAGAGAAGTAACTCTGTAAATGATAAAGAAACAAACTGTTGGTGCCGACACTCAATGTGTAACTATGATTGCGTGGCTCTCCTTACTGGCCGTGCTGACGACGAACATGACGTAGATGGGCAGTATGTGGACAATGGTCTCCACGGGTTCCTTGCCGTGCATGCTCGCGTGGTAGTAGAAGGCCACGCCGTACCACGTGAATGCCAGAAACGCTGTCATGTAGTTGAAGGCTAGACGAGAAGAGACAAAAAAAATGAAGAACTCTTAAAAGATAAGAACACAATGGATTCTAGTTAACTTTCAACAGATATAGCGAGACCTCTAATCAGGATTACGACGGAGAATTTTGGCTACAGATGATAACCTTCCATTTATATGCCTCTTTGAACGAAACTACACATGAGTGTTGGTTCGTCTGTCGAAAACCGGTCATCAGATTGGCGCATGGGCTGACTCTGTCTTTGGGTCATCAGATTGGCGCATGGGCTGACTCTGTCTTTGGGTCATCAGATTGGCGCATGGGCTGACTCTGTCTTTGGGTCATCAGATTGGCGCATGGGCTGACTCTGTCTTTGGGTGATCAGTCCGATGGCGGCGAGAAATGTTCTTGTGTAGAAGATTCAGGGAATGGATGGGACAACTCCAGGTACAGAGTAAACCCGGGCTTTTCTGGTATGACTTTTGTGTTCTGCAGCAGCCGTTCTGTCAGCGTCGTGTGGCATTGGGCCCTTGTGTAGTGAGGAGCGTCCTGAGTCTCGATCTTGTGTAGACTGTTCCCACGTGTCCCACTTGATGCGAAACGCTTTCAAAGATGCTTTCAGCGTGTTTTTAAAACTTTTCTTCTGTCCTACAGCAATCGGCTTGGTATGCTTAAGTTCGCCAAAAAATATCAATTTAAGCAAGCGGTCGTCTGACATTCTCTGAACACGTCCCACCCACTAATGTGCTGGTGTGATCTGCTTGTGTAAGTACCTCGGTGTCTGGGACCTTGACGTGTCATACGAGTTGAGGAGGTTTCTGAAAAAAACGGACACTCCAGCACAGTGGTACTGAAGACATTTGATCGCGTAATTAAACGACATTGAATAGCTTTTGCCAACAAGGTAACACGATTGCGCTTAAGACATTGAGAGCTATCCACGGCATGAGCATAAAATACAGCACTTATACGCAAAAGTCAGAGGCGACATCCCTAAAGAGTTTAGAATGAAATTAAAGGGGTTTCTGATAAAACAGTTTATAGCAACTTGATATCAGAAGTCCCAGAGCTGGATTCTATGTTTAAAAAAAGTCATGTTAAAAAAATCACTTCCAATAAAAGCAATGCGGTGTCAGTCAACAAAACCGAACTTACACGGGAACAGCGGCGCCTTAAACCACGCCATGAGATCGGTGACGCCGTGGATGATAAAGATACCGTATATGGTCATGTGCTGCTGGTAGATCAACTTGACAAAGTTCCCGTGCTCGTCTTGGAACCGGACTCCGCCGTCTAGAAACTCTCCCAGGAAACCTGGCAGGAAACAAGAAACGTGGACTAAATATTGAATAGTTAACTAGCAATTGAAACAGAAGATTTTAAAGCATTTCGTTAGGTCGTGGAGAGTTAAAATATTTTAAAAGAAGCGTTATTTAGCGAGATCTCGTTTTAGAATGCGTTACATTCTTACATTCTACATTCTTACATTTTACATTCTCGCGTTGTTTTTTTTTCTTCGTTATGCGTCAATTCACCTAACAATGCACTTTATTCGCACAGGATGCAACTTTATACACGCTGAAAACGCAAAAATGAAGTTGAAAAAAGCCAGGAGATAAAACAAGATGCAATCTAAATCAGCGAATTATGGTATATAGTACATAATATAACAAAAAAAGAAGTTTAGAATCGTTCAATTGCTTTGTTTATTATGGATAATGTTCATAAATCGAATAATGCCTGTTTTTAAACTTGTATTGACTGGCCATGATTAGGCAGCAAAGGAAGGGAAGATGGTGGCGAATAGAGCGGTTTGGGTGTCCAGTGGATGACGTGCTAATCTGTATACCATTCAAAGGTAGGAAAGAATATCAAAAAAGGGTTGGAAAGAATATCATAGGAGGGTAGGAAAGAATATCAAAGGAGGGTAGGAAAGAATATCAAAGGAGGGTAGCAAAGAATATCAACGAATTGTAGGAAAGAATATCAAAGGAGGGTTGGAAAGAATATCAAAGGAGGGTAGGAAAGAATATCAAAGGAGGGTAGGAAAGAATATCAAAGGAGGGTAGGAAAGAATTTCAAAGGAGTGTAGGAAAGAATATCAAAGGAGGGTAGGAAAGAATATCAAAGGAGGGTAGGAAAGAATATCAATGAATGGTAGGAAAGAATATCAAAGGAGGGTAGGAAAGAATATCAAAGGAGGGTAGGAAAGAATTTCAAAGGAGTGTAGGAAAGAATATCAAAGGAGGGTAGGAAAGAATATCAAAGGAGTGTAGGAAACAATATCAAAGGAGGGTAGGAAAGAATATCAAACGAGGGTAGGAAAGATTTCAAAGGAGTTTAGGAAAGAATATCAAAGGAGGAAAGGAAAGAATATCAAAGGAGTGTTGGAAAGAATATCAAAGGAGGGTAGGAAAAAATATCAAAGAAGGGTAGGAAAGAATATCAAAGGAGTGTAGGAAAGAATATCATAGAAGGTAGGAAAGAATATCAAAGGAGGGTAGGAAAGGAGTGTTGGAAAGAATATCAAAGGAGTGTAGGAAAGAATATCAAAGGAGTGTTGGAAAGAATATCAAAGGAGGGTAGGAAAGAATATCAAAGGAGGGTAGGAAAGAATATCAAAGGAGGGTAGGAAAGAATATCAACGAATGGTAGGAAAGAATATCAAAGGAGTGTAGGAAAGAATATCAAAGGAGGGTAGGAAAGAATATCAAAGGAGTGTTGGAAAGAATATCAAATGAAGGTAGGAAAGAATATCAAAGGAGGGTAGGAAAGAATATCAAAGGAGTGTATGAAAGAATATCAAAGGCGGGTAGGAAAGAATATCAAACGAGGGTAGGAAAGAATATCAACGAATGGTAGGAAAGAATATCAAAGGAGTGTAGGAAAGAATATCAAAGGAGGGTAGGAAAGAATATCAAAGGAGGGTAGGAAAGAATATCAAAGGAGGGTAGGAAAGAATATCAAAGGAGGGTAGGAAAGAATATCAAAGGAGTGTAGGAAAGAATATCAAAGGAGGGTAGGAAAGAATATCAAACGAGGGTAGGAAAGAATATCAAAGGAGTGTTGTAAAGAATATCAAAGGAGTGTAGGAAAGAATATCAAAGGAGGGTAGGAAAGAATATCAAAGGAGGGTAGGAAAGAATATCAAAGGAGGGTAGGAAAGAATATCAAAGGAGTGTAGGAAAGAATATCAAAGGAGGAAAGGAAAGAATATCAAAGGAGGGTAGGAAAGAATATCAAAGGAGGGTAGTACAGAATAGCAAAGGAGGGTAGGAAGGAATATCAAAGGAGGGTAGGAAAGAATATCAAAGGAGAGTAGGCAAATTTTCAAAGAAGAGTAGGAAAGAATATCATAGGAGGTTAGGAAAGAATATCAAAGGAGGGTGGAAAAAATATCAAAGGAGGGCTGGAAATAATATCAAAGGCGGGTTGCTAACAATATCAAAGGAGGGTTTCAAACAATATCAAAGGAGGGTAGAAAAGAATATCAAATGAGGGCAGGAAAGAATAACAAAGAGGGTTTCAAACAATATCAAAGGAGGGTAGAAAAGAATATCAAAGGAGGGCAGGAAAAAATATCAAAGGAGGGTAGAAAAGAATATCAAAGGAAGGTAGGAAAGAATATCAACGAATGGTAGGAAAGAATATCAAAGGAGTGTAGGAAAGAATATCAAAGGAGGGTAGGAAAGAATTTCAAAGGAGTGTAGGAAAGAATATCAAAGGAGGGTAGGAAAGAATATCAAAGGAGTGTAGGAAACAATATCAAAGGAGGGTAGGAAAGAATATCAAACGAGGGTAGGAAAGATTTCAAAGGAGTTTAGGAAAGAATATCAAAGGAGGAAAGGAAAGAATATCAAAGGAGGGTAGGAAAGAATATCAAAGGAGGGTAGTAAAGAATAGCAAAGGAGGGTAGGAAAGAATATCAAAGGAGGAAAGGAAAGAATATCAAAGGAGGGCAGGAAATAATATCAAAGGCGGGTTGCTAACAATATCAAAGGAGGGTTTCAAACAATATCAAAGGAGGGTAGAAAAGAATATCAAAGGAGGGCAGGAAAGAATAACAAAGGAGGGTTTCAAACAATATCAAAGGAGGGTTTCAAACAATATCAAAGGAGGTTAGAAAAGAATATCAAAGGAGGGCAGGAAAAAATATTAAAGGAGGGTAGAAAAAAATATCAAAGGAGGTTAAGAAAGAATATTAAAGGAGGTTAGGAAAGAATATCAAAGGAGGTTAGGAAAGAATATCAAAGGAGGGTAGGCAAATTTTCAAAGAAGAGTAGGAAAGAATATCAAAGGAGGGTAGGGAAGAATATCTAAGGAGGGTAGGAAAGAATATGAAAGGAGGGTAGGAAAGAATATCAAAGTAGGTTAGGAAAGAATATCAAAGGAGTGTAGGAAGGAATATCAAAAGAGGTTAGGAAAGAATATGAAAGGAGGGTAGGAAAGAATATCAAAAGAGGTTAGGAAAGAATATAAAAGGAGGGTAGGAAAGAATATCAAAAGAGGTTAGGAAAGAATATAAAAGGAGGGTAGGAAAGAATATCAAAAGATGTTAGGAAAGAATATCAAAGGAGGGTAGGCAAATTTTCAAAGAAGAGTATGAAAGAATATCAAAGGAGGGTAGGAAAGAATATCAAAGGAGGTTAGGAAAGAATATCAAAGGAGGGTAGGCAAATTTTCAAAGAAGAGTAGGAAAGAATATCAAAGGAGGGTAGGGAAGAATATTTAAGGAGGGTAGGAAAGAAAATCAAAGGAGTGTTGCAAACAATATCAAAGGAGGGTAAAAAAGAATATCAAAGGAGGGTAAAAAAGAATATCAAAGGGGGGTAGTGTTGGAAATGGGAGTATAGGAAAGAGTTCAAAATGGGAGTGTAGGAATGGGTTCAAAACGTGAGTGTAGGAAGGTTTCAAAATGTTACTTATGAAATATAAGAGATTGTTCGGTTCATTTTTTGCCCATCTCCCCCAACCCCCCCCCCCCGACCCAAAAATTCTTACGCCTACACTTTTCCAATTACGTTGCTTACAGATTATGGATAAGCGACTTCTTCGTTGTGTTGTGTGACAATGCAAGCATACCAACAACGGACTGATATTTGATATACGCGTGGTCTTATATGTGACAAGTGAGACGTCGTGTCACCTCCTGTGTTACATATCACTATACCACGATGTTGGCCTGTCGCTACAGTGTGGGTGAATGCAACTGCCTAACCCTAACCCTAACCCAACGTTTCATTACACTTCAGTTTAATTCAACTTGCTTTTGCTCCAACGTTACATTTGCTTCAAATCTTTACACAACTCTCAACTTTATTTGATGACATTAAATCCCCCCCCCCCCTAAACAATCAACACTCTATTGACAGAAAAAGAAATATCTTTGTGTGTTTGTGTGTGTGTGGTGGGGGGCTTGGGGGTTGGGGTCAATGTTCCCTTTAAGCTGCCTGGCTGCGCGGCCGCGCCGCTATCTCACAGACGCCGCGCAGCAGTTTTGAGTACCGCGCAGCAAATTTCCATGCAAGTGAATGGGGTGTAAAGTTTTGGGCCCAAAAAAATTGAAGCTGTAAAACTTTGCACACAACTGTATGATTTTGCACACGAACCAACAAACCCTAGAGCAGCGGTTCTCAACCTGTGGGTCGCGACCCCTTTGGGGGTCGCGGGACCCTTTTCCAGGGGTCGCCTAAGACCATCTGAAAACACATATCCTTACAGCTATGCAGTAGCAACGAAAATAATTGTGTGGCTGGGGGAAACTGTGTTAAAGGGTCGCGGCACTAGAAAGGTTGAGAACCACTGCCTTAGAGGGACCATTGGTTGGGGGTAGGAGGAGCTTCTAACTTATCAAGCGATGCATACTTCAAAATTAAATCTGAAGCTTTCAGAGATCCTTGTTCGCTAGCATAAAAAAGTTAGTTGGGTTGCCCTACATAAGATTTCTTGTTTGGCCCGGGTGCCGTATGTCCTGGTCGCGCTCATGTTTCCTGACACGTTCCATGAGTTGATATTAAACTATTTCACTTTAGCGTTCCTAGGGAAGTGGACATTCTTTTTTTTTTTTCTTTATTGTATTCCCTCCTCCACCCAAGTCCCTTCACCCGTCGTTAGCATGCTACTACCAGGCATCATCGTATCTGAATGACTTATTATACGTATTTGAATCGAGGATCTTTAAAGATATTCACTAACTCATTAACGCTTTTGATATGAGACAAATAGATACATGTATGTTTTCTGATGGATAACATCATCATCATCATCATCATCATCATCATCATCAATGACGTTACAACCCATGTAGGCTTCTGGCCCACTCCACTTCATCCTGCCATTTGGAACGATCCATGGCTTTCCGCCTCCATGCGCGAACCCCCAACTGGGGGCAAATCCTTCTCTTCATCGTCGATCCACCTCAGCCTTGGGCTACAGGTGAGTCAACTGCCCCTAGGCATCTGCCTGTATATCACTTTTGCTGCTCTAGAATCCGGCATCCTTTCAATATGTCCTGCCCAGCGCAGTCTGCCTTTTTTAAAATTTGTTAAATTGTTGCGACTGTGGGTGAGTCTTTGTACAATTGGTATATTTCTTGGTTAGCACGGATTCTCACATTTTCTATCACTGTGTCATATATTTTCCTGAGGATTCGCCTCTCCAATGTATTGAGGAGATTCTCTGCTTTTCTGTTAAAGGACCATTGTATCCCTTGCGTAAGTTATAACTACGGCCTTATGATTGGTGGTGTATATTGTCTTCTTTGTTCCCCTTGAGAGTTTTTTCGCTTCCCAGTAGCGTTTGTAGGCTGAAATAGAAACGGTTACCGGCTTTTATACTTTATTTCACCTCCGACATTATTTCATTGTGGCCGTTTATAGTCGCCCCACGAACTATGTACGTCAGAAACCAATTGTTTCGTACATTTATTTAGTCGCAGTTTGAAAAAAAAAATCAATTTTATTTATTTCACTATTTAAATTTAGACTGAGGACAGGAACGTATGCCTCCCAATTATTCGTTGAAGCCCTGAGATTAATATAGCATAGAAGCAAATTAATTGGTGGAGGGAGAGAGAGGCTATAGGAACGTGTACAGAGCAAGTCAAAATGCCGAGAGTAAAGGAAAGCATTGGTTGTTAGAGGAGAACGGTTCCAGCATCATTCAGTATTTTCTATTTCAGATCTAAGAGTATGGTGTATTTTGTGAGTCGTGAATCAGGTGGATGTTGGGAGTCATGAGTCTGGTGGAGGTTCGGAGTCAAGAGAAGAGCATTCATGACACCAATGACAATAGAGCATAATGTGGTCAGCATTGAAATTATGACGACTAATTTAACCTGAAATTAATTAATTATTGAAGTCAATAAAGTGCAAACAGGTGACTGGACGACATGGGTGGATTCAGTGAGAACATAGACAGCTCTTAACTTACCCACAATAGGAAACATAGACAGCTCTCAACTTACCCACAATAGGAAACATAGACAGCTCTCAGCTTACCCACAATAGGAAACATAGACAGCTCTCAACTTACCCACAATAGGAAACAAAGACAGCTCTCAACTTACCCACAATAGGAAACAAAGACAGCTCTCAACTTACCACAATAGGAAACATAGACATTCCTTAACTACCCACAATAGGAAACATAGACAGCTCTTAACTACCCACAATAGGAAACATAGACAGCTCTTAACTACCCACAATAGGAAACATAGACAGCTCGAAACTTACAATAATAGGAAACATAGACAGCTCTCAACTTACCCACAATAGGAAACATAGACAGCTCTCAACTTACCACAATAGGAAACATAGACAGCTCTCAACTTACCACAATAGAAAACATAGACATTCCTTAACTACCCACAATAGGAAACATAGACAGCTCTTAACTACCCACAATAGGAAACAAAGACAGCTCTCAACTTACCCACAATAGGAAACATAGACAGCTCTCAACTTACCCACAATAGGAAACAAAGACAGCTCTCAACTTACCCACAATAGGAAACAAAGACAGCTCTCAACTTACCCACAATAGGAAACAAAGACAGCTCTCAACTTACCCACAATAGAAAACAAAGACAGCTCTCAACTTACCCACAATAGGAAACAAAGACAGCTCTCAACTTACCACAATAGGAAACAAAGACAGCTCTCAACTTACCATAATAGGAAACATAGACAGCTCTCAAGTTACCCACAATAGGAAACAAAGACAGCTCTCAACTTACCCACAATAGGAAACAAAGACAGCTCTCAACTTACAAAAATAGAAAACATAGACAGCTCTCAACTTACCCACAATAGGAAACAAAGACAGCTATCAACTTACCCACAATAGGAAACAAAAACAGCTCTCAACTTACCCACAATAGGAAACATAGACAGCTCTCAACTTACCCACAATAGGAAACAGTATTTTAAAAATGATCTCGATGGGCAATGGCCGTTTGATAGTGACGTCATAATGAATGTTTGGTCTCATTGGAACGCCTTTGCTTTCGGCCTGTCAAATAAGAAACAATAGTGTTGTACTGCACACTCTCTCTATGTCTCTCTCTCTCTCTTTCTCTCTCTCTCTCTCTCTCTCTCTCATGTCTCACTGTCTCTTGCTTTTCTCTGTTTCTATTCTCCTCCCCCCCCCCCATTTATCCTTTCCTTCTCTTTTTGTCTCCTTTTCTCTCTCTATGTATATAAATTATTTATTTATCTCTTACCGCATGTCTTTCAAGCTCCAAATATACATTTAATTTATCTCTTATTTCTTTAATATTCCTCCTTCTCCTCCACCTCCTTCTCCCCCCCCTCTCTCTCTCTCTCTCTCTCTCTCTATCTCTATCTCTCTCCTCTTCTCCCTGCCATATGCTCATTTAGTATTTCACTGAACTAGATTTTCCTTTACATTTTTAACAGCCCTCTCTCTTTTAAAAACTTCCCCCACCTCCTACAATCTCTTTACCCCATCCACTTTCAAGCGTGCCTTTAATATTATGTGTGAGATTAACTGAGAAGCCCATTATGAACCTTTCATGATGTTGCGTTTGTGTAAGTCGACGTGTCTAAAGTAAACCTACCGTTAATTGTGCTGAGTTACAACATAATCAAGTCAAAATTCAATTGGTCTGCAAAAAGATTTTGGGTATTTTTTCCCAAGGGAAGTGAAACTATCAACATGTTGGTGAGACTTCTAGAATGTTGTGATACTATCAAGATTTGTGTGAGATTTGTAAGAATCCTAGTGAACTGACCAAGATTTGTGTGAGACTTGTAAGAATCCTAGTGAACTGACCAAGATGTGTGTGAGATTTTTAAGAATCCTAGTGAACTGACCAAGATGTGTGTGAGATTTGTAAGAATCCTAGTGAACTGACCAAGATTTGTGTGAGATTTGTAAGAATCCTAGTGAACTTACCAAGATGTATTCTCTAAAGGCGTGTAACATCCACCAAACCGCAATTATGATGAAAAAAATACCCTCGTCCACATGACCCCAAAATGACCCCATGTCGTTGCGTGTCCAGGTATGTCAAGATGTGTCCAGGTGTGCACACCTGTGTCCAGTTTACCTGTGGAGGTAGAGAATGAAAACAATAAACAATCTTAAACAAAAAACAACAAAAAAAAAAACAGTCGAATGCAAGGAAATGTTTTTGAGTTAGTTCAGCAGCAAACTTAAAACGAATCAAAGAAAACAGAAACTCTATAAGACAAGACTTTTGTGGGGACCTAATCAACGTTTCTAATTCTGTTGCTTTACACAACGTGAAATCTGAGTGTGCGTAGAGACAACTCGAAATCTCATTGTGCGTAGAGACAACTCGAGATCTCATTGTGCGTAGAGACAATGTGAACGTTGAGTGAATGCTGGGCATAAATGCGGTATTGTTCACAATAATTAATGATACCCACCAATAAAGCTGTCATGTTCACATTCATTTATTGTCAAACAGGATTGTTTACCCACTTTCTCCCTCATTTATTCAAAAAAATGCACATTTAACCACATCCACCTCCATCCACCCACGAGCACGCACATTTAACCACATCCACCTCCATCCACCCACAAGCACGCACATTTAACCACACCCACCTCTTTCCACCCACAAGCACGCACATTTAACCACACACACCTCATTCCACCCACAAGCACGCACATTTAACCAGATCCACCTTGAACCAGCTATACGATACAATTTAAAAAAAATTAATATCTCTTAAGAACTGCATTACTGCCGTTAAATAATGATAGCTATATATTTTTCGGATTCGCCCTGATTTCTTTTCAACAACCCCCTCCCCTTCTCCCCAGTTTTTATATGAATGGTAACGAGTGGAACAAAAAGATGCCAGGCCGCAAGTTTTCAAACGTGACTTCTGAACTCAGGTAAAAATGTTGATTTTTTTTTTTAAGGGGGAAGCGACTATTATATTAATAAATAAAGAGCCACGGGTATTGTGTAAGGCTGTCTGTAGGACTGTCTGTAGGACTGTTTGTAGGGCTGTCTGTAGGACTGTCTGGAGGACTTTTGTCTGAAGGCCGGTAGGAAGGGTGTAGGGCTGTCTGTAGGACTGTCTGGAGGACTTTTGTCTAAAGGCCGGCAGGAAGGGTGTAGGGCTGTCTGTAGGACTGTCTGGAGGACTTTCGTCTAAAGGCCGACAGGAAGGGTGTAGGGCTGTCTGTAGGACTGTCTGTAGGACTTTCGTCTAAAGGCCGGCAGGAAGGGGGTAGGGCTGTCTGTAGGACTGTCTGTAGGACTTTCGTCTAAAGGCCGACGGGAAGGATGTAGGGCTGTCTGTAGGACTGTCTGGAGGACTTTTACCTTTTGTCTAAAGGCCGGTAGGAAGGGTGTAGGGCTGTCTGTAGGACTGTCTGGAGGACTTTCGTCTAAAGGCCGACAGGAAGGGTGTAGGGCTGTCTGTAGGACTGTCTGTAGGACTTTCGTCTAAAGGCCGGCAGGAAGGGTGTAGGGCTGTCTGTAGGACTGTCTGTAGGACTTTCGTCTAAAGGCCGACAGGAAGGGTGTAGGGCTGTCTGTAGGACTGTCTGGAGGACTTTTGTCTAAAGGCAGGCAGGAAGGTTGTAGGACTGTCTCTAGGTCTATTGTAGAAAAAGGCCGGTATATATTATAGAAAATGAGAAGTTAACTCTTTTCTGTAGCACTTGGACTCAAAATACCCGGACCCGGTGTTAAATAGCTGCACCCGGTTAAGTTCCAGTAGGAAAGATTCCCCTAATTTGCTTAAACAAATTTTGGCCTAGTCTTAATTATATTTAAAAATTTGTTTGGATGTATTTTATATATTAGGTACGCCATGTATTCATGGGCGAATCTGTTTTTTTTTCTTCAAATATTGACGACTATATATTAGGCTCATTGGCGTACCTAGGGTGGCGTCCCTAGGGTGGCGCCAAAGGCAACACTTTTAGAGTTTATATTTAACATTATATTATTGAACTGTGTGTGTGTGTGTGTTGTATGCGTGCATATTTTTGTGAGTTCACCCCAGTCGGCATTTAGTCAAAGTTCGCCTCTGTATTTCGGCCTCTACTTCTAAAAGATTCACGAATGAGAGAGGGTGGCGCTATTAATGCACACAAATATTGACATAACTGCTCCTTTGAGATTGTTTCGTAAGTAATGCTCCGCTCTTAGCTTTTCATCATAAATAACTTTGGTGATTATATATTTCACGATTCCGTGTGTTTGATCGAATATATCAAATGTCATCTGCATTGATAAAATGTGGATTACCTGTGAGAGTGAAACTAAGCTCACACATCTATTTAAACTGTCAAATTAAACTACTGACGTGTCCTGCAATGATATTTCGTTACTGCTTTCATGCTGTTACGCTTACAATGACATACCAAATGAATTATTCAAAAGCACTTAAAATACACAGCACTGAAATGTGTTTGTGTGTGTTTGTGTGTGTGTGTGTGTGTTGCTAGCTGGTGTCAATGGCGGTAAAAGCATGGCGTCAAGCGGCTGATTTCAAACACAGGACCCCTGGACCCACCTATATCCCCCGAAAATAACACCCCGACACCCCGACTCGAACACCGCAAACTTACACTGTAACGGCTTTGTCACTTCAGTTCACGCGACCCAATGCTTCAAGTATGCAGTCAATTCGTTAACTGTATACAAAAGAGTTGAATAAAATAAACAGTCTCGTGGCCGACGACTCAAATTTGAGTTTAAAAAGGTTTATACCGGCAGTCCCAATTTAAAAAAAAAAAATTAAAAAAAAAAATTAAAAAAAAAATAAAAAATAAAAATAACAAAAACAAACCAATACGCTGAGGTCTACACAGATATCGCAGAGAGAAGTTTTGTTTTTCCGTCGTAGCTTGTACAAGGGGGTTCAGCTCTTGTAGATATTACAAGTAACTTCAGCTCATGGGAAAATTCCAGTAAATTCCACACATGACATGCTGCGATGCCATAGTGTCATATGAGGAGGGCTGAGTTCGGGTTGAAAAGAAATAAAAGAAACTATTTAAAAGCATTGATGGACCATTTTTATTGACCTACATGTTAACATCTAGGAATGCCAAGTTGTAACCATGACTATCAAGGAAACCAAAGATAAAATGAGGGTCAGCAGCGTAGAGTCGAGAAGCCGAAGATCGATGTCACGGTAAGGTTGTCGCGATGCAGGCTGGAACCATCAAACGCCTGCAGTGCCATTGATGATGATGGTATTAAATAAAAAAAAAAATATATCAATGAATTTGTTTTGTATTTGGCGTAGTGAACTATTGTTATTTCAAAAACTCAAAATCGGTATAAAAATGACGTCAATGAAAAAAGTGTGACGTCGTTTAATGAAGACCCCTTTTAAACTGTTTCCCAAGCCGTAAAAAAAAATATTTAGAAACAAACTGATCTGGAGACTTCATTTATCATACAAATTTATCAGCAACTCAGATGTCCGAGGAGCTATTCCTCAATAAAGATCTTAGTCGTGCAATCTGGACTCGAAGACACAAACATTGATTTCCCCTTCTGGTGACGATAGTGTAGACTAATCTTTCATGAACTTCCTAACTCAAACTACCAGGAGAGTTCCAGTAACTTCCTCTCGTTACTTCCCTTGAAGTGAACCTGCGAGAACTTGTTGTTAAAGTCGCTGGCCTGCGGTTGTGACCTAGATAAATTAATGGTGTGGTTTTTGCCCGGGGGTGGGAGGGGGTGTGTGGGGCATATTGAACACCAAACCGGTTGGTCTGAACTTGAGAGCTGCAAAAAAACAAAGAAGGGGAAAGGTGGGGGGTGGGGGGTGGTTTGTATGCAGTTTAGGACAATTTGGTCAGGCCGAACGGTCTCCAAGATCAACCAACAACTCACTGCCAAAACACCAAAAGAGTATTGCATCAGCTTCATAACACGAGTCAAACAACTACGTATTTAGCATTCAAGAATTTTTTAAAATTTAACTCTTGAATTGAATGAACTCAAGAAATAGTTGATACATTACATTAATTGAAAACAACAACAAAAAAAAATGGTGTTTAGTTATTCTATTCTAATAATATCACAATTGAAAAAAAAATAAAATAGTTGATCTCTTCAGCAGGGACTTCATTGTGGGTAAAACAGAGTGGTGCATTTGTGCGCGCCCCTCCCCCCCCCCACAACAGAGTTTGCAGATTTGATTTAAATAGCTCTGTGTACCGTGGTGCCTCCAGTAATAAACAACTTAACAAGCCAAATCATTTTTTAGTTTTGCCCCCACCCCACTTTTGAAAAACCATAAAATAGCGCCCAATGCTTTTCAGTTATTTCAAACGCTTGCTCGAGATGGGACGAGGTATATTCTTAATAAATTGAAACGTTTTTAAATTTTAAAAATCGCCCGATGGTTCCCCAGTGTTTCTCTTCGGGCGTGTTGAAGTCAGTTGAATAAATGAAACCGACCTAACGTCCTGAAGTTATAACTAGCCACGTTAATTGAGCCTCGATATTGTTATCATTATTAAAGTGGTCTTTCAGAGCGCCGTACCATGGGCCCATCTACCCAACGTGGTACCCCAGCCCAACTATCCGACACATTACCCCGGCCCATCTTCCCGACACAGTACCCCAGCCCATCTATCCGACACAGTAACCCAGCCCATCTACCCGACACAGTACCCCCGCCTATCTATCCGACACAGAACCCCAGCCCACCTATCCGACACTGTACCCCAGCCCATCTATCCGACACAGTGACCCAGCCCATCTACCCGACACAGTACCCCAGGCCATCTACCCGACACAGTATCCCAGCCCATCAACCCGATACAGTAACCCAGCCCATCTACCCGACACAGTACCCAGCCAATCTACCCGACACAGTAACCCAGCCCATCTACCCGATACAGTAACCCAGCCCATCTACCCGACACAGTACCCAGCCCATCTACCCGACACAGTAACCCAGCCCATCTACCTGACACATTAACCCGGCCCATCTATCCGACACAGTACCCCAGCCCATCTACCCAACACAGTACCCCAGCCCATCTATCCGACACAGTAACCCAACCCATCTACTCAACACAGTACCCCAATCCATCTACCCTACACAGTACCCCAATCCATCTACCCGACACAGTACCCCAAACCATCTACCCGACACAGTACCCCAGCCCATTTACCCAACACAGTACCCCCGCCTATCTATCCGACACAGAACCCCAGCCCATCTACCCGACACAGTAACCCAGCCCATCTACCCGACACAGTACCCAGCCAATCTACCCGACACAGTAACCCAGCCCATCTACCCGACACAGTAACCCAGCCCATCTACCCGACACATTACCCAGCCCCAACTATCCGACACCGTACCCCAGCCCAACCCAGTAACCCAGCCCATCTACCCGACACAGTAACCCAGCCCATCTACCCGACACATTACCCCGGCCCATCTATCCGACACAGTACCCCAGCCCATCTACCCGACACAGTACCCCAGCCCATCTACCCGACACAGTACCCAGCCAATCTATCTGACACAGTAACCCAGCCCATCTACCCGACATAGTACCCCAACCCATCTACCCGACACTGTACCACAGCCCATTTACCCGACATAGTACCCGTGCCTATCTATCCGACACAGAACCCCAGCCCATCTACCCGACACAGTACCCCAACCCATATACCCGACACAGTACCCCAGCCCATCTACCTGACACAGTACCCCAGCCCATCTACCCGACTCAGTACCCCAGCCCATCTATCCGACACAGTAACCCAGTCCATCTACCCGACACAGTACCCAAACCCATCTACCCGAAACAGTACCCCAGCCCATCTACCCGAAAACAGTACCCCGCCCATTTACCTGACACAATATCCGAGCCCGTCTACCAGACACAGTACCCCTGTAAAATTTTGCACACAACTTTATGATTTTGCACATGAATCAAAAAACCTTAGAGGGAACGTTGGTAGTGGTGGTAGTTGTGGTGATGATGGTAGTGGTGGTGGTGATGGTAGTGGTGGTAGTGCGGGTGGTGATGGTAGTAGCGTTGGTGATAGTATTGGTGGAGGTGATGGTAGTGATGGTGGTGATGGCTGTGGTGGTGGTGATGGTAGTTATTGTGGTGATGGTAGTGGTGTTAGTGATGGTAGTATTGGTAGTGGTTGTGGTGCTGAATTGAACTTATGGTTTCCTTTGTCGTTGTATTCTTCTTAACTTCCGTCTAACAAATTTTCAGTCTTGCAAATTTATTTCGAACACATTTCCGAATTCAGTTTTTTGTTCATTCCAGCCACTATAAAATTTTCTTAAAATTTTGTCTGTTAAACCCCTTCAATGAACAAAAAGTAATGCATTGTTGTTTTGTTTCATTTATTTTGACATAGACATTCATGTTTTTAATGTTTTGTGCGTGACTTCATCAATCAGGATAAAGCTCAAGTGGATCACAATGTCCCTTCATGCAAGTTTGTTCCGTTGTATTTAATCTGCGCCCTTTTTTTTGTTTTGTTTTGTTGTTTGCCTCTAGGTCACATTACTTAAGTCACGTGCCGGCAATGAATGGGGCCACAGATCGACACACACAAATGTAAGTCCACAACACATGTCGTCAAGTTTTGATTCGAGTCACGTGGCCTGTCCAAACAAAATGTGCAGTATGTCTATTTTTAGAATCTATTTATAGTCATGGTGTATTTGCTGACTGGTGGTATTTAAAGATATCTGCATCATTACAAAAACTCTGTCAATCTTTACATACGCTATATCCATCTTTACACACAATATCTCAATCTTGACACACACTATCTCAATCTTTATATACACTATATCCGTCTTTACACACACAATAATAATAATATAGTTCATTTCAAGAACACGCTTCATCCTTAATTAAGGCTCGAAGCGCAATAAAATATAAAACGCAACAATACAAAACCGACATACAATCCAATGGAGAGTACAAGCTAATATACATTGAGGAATATGAGCAGGCTCCTTGGAAGCTAGGAGGTACATTACATCACCCCAGCAGGGGAGTGCGAAACAGGTGTGTTTTCAACTTTTTTTTGTAAGAACCCAGTGTCTGGCTGTTTCTCAGAGCGACAAGAAGGCCGTTCCAGATTCTTGGGTCAGCAAAAGCGAAAGTGCTCTTTCCGTAGATCTCAAGACGGACTCGCGGTATCCAGAGTTTGCCACTGTCGGATGAACGGAGTGATCTAGTGGGTACATAAGGCGTCACGAGCGCTTTGAGTTAGGACGGTGCCAGGTCATGCAAGCAGCGGTAGCATAGAGCTGCAATCTTGTACTCTATGCGAACGCGGACCTGCAGTTAATGCAACTCTCTCAGAAGTGTTTTAGCATCGTCAAATATGCGTTTTCGCAGAACAATGCTTGCCGCATTATTCTGTGCTTTTTGAATTCCATCCAGGAGCGTAGCCGGAAGACCCACCATGAGAGCATTGCATTAGTCCATGCGTGATATCACGAATGCAGACATCAGACTTTTTGATGCATCAAACGTGAAGAAAGGTCTGATATGACTAATTCTGGGCAGCCCTAGAAAAATCACCTTGCAAAGCATGTTAATGTAATTTTCCAAAGTTTGTGTTCTGTCTAAGTAGATACCCAGGTTTCGCACTGTTTGAGCAAACCGAATCTGCTCAACCGAAAGAGAAAGGGATGGTGTGTTATTTACAGATTTTATCTTTTGAGCGGTAGCAGTGAGGATCAGCTCAGTCTTTTCATCGTTTAATTTGAGCTTGTTTATGGCCATCCAGTACTTAACTGACTCCACTGTCGTCTGTGTCATGCTAAGAAGCTAAGGGAACTGAGAGGGGATCACGGACTGCCAAAGTTGGGTATCATCCACGAACATGTGATATAGCATATCAAACTGCTTGATCACTGCACCCAGGGGCTGAACGTACATAGTGAAAAGCACCGGGCCTAGGACCAACCTTATAACATACAATATCTCAATCTTTACACAAAATTACTACCATCTTTAAAAACAATACCAAACATCTTGACACACAGTACCTACCATATTTACACAAAATACCAAGTGGCATAGCTGGGGGGGGCGGGGGTGCGGACCACACCGGGTGTCAACCATGCCTGGGGTTGACGCAAAATTGAAAAAACTGCATAATTCCAGAGCAAACACTCCTGGGTCGAACAGAATTCCATAAAAGGATAACCGATCACCCGTCATTTTTTTTCATACATGTAACCAATCCGAATGCTTGCTTTATTTAAAATTCAAGGTTGACGCCTCGGAAATGAGGTGATACCTTTAATTAGGTCAGAGAACACCGTTTTGACCAGAAATCAACGCCGATTAAATTGTTCGGAAACGTTCGTGACACTCTTTTGCCTAATATCCTTCATGCATTACATTTTTGGTACTCTTGACAGAATATTTTCCTTCTTTGCTACATCCTCTCACCGATGGAATATTCTAATTGAACATTGTGTAATGTCGGTGAAAAGATTGTCACCAAAAGGTTGGAGTGCTCATCATGCTGCTGTTCAGAGTCAAACAGTGAAAGATACGTTTGATGAATGTGTGGCGACGATTGACGCTGTATGCAATCCTCTGGAAAATTTGGATTACCTGAGGTACAGCACGTGGTCTGTGATTTCATGTTTATATGCATGCTAACTTTACCTTTGGGCTGATCTACACGAGGAAGTTAATCTTAATCAGCAGTATCTGCAGACTAAAATGCCTTTCTCTTAACAATGTGGTGACAAGATTGTTTCTGCACGAGATGCGCTGTCGTTTGGTGGAACATGCAGTTAAAAGGAAACTTTTAAAATAAGACTAATATTAAATTTCGGTAGAGAAAAGAATAGTTTAAGAATAGAATGGCGTCAGAAAAACAAATAGATGCCGGACTCTCTCTGAGAGAAGAAAACAGTAAGGAGATGCTGGAATGTATTGATCCCTTTAATTCTGAACTCCAGATCAGATCAGACATCAAGGAAGTAGTAGACTTGTTTGGGGGTCTTCAACCCAAGAATCTCCTATCAGCATTTGAGAAGAGTTATTTACCTTCTTCTATGATGAGTATTCAGAAGATGATTTTTAAAAGAAATACCAATTCTTAATACCAAGACACCTAAAGGCAGCTGATATAGAATTTCATAAGTCATAGACTGGTCAGTATTTGATGTTTTGAAATTCATAGCTGAATGGGACTGCCTATAATCTCTTCCAATACGCTCGCTAAGTATTCGATTATTTCTTAAGATCTGTGTGTCTGTGGCTTCATGTGAGAGGGGCTTTTGAAAACTGAGGCTAATCAATAACTATTTACCATCCTCCATGGGAAATTCAAGGCTTTCTGATTTGGCTCTACTGTCAATGGAAGTGGTACGGTGTAGGATATTGGTTTCGATCAAGTGATCGACAGGTCTGCAGCTTTGAAGCAATAAACGGAAAATTTTAAATAAAGTAAATTTAATGCAAACATAACTATAAGAAGAAGTTCTTAAATACATTTACCTCCTGACCTTCAATTAAGTTCTTTTTTTTTTTCTTGTCATTTTCATAATGTGTACTTATATTAACAAGAAGAAATCCATCGCGGAAGTCTTGGGGAGGAGGTGACATCGTTAGTTTACCATACCGGGTGATACCAACCCTAGCTACGCCACTGACAATACCTACTATCTTTACACACAATACCTACTATCTTTACACACAATACCTACTATCTTTACACACAATACCTACTATCTTTACACACAATACCTACTATTTTTACACACAATACCTACAATCTTTACACACAATACCTATTATCTTTACACACAATACCTACTATCTTCTGCGATTAGTAACATCCCGAAACCTCCGACAGATAGATCTAGCGGCCTTTAGAAGTGACGTCGCAGCCCTTGAGTGCGGTTTAGATGACGCTGCTAAAGACTACAACAGTCGCCTCAGAGTCATTTTAGACAAACATGCACCACTGTCCACACGGCGAGTTACGGACCGCCCTTCCGCCCCTTGGCTCACGCCCGAAATTAAGGAAGCGAAGCAGAAGCAGCGACGTGCAGAACGCCAATGGCGGAAGTCGGGCTTGACTGTGCACCGACAAATCTTTGTTGACCACAGGGAAGGAACCAAGAGGTTGGTCCTTGCAGCTAGGACTGAGTATGTTAGTCATCAGATTACAGGCAGCGGCTCAAGCAAGGACTTATTTCGCATTGTAGGTCAGCTGACCGGTAAAAACAAGGCTACATCTCTGCCAAATAACATTGCTGTAGAAGAGCTGCCAGACGCTCTAAATGACTACTTTATTACAAAAGTTAAGAGGATCAGAGCGAAACTTGACAGTTGCATCGATATTGCTCCAGAATTCTCAATATTCAACGGTTCTTCTATGGCTGAATTTGTTGAGGTCAGTG
This sequence comes from Lymnaea stagnalis, assembly GCA_964033795.1. Lineage (NCBI taxonomy): Eukaryota > Metazoa > Mollusca > Gastropoda > Lymnaeidae > Lymnaea > Lymnaea stagnalis. The sequence goes on from CAXITT010000141.1 coordinate 60,538, forward strand.
AATCGAATGTGAGGAAAATCCTCGCTGATACCCCAAGAAAGTCATGTTCGCTTGACCCTCTTCCAGCAGGGCTCTTGTATGAATGTCTGGATGAAATAGTCCCCATCATCACTTATATTATAAATCAGTCCTTAACTACTGGTATTGTTCCATCATCTTTTAAAGAGGCAATCGTTACTCCACTATTAAAGAAATCAAATCTTGATCCAAATGTGTTGGAAAATTATCGCCCCATCTCAAATCTACCATTTATTTCTAAAATCTTAGAAAAAGTCGTTCTCCGCCAACTCCAGGATCACCTCACTCAGTTTAACTTGTTTGAACCATTCCAGTCAGCATACAGGGTGCATCACTCTACTGAGACAGCCCTGTTGCGCGTCGTAAACGACCTTCTGTCGTCTTGTGATGAGGGCAAGGTATCGATTTTGTCTTTACTCGATTTATCGGCAGCTTTCGATACGCTCGACCACGGCATATTGCTCCAGCGTCTGCAACAAACGTTCGGTCTCACTGATACCGTCCTGTGTTGGTTCCGATCGTATCTGACTAATCGGGTGCAGTCAGTTATTTCAAACGGCTTGACTTCGAAGAAATCTAATATCGAATTCGGAGTACCCCAGGGCTCGGTCCTAGGCCCAGTGCTTTTCACGATGTACATTCAGCCACTGGGCGCAGAGATCAGGCAGTTTGACATGTTGTATCACATGTACGCGGACGATACACAACTTCATCAATCCGTGATCCCTTCTCAGTTCCCTCAGCTGCTCAGTATGACACAGAAGACAATGGAGTCGGTTAAGCACTGGATGACGATAAACAAGCTCAAATTAAATGATGATAAGACTGAGCTGCTCCCCATCGCGACCGCTCAGAAGCAAAAATCTGCAAATAACACTACATCCATTACTCTCTCAGGTGTGCGTATTGAGTTAGCTCAAACAGTGCGGTACCTGGGTGTCTACCTAGATGGAAGACTAACTTTTGAAAGTCATATTAACATGCTATGCAAGGCGATTTTTCTAGAGCTGCGCAGGATTAGTCACATCAGGCCCTTCCTAACAATTGATGCAACAAAGAGGCTGATGTCTGCATTTGTGCTATCACGCATGGACTATTGCAATGCTCTTATGGTGGGTCTTCCAGCTACGCTCCTGGATAAAATTCAAATAGCACAGAATAATGCGGCTCGCATTGTTCTCCGCAAACGCAAGTTTGACCATGCAAAAACACTTCTGAGAGAGCTGCACTGGCTGCCAGTGCGTGCTCGCATGGAGTACAAAATCGCAACTTTGTGCTACCGCTGCTTACATGACCTGGCGCCGTCCTATCTGAAAGAGCTGCTGACGCCTTATGTACCCACTAGAGAGCTCCGCTCATCCGATAGTGGCAAACTCTCGACACCACGTGTTTGCCTTGAGACTTACGGAAAGCGCACTTTCGCATTTGCTGGTCCACTAATTTGGAACGCCCTTCCTGTCGATCTCAGAAACAACCAGACACTGGAGTCCTTTAAAACCGATTTAAAGACACATCTATTTCGCAAACACCTTCTGGGATGATTGTCAACATTATTTTCCAGTTAATGCATAATGGCTGTGTTGCTTATGGTTGAAATGGCTAGAAAGACTTTGCCATTGTATGCTTGTACTTAGTTTTTGTCGTGTTGCGTTTGTTTTAAATGTGGTAAACTATAGATTTGTTTTTTTTTGACTTTGTACCGCGCTTCGAGCCTTTGGGGATGAAGCGTGTTTTTGAAATGAACTTTATTATTATTATTATTATTATCTTTACACACAATACCTATTATCTTTACACACAATACCTACTATTTTTACACACAATACCTACAATCTTTACACACAATACCTATTATCTTTACACACAATACCTACTATCTTTACAAACAATACCTACTATCTTTACACACAATACCTATTATCTTTACACACAATACCTACTATCTTTACACACAATACCTACTATCTTTATACACAATACCTACTATCTTTACACACAATACCTACTATTTTTACGCACAATACCTACAATCTATACACAAGTATAGTAAAAGCATTATTACTTGAAATCTTTACACACCATCCCATTCTTTACACAATTATTCACTACTTGAACACGAAATACTTCACATATTTGAAACCAAGCGTTGACACAATCACCTTTCCTCCTCTCGATTCTTTAAAAGAAACGTGCCCCATAATAGTTCCATCTTTACAGCAGATCTACAAATAAAACAAATGGAAGTGGACTTGAGTGAATCAGAGGCATCGGTACTGATTAATGTGTTCAATACTTCAGATGGATCGATTCTACAGCATGCTTCTTATAAGATAAGATAAGATTCTTTTATTTACAAAAAAAAATGGAAATGTTTTGAGATTGCATTGTACATTTTCAGCACATAAATTTAAAAAAAAATTGAACACAAGACATTTATATTAATAAATTACTTCACTAGTAAAATAAACCCCAGCCATTCAGTGATTTCTCTTAGCCAAATCGGGGACTTATTAGTTCTCGTTAAGAATTGTGACTTCAGGGGGAAGAACGCTGGTAAATTCGTACAGATTGGGGAACAAAAGAATTTTTATATCTTTCAGTCCTCGCCCTGACGGAAAGAATTCGTCTCGAACGGCCCGATCCTAAGTATCTGTGATTAAGAAGGTGGGATGTATCATCCAAAATGTGTTTAGTTTTACAAAAATATCTTTCTTCAAATAGTATTCATGTCAAGGATGTTTAGTTTGTGTTACGTTCCTAGCTTTCTTGATTAGTCGGTTTATGCGGTGTTTAAAATCAGACGTTGAATTCCCATACCAGCAGGTAATACTGAAAATAAGCAGGCTTCCATTTGTTGCACTGTAGAATAAGTTAATGACTTGCTTGTTTACGCCGAAATTGTATATCTTTTTTTTTAGGTAGAACAGTCTTTGGTTGAATTTCTAAAACGGCATTTGGCCGTGCTCATGCCAGATTAGCTTATTATTAATGGTGACACTCTAAGTACTTATCTGTCGTCAAATGAAGCTCGGGGTGGGGGGTGGGGGTGGTATCAGGTAAGGTGAGTTAAGTAATGGATACAGCTAGGACGGATCAGTCATGTATACAGCTAGGACGGATCAGTCATGGATACAGCTAGTAATGTTCATTAATGAATACAACTAGAAGGGTACGGTAATATGTACAACAAGAAGGGTCCAGTCATGGATACATCACGAAGGGTTCAGTTATAGGGATAAAGCAAGAAGGGTACAGTAATGGATACAGCAAAAAAGGTTCAGCCATGGATACAGCAAGAAGGGTACAGTAATGGATACAGCTGAGGGATAAGTAATGGATACTACAAAGATGGTTCAGTTATGGATACTGCATGTAGGGTTCATCAACAGTTTTCAACTCAAGCACATCCGATTTTAACACTATCTTGGATTGTGGGGACATCTTTTTCTGTGCTGCAAAATATCAAGAGGCTGATGTTGTCAAGTATGTTTTATTTATTTCACGGCTTTTTTTCTGTCTTTTTTGGTTCCGACCCTGGGTTGACGATAAACGACGAATTAGTAGAGGTGCCGCCCTTAAATACGCCATTATATTATTTTGTTTTGTTTACTCTTCCATATGACGGCAGGAAAGCATTGTTTTCTAGCGATACCTAAACGATACCTGCTCTGTAATGAGTTCGATACCTGAGGGGAGTCTTACACAAAGGTTGAAGATAAATATCGCCACCGCCTCTGGCTCGTTTTTTGTCAGGCAGTTATTTGGGGTGTAGGGGAAGGGGTGGGGTAGAGTGGGGGAGTTGATCGATCCTGTATAACATTATAAAAGACGTGAAAAATCGATCGATTGATTGATTTCGTTTGTTTCTTTTCTTTCTGAAGTAGGTCGGCCTGTTGCCACAAACAATTTAGTTTTGGTGACTCTCGCACGGAGAGGGTCAATTTCTGTAACAAAAAAAAAAAATGTAGATTCTTGAAGTGACTGTAGGAATGTCAACGCTGACAGACCGTCCGTCCCGCGTCCAGGCGTTGGGAAGGGAGAAGGGCGTTATCAGGCCAGGCCTTTAGGGTTAAGATCTATTCATTAAGGTTGGAGGTGCGATTACCATACCCCCACCCGTTTTTATTTTTAGCAGTGAGCGGCCTGTCTTAAAGATAAACGCTTGGGCGGTCCTTTCTACAGAGATACTCCAGGTGTTGCTATCCCAAATCAATTCAGAGCTACTCCAGGTGTTGCTATCCCAAATCAATTCAGAGGTACTCCAGGTATTGCTATCCCAAATCAATTCAGAGGTACTCCAGGTATTGCTATCCCAAATCAATTCAGAGGTACTCCAGGTATTGCTATCCCAAATCAATTCAGAGGTACTCCAGGTCTGTTAAACTTTGTGACATTACAAGTAGAATAAATGGAGGTAGTTTTGGGGTGGATTGTGGGGGGGGGGGAGTAGGTAATTTAACTATTATATTATTAAAAACTTCTACGCAGAGCAGTCTGACAGGACGAACAGGTCACGTGATCATCCTCATTGCTTTTTGAAAAGACCTAAACCAAATGGAAAGTTATTTCATAAAAATAACATTTACAGCCACACTGTTCTCGTGTTTACGTCTAGTATCTCGTCCCCTAGCAAATGACATGTTTCAGCCACTGGGTATTGCCATAGTATTGTCATGGATGCTAAGATATAGAAAATAGCGTCATGGATGCTATGATATAGAAACTAGTGACATGGATGCTAAGATATAGAAATTAGCGTCATGGATGGTAAAATATGGGGTGCTTCACTTCTTGCTGTCCATTTTGTCTCCATACGTACAAACTGTCGAGTATGAGCGTTCATTAGGAATTGTTGCGACTCAATATTATGTTCATTAGTTGTTGAACGCTTTTCCCGCGCTTGACTATTATAGTTAGTGAACGCTCTTCCCGCCATTGTATTTATGACGTATTTTTATGCTGAGTCGTGACGTATTGTCTATGCAGTGTTGTGACGTATGTTGTAGTCGTGCGGCAGTCTTGAGTGGAACCTTGGAGTGATAGGATGTTTATTATATTTACTTAGATATTAAAGTTATAGTTATTATGAAAAGGAGTTGAGTTTGTTAATTGATAGTTAGAATAGTACGACGCTTCAACGTATGAAAGAACTGACGAATGTAATCAATCCAGAAGACGTTAGGAGTTGACATGGGGGCTTCTCATCCGGGATTGTTGAACCTCGTTATTTTCATACTTGAGGTAAAGTACAAGAACATTCTTATTATTCAACTTTAGTGAAGTTACAACCATCGTCGCATGTTCCCGTATTTCAATGTCGGAGCCCCGCTGCCACCGTGTGTCAAGTTTATATGAGTTGCATACGCTAGTAACTCCATCAACCACCTACGTCCTGTATTAGGCTAGTTATGTCCTAACCTGCAACAGGCTAACTACGCCCTGCCCGTTATCAAGTTGCCAACGTCCTGTCCAGTTCCAGTGAAATAACTACGTCCTGCCCGTTATCAAGTTACTAACCTCGTGTCCAGTTCCAGTGAAATAACTACGCCCTGCCTGTTATCAAGTTGCCAACGTCCTGTCCAGTTCCAGTGAAATAACTACGCCCTGCCCGTTATCAAGTTGCCAATGTCCTGTCCAGTTCCAGTGAAATAACTACGCCCTGCCCGTTATCAAGTTACCAACCTCGTGTTCAGCTGCAGTGAATTAACTACGCCCCTCCACGTATCGAGTTATCTACGTTCTTTCAGCGGTGAGAACTACGCCCTGCCCGTTATCAAGTTGCCAACGTCCTGTCCAGTTCCAGTGAAATAACTACGCCCTGTCCGTTCATTCAAGTTGCCAACGTCCTGTTCAGTTCCAGTGAAATAACTACGTCCTGCCCGTTATCAAGTTACTAACCTCGTGTCCAGTTCCAGTGAAATAACTACGCCCTGCCCGTTATCAAGTTGCCAACGTCCTGTCCAGTTCCAGTGAAATAACTACGCCCTGCCCGTTATCAAGTTCCCAATGTCCTGTCCAGTTCCAGTGAAATAACTACGCCCTGCCCGTTATCAAGTTACCAACCTCGTGTTCAGCTGCAGTGAATTAACTACGCCCCTCCACGTATCGAGTTATCTACGTTCTTTCAGCGGTGAGCTACCAACTTCGTGTTCAGTTCCAGTGAAATACCCAGCCCTGACCTTCGTCAAGTCGACAACGTCCAGTTGAGTTCCAGTGAATTAACTACGCATTTCCCTGTATCGAGTTATCTACGTCCTGTCGGTAGTGAGCTACCAACTTCGTGTCCAGTGAGTTGTGAAGTCCGTGGCCCTGTCCGGTCACCCAGCTGAACAACGCCCTGTCCTGCTTCAACGAGCCACCAACGTCCCGTCCTGCATCAAGCTGCACATGCCCGATCCTGTTTTGGTGAGTTACCCACGAACTGTCCAGTGTCGGCGATTCGCCTACGTTCTGTCCAGTGAACTGCCGATGTCCCGTGACCCGTCCCGGTCACCCACACCTCAATGACTGTGTCCCAAGATCGCCATATAGGACAATTGAAGTTTGTGAGAGAACTATTGACAGTAAAGAACCATTGACACTTAATTAAGCCCAGTGTGTGTTTTGAATAATATTTAAATTCTATAGGAAATTCCACGAACCAGGCAAGTTGGATTTTTATTGTTTAAAACATTTTTGGCATTAATTTTCTTATGACCTATGTATTAACATTTTTTTTACCTGGGTAGAACTTAGATTTTTGCTAGAGTTAGTTGACAGCGATTGGTCCTTAAAACTTAATTATTGTTTACTGTATGATCACCCTTAATTTTGCATTGATATGGCTGGATATGTCAGTAGGAAATGGAGTTTAGAAGAAATTAGGCATGTGGGAGTGTTACTTCTTTATACGGGAGAGAACCTAGAGGAGTATATAAGAGTTAAGTGCGAAGAACACGTACGGGAAGAGAAAGAAGAAGAACTTAGAGCCAGAGAGGAAGAACGTATAGATAGACAGAGAGAGGAAGAACGTATAAATAGACAGAGAGAGGAAGAACGTATAGATAGACAGAGAAAGAAAGAACGTATAGATAGAGATAAACAGAGTCAGAGACAATTTGAACTTGATAAACGTGATAGAGAAATTAGACTGGCAAAATTAAAGGCAGAACGACGGGAAATTATTTTAAAGAGACAGGCATATTATTATAGCGACAGTGACGATGACGAGAGTCAAGGGGAAGAAATATATTATGGCATTGCCAGCATTCACTGTGAGAATCCCTATAAAAATTTTAATAGAGTTTCTATTAATGTAAGTGAAAACAAATATGTGGATAACGGTGGACATACTCATGATCCTGACCCCAGGCAAGAGCCGGCCTCGCAACCACGGTTCAT
>CAXITT010000141.1:69101-108713 GCA_964033795.1 Lymnaea stagnalis
AAGGGTTCTTCTTGATGTAATTGATGTAAATTTTGTATGTCTGGTGACGATTTCACTCCGTGAGTAAAATCTGAAATGAAAGAGGGGGGATATGTCGAGTATGAGCGTTCATTAGGAATTGTTGCGACTTAATATTATGTTCATTAGTTGTTGAACGCTTTTCCCGCGCTTGACTATTATAGTTAGTGAACGCTCTTCCCGCCATTGTCTTTATGACGTATTTTTATGCTGAGTCGTGACGTATTGTCTATGCAGTGTTGTGACGTATGCGGTAGTCGTGCGGCAGTCTTGAGTGGAACCTTGGAGTGATAGGATGTTTATTATATTTACTTAGATATTAAAGTTATAGTTATTATGAAAAGGAGTTGAGTTTGTTAATTGATAGTTAGAATAGTACGACGCTTCAACGTATGAAAGAACTGACGAATGTAATCAATCCAGAAGACGTTAGGAGTTGACACAAACCTACTTCATAAACCCTTACAGTAAAGGAACGCCCTACTAATTCAAGGGCGGACTCACAGATTATTTTACCTCGCTAACTGCAAATGTGTTCCATAACATTGCTCCCAGGGATTTAACAAAATCGATCCTATATTGAATTTGGGGAACTGGTTATCGATTTTTTGAGCGAATGGAAGGAAGGGGGTGGGAAATGACGTAGGATTTTCGATTTCCTTTTATCTGAATGTCATCGTAAGGTACAGGTCCTCTACCTGGCGTGAAGTTTCATGGTACGGTGCAGCTCCCAATGTAGAGCGTCAAGTGTCACGGTAAGTGACAGCTCCCAATATGTAGCGTGACGTTTCACGGTCAGGGACAGCTTCCAATCTAAAGTTTCATGTTAAGGTGTATGAAATCTTTTGGCCAAACAGTTCAAGTCTAACCCAGAACCATGACATCTGTTGGCCAAACAGTTGAAATCTAACCAAGAACCATGAAATCTGTTGGCCAAACAGTTCAAGTCTAACCAAGAACCATGAAATCTGTTGGCCAAACAGTTGAAATCTAACCAAGAACCATGAAATCTGTTGGCCAAACAGCTCAGCTCTGATCAAGGACCATGCAATCAGTTGGTCAAACAGCTCAGCTCTGATCAAGAACCATGAAATCTGTTGGTCAAACAGTTGAACATCTATCAAGAACAGTGAAATCTGTTGGCTGAACAGTTCAAAACTGACCAAGAACCATCAAATCTGTTGGCCAAACAATTTAACTCTGACAAAGAATCATACAAGTGTTTGCCAGCAGTTCAACTCTGACTAAGAACCATGAAATCTGTTGGCTAAGAAAATGATTTAACAATATCAGACTGAAGACATGAATGATTAAATCATAGAATAAAAAAATCACCTTCATTCAACAATTTTCCCAAAACTCAAGAGACGGAGAAAATCTCTGTACCAGCCCATGACTAGGCGGTATAAATATTGTAGTATATGTGACCCATGGGCGCCCGCAGGTAGGGGCAAGGGTGGCACTTGACCCCCCTGGATTGATTGGATAAAAAAAATTAGACAAAAATAGACTACAAAATTATTAAAGTAAAGAGAAAATAAAGAGAAAGTAACTAAGCTGATGTCCTGTCCGTTCGTTCACCATACAAATACGCTACAGTAAATTAAAACTATATTAAAATATTACTAACATTTTTTGCCCCCCCCTGGAAAGTTGATCGATTTCCCCCCCCCCCTCCCCCGCCCTAGAAAGTTTTCTGCGGGCGCCCATGATGTGACCTAATAACATTCTTTTGTCAAAATAAAACTGTATTACGCAAAGAAAAGTAAACCATTTCGATGTAAATTATCCTTTAAAAAAAATTCCCGAGAAATAATACCAAAATTGCACAACGAAAATTTAGAGCCAACAGACTTGAAAAAAAAAAAAAAAAAGACAATTTCGTGGAATTTGGTCTTAAGTCTGAAAGGAATGAGAACTTGATTGACCCCGGATATAAGAGTAGGTCACAGTGCCCCGTTCGTAGTTCTAATCCAGATTTCTATCTTTGCCCTTGCGTCCAAGTAGTGGAGTAATTCAAACGATTCATGTCTTTCTCCTGGCAGTGGCTTTGTCGCCCCCCCCCCTCCCAACAGACCTTGCCGAAGTTCAAGGATAATATGGGGTGGAGGGAGAGGGAAGTGAGAGGGAACGGAGGGGGGAGGGAAGTGAGAGGGAAAGGAAGGGGGAGGGAGAAGAGGTAAACTTGACATTCCTGGTACATCTCTTAGTGAACAAGAAAGTTATGACATTCTGACTTACAGATAGAGGTAGATATAATTTTATTAAGGTAATGGCATAACCTTAAAGGGACATGGAGGTAAAAGTAGCGCTAAGTATACACATTTGCAAGCATTCGTAAGTTACCAACAAGCTTGTCTGACATTTGAAATGACAACCCCCCTTCCCCCACCTCACTTAATACTTTAAAATTGAGGTCAGTTGGTTCTATCTACATTTAATGTCATCTGCCCTTGTTTCATTGTGAGCTATTGGGTGGTCATTGTTGATGGAATAATTATGGGGAAGGCTGTTATCATTGTATTCAATAGGAAACAAAGATACATTATATGAGAAACCCTTGGGAAGAACTTTTTTTTTGGTGTTTTTTTCTTCAAATTTTCCATTGCCCTGTTTTCCTTATTTGAATTTGTTACTGAAAGACCACTCTCCGGGGCAGGGTGGGCGGCTGCCCAAGAGTCAGCACATGTTGTATACGTCATTCAACACATGTTGTATACGTCATACAACACACAACCCCCCAAAAAACCACACAAAAAAACCCCACCGAACTTCAATCACCTGTTTGCTTACTTTCGGTTCTAAGGTCTGATAGCAACAAGTTGACAAACAATATGTACTGAAAGAGGAGGCTGAAGTTTTTACGTCGAAGAGTTGTACTGAGTTGTACGGAGTACCACTGGAAGCATCAATTTGTCAACACTAGTCTTTACCGATTTATTGTTCTCAGTCTCATGAGTGCTTGGGGACTTTAACAAGCCAATGAACAACTAAAATTTTGTTATATATATATATATAAATTATACTACCCTGAGTGATTCCCCTCCTCTGACCGATAAACGATCTTGCTGGCTGGCGTCAATGGTTTGTCTTGTAAAAGTTATGGGGTGGGGTGGGTCAATATACATTTTTTTTTTGGTGTTCTTTATTTCAGAAATGTATTTTATTTTAATGTCATTATTATGTCTCTTTTGATAAAATTTTTATGTACAGCGCGGTGAGCCCAGCCCTAGGCTGGGGATATATAGATAGATAGATAGATAGAGAGATAGATAGATATATATATATATATATATATGGTTAGAGTTAGTGCCACAATATATATATATATATATATATATATATATATTACAAACGAAGTCTTTAGTTGTCGGTGGCTAATTTCAGCACAAGCAAGTTATAACACATTATTTCTCTACACCTTTGATGACTTTGAATTAGAAATTTTATCAAGCCCCAATTAATTCAAATAAAAATACCTTCTAAATGACCACTAATTAAAAAAAACCCATCAGTTTATGAGATCAAATTATGTAATGTTCAGAATCTGCATCTGGAAATAGGCATTTAGGATATTCTCCTCTCCCCCTCCCTGACCACCACCACTGCACTCCAAACACTCTTTTGCCAGCGCCACTTAAGCGCCTTTGGGTAAACTTAGAGGCGTAAGAAGATTTTCAGGGCTAACATTCCGACAGTGCGTAGACCGTGACCCATAAATTATGCTGGCAGACATCAAGCAGGTCAAGGCGGTGTCTTCCAAAACAAGTCCTCAAAATGTTTGTTATTGTATAACCAGAGACGTAGCTAGGGTGGGTGCAGCCATTGGCGTAGCTAGGGTTAGTGTCGCCAGTAGCGTAGCTAGGGTTAGTCCCATTAGTGGCGTAGCTAGGGTTAGTGCGACCAGTGGCGTAGCTAGGGTTAGTCCCACCAGTGGCGTAGCTAGGGTTAGTCCCATCAGTGGCTTACCTAGGGTTAGTGTCGCCAGTGGCGTAGCTAGGGTTAGTGTGACCAGTGGCGTAGCTAGGGTTAGTGTGACCAGTGGCGTAGCTGGGGTTATTGCCACCAGGGGCGGGTCTTGAGTTTCGCCGCCCATCTTCCATGAAAAACCTCTGAAGTGTTCTGGCAATGCCGCTCCTCTTTATATAGAAAAAAGTACCACCCAGGGCGGACACCCCCACCCTTCCGCACCCCTTCCCAGTCCACAGCGTGTACCCACGCCTCCACTGAAGAGTTTTAATATGGGTATTTGTTGATTTCTAAACACATACTGCTTATTAGGATACTTCAAATAATTTATTTAAACAATCGAATTAATATAAAACTATATCGTGGATAACAATTTTCGATGCCGGAGACGCTTATTTGGAGTCGGGTGACCAAGTGCAGCAGAATGTCAACCTGAAATTGAGTTCAGTTTAAATATCAGCCCCTGTATTTACTGTATTTCTTAAACAATACTTACATTAGTTTTGTGTTTGTTGTAATAGCTTTATTTTTTAACTTATTATTGTAGCCTGCTTCTTATAACTCTAGAAATACACCCCCCCCCCCCTTACCCATGGTGGCGGCCGTGCATGAACTTCCGATTGCCTCCAGTTACTTGACAAAACATGCATTCATGAGAAGCACTTTGTTTATAAGAATCCCACTTAGAATCTAGCCCCTTAGGTACGCCACCGCACCCTTTTTTCTCTCCACGCCCCTGAAATATATTAACATTATTAATGTTCCACCTCCTTTTACGCCTTAGATTTACTACGCCATATTTAAATTGAGACTATTCCCGTATAACAGAGGAATCTATTACGCACCAAACGCATTTGCAGCACTCTTAAGAATTACATTTAGAGCAGTTATCGGGAATTTTATTTTGCACGCTACTGAACTGACCATGACGCCACACACACCAATACATACCCTCATTTACACACAAGCACGCACGAATACACATACCCGTCCGCACGCACACCCAACACATACACACAAACACACAAACATACAAACGCAACGGCTCTATGTCACTGAGGCACGATCGAAAAAAAATTATGTCAATAAATCGTGCACACCTATGTCATGTGTGAGATTAAGTTGAAACTCTTACAACAAACGAGAGGCGACTGTAACGTTTCTTGATTGGCCAAGGCTGGTAAGCAACACGACAGCGTTTGTGAAAACAATTATTGTACATCACCACTGCTCTCCCTTTGACTTGACGTGGCCAGGTAAATGTCGAAAGCCAAACATGGTCTGCCTTTTTGTCAATTCCGAGGTCAATTGTCGAGTTAACCTTTTTGTTCTCCTTGGAGAGAAGAGTGAACGGGAGGGGTAGGGAAAGGGGGAGGGGTTCGATACTAGAGGTCACCAGGACAGAGACAAGACACTTACTGCACAATTACTGTGAAATTACAGTGAAATTACTGTTACACACTGAAAAGAACTAAAGTGGTTTTGAAGACGCAAGAAAGACAAACTAGCATGTAGCGTAGGCATGGGAAAAAATGTCAGGCTGGGTAGACTCTTATCTCCCATGAAGACTCCAGGTTGACTCTTATCGCCCATGAAGACTCCAAGAAGACTCTTCTCACCCATGAAGACTCCAAGACGACTCTTATCACCCATGAATACTCCAAATAGACTCTTCTCACCCATGAAGACTCAAGGTTGACTCTTCTAAGCCATGAAGAATCCGAGACGACTCTTCTCTCCCATGAAGACTTTAAAAGATTTAGGTTTAGCTGCTTGTACGTGGAGGCAACTCGTCTTTGCCGTCTTTAGGCTGATAATTCTTGTTGAATTGGTCCGTTTAGTCTATGATTAAGATGAAAGTTAGGTAGTCACAGATGATGAGAGAACTCAAAGTCTTCCCGATTTTACAATCTGATTATTATCTAACAGATACGGCAGTGGTTATCATATTATCCTTATCACCATGTCCCATGTTAGACCGTTGGGGTGCCATAGATGACATGAAAACGACCCTTCTCCATTCCTCTCTGTTTTCTCTACTTCGCACAGCATCGCCTAGTTTTAGTCCCGTACACTCTTTAAAGCTATCTTCCCATCTTCTAGTTGAGTTGCCTTCCAAGGCTAACGAGTCCCATCCACCCGGGGTGCTGGTCTTAGATGAGTTGCCGCCCAAGGCTAACGTGTCTCATCCACCCGGGGTGCTTGGGATGTTGGCTTTGGTGGGGGTTGAACTCCAGACCACCAGCTATTTGGAGTGAGTCAGTTTAGAACACTGGGCCACCCAGTGTCCATCACTTCTCCGGACCAGAAGCTGGTAGCGCCGGGATAATAAACAATTCCAAGATATGGATCAATCTCTGTCAAGGAAAGTTTTCATGTCCATAATTGACCCAAACAGTCATCACACTGCGGAGCGAAAATAATAATAGTACGAAAACGAGTACACAAGTTGCGTCCACCAGAAGTTGTACCGTCTAAGACAGGTTAGTTTGATAAGTTTAGTATCCATCTGTAGGGTTAAGCTATTTTAAGCGCCACAGTCCTACACACAGGCGTAGAAATAAAGGGGGGGGGGTGGTAAGGGTGTTCCGCCCCGGTTTGCACTTTCTTCTGTGGCGGCATCGGCCCAGTTCATATACTTGATCAGATTTTTTTAAATGTGGAATCTAATAAGGAGCGGATTAATCTTGGAGCACCCCAGTCGACACAAACACGAGCTACTCCACGCACCCCCTCCCCCCCCCCCAAACCACACGATATTATGAATGAGAATTATAATTTAGATTAACAAATACCATGTAAGATCTTACCTGCAATATACAGACGATACTTGTTCAGATTTTTTTAAATGTGGAATCTAATAAGGAGCGGATTAAACTTGGAGCACCCCAGTCGACACAAACACGAGCTACTCCACGCACCCCCACCCCCCCCCCCCAAACCACACGATATTATGAATGAGAATTATAATTTAGATTAACAAATACCATGTAAGATCTTACCTGCAATATACAGACGATCTCACCGTTGTCTACAGTCGTCGAACTCTAGGTAAATCAAAGACGACACTGGTCCTTGGTCCCTTGGTCAAACAGAATATCGCGCTTTTTTTGTTCCCCCGGCAATTGTTGTTTCCGCTCTCTAAGAAATAAGCCCCATGAAACAAGTCAAAGCTGTATGAACATGAACACAATCTCAGACGTCCCTCGGGGGGTATGCTACTTGCGAAGCGAGACTCAAGGCAGCGTTCTCTTTGATACACGTCTCTTGACATAGGCTCAGATGGAAGTCAGAACGAATTGTTAAAGGTAGACCGTAGCTCCGCCATCTTGTCAAGGTTCTCGTACCAGTAATGTTTACTCCCGTTAACAGCGAGGGCGGGCAAGATCGGAGGGTTGGGGGGGGGGTTAGATGACGCTCGCCGTGTGTGTGTGTGTTTTTATTTCTAGTGGGTTCGGTCCAACTCCGTTATGGGACAGGCGAGGTAGACGCGTGTGTCCTGACAGTGTCACTTGTTTGATCAGATTTCTTGACGTCGCCAAGCCAAGCATCGACTTGGAGGTAAGATTTTGGTGAATTTAATTGTGTTTGATGTTGTGACTATTCATTTATTTCTGTGCCAGTTTATTTTGGGCTTATCTAATAATTTCTAGATTTTTCCTTCATATTATAATTTTAAAGCGTGATATAACATTTGAAACCAAAAAAAAAAAAAAAAAAAAAAAAAAAAAAAAAAAAATTGAAATTAGTTCAATGGTTGTACTTAATTATTATTTGCGTTTTTCATAATTTGCAGGTTGGGGTCAGGGTTCAAGGTGAGTGGTATCATCCACTCGAGTCGATGAAGGTTTCTTCATCTTACTTGCATTCACCTCCATTCACATGCATTCACTTACAGTTACCTGCGATTAAAAAGCTGGCAAAAATACATAAACGCATAGAGTTTAATTCATGGACATATAACGGGTTGTTCGTGAACACATGCATGTTTCCATTATTTAAACAATAACAATAAGCCAATGCTATACACTTATCTAAGGGTGAATAATTAAAACTACTTCTTATACTGATCTCTTGCCTAAGACTTTTTGACAAAACTTACGCTACTTATGATTGTGCTCTCTTTTTAATACGCACTGTCTCATCCACTGTCTCATCCACTGTCTTATCCATTTTCTGACCCATTTGGAGTAAACATTTCTGGCCCTTAAAATTTTAAAATAATTTTTATCCAAATTATTACTTGACATGGCGTCATATATCTTGACATATCGCCATATATCTTGATATGTCGACATATATCTTGACATGTCGTCATATATCTTGACATGTCGTCATTTATCTTGATAGGACTTCATGTAACTTGACATATGGTCATATATCGTGACATGTCTTCATATATCTTGACAAATGGTCATATATCTTGACAAATGGTCATATATCTTGGCATCTAGTTCCTTAGCCGCATTTCGGCCAACCATTACGGCCAACCATTACGGCCAACCATTACGGCCAACCATTACGGCCAACCATTACGGCCAACCATTACGGCCAACCATTACGGCCAACCATTACGGCCAACCATTACGGCCAACCATTATCCTCATTTTTTCAAAACGTCCTGTTTTAATAAGTGTTTCTCCAATAACGCGTTGTCCTTTTCTCTGGCTTGCTGCTTTGGTAAGTGGTTCACCAATAGCGTTTAGCTCATTTTCAGAAACATTGCAAGACAATCTCATACAATTTTTTTTTTGTTTTTTTTGTTTGTTTGTTTGTTTGTTTGTTTGTGTGTTTGTTTTGTTTTGTTTTGTTTTTGCCTTTTGCTTAAGATTTTGACAGGGAACTCGCTGAAAATAGTGTTTATCCTACAGTTGACGCAATATCGAAGTGTTCTTTTGACACTTTACAAGCTGCCGTAACTGTGTAAAGAAATTAATGCATAGGCGGGTCTAGTGAAGGGTGCACTTAAGAACCGCTGGGATCTAGTGAAGGGTGCACTTAAGAACCGCTGGGATCTAGTGAAGGGTGCACTTAAGAACCGCTGGGATCTAGTGAAGGGTTCACTTAAGAACCGCTGGGATCTAGTGAAGGGTGCACTTAAGAACCGCTGGGATCTAGTGAAAGGTGCACTTAAGAACCGCTGGGATCTAGTGAAGGGTGCACTTAAGAACCGCTGGGATTAGACTCAGAGAGACAAACAAACACAAAAAAAACCAAAAAAAAACCGAGATGAGCCTGTTAGAAGCAACCTACTGACGTAAGGGTTCAATCACGGACAACAAACTAGTATTAGTGTCGTCAGCATCCTTTTTAAGAAAAATGTGTACCGTTCAATGTCAATGTCAATGGATAGCGTAGGCAGGTCCGATAATATCATCATTTGTGACCACAATAGGACCGATGATTTCTTAATAAAGACTTTCTGAGCTGGTTCCTTTGATGACCGGGCCTCACATCACAACGCTCTTACTTTGCACAACAACAAGCCCTACGCCTACACCGGTTTGAGACCCGTTGTCACAGGTAAAAAAAGGGGAACCCGTTTCACTTGGGTGGTTTTCTAAAACCGTTATAGATCCGGGTCACTGGTTTGTTGTTAAACACGAGGCGAACTCTCCCCCCCCCCACCACTCACACTCGCTGCCAGCGTGTTAGGTCTTATGGTGCGTGCACGCTCAATATCCCTAGTCCCGAACTTTCCATGTTATGCCTAGAAGAACGACCGAACTTTCCATGTTATGCCTAGAAGAACGACCGAACTTTCCATGTTATGCCTAGAAATATTACATTAAGAAATGGCGTCAGCGGGCCGTCGAGCTGCAGCTCTTTATGCCCTCCCCAAAACACCCCTCCCTAACCCGGTATCGGCCACGGAGCGGCACGTCGGGGATGTCCCTTTGTCAGGCCGGCCCCCACCCGAGTCTGCTCGACCAGGTCTCCGCATGGGGCCGTCCTAACCCAAAGACACCCGGTCGGTCCGACACTGTGTTTGCACACAGTGCACACGATCGACATTTCTCAGGAGTCGGGATGGAAAAATGTACGTCCTAATATCTTCCCCCACCCATCCCAGGGAAGAGTTAGACGCCCTATAAGAGGGATTCCACAGTGGGTTTCCACAACCCAACTAGTTCGCGATGTAGCTGGGACGAAACGGTTGCCTTGGAGCAGCTTCTCATGGCTGCGTAGTAAGAATCATCGGCCAGAGGTTACCACCTTCGCCTCTCGCCTCATATCCATTAACGGCAACTTGTAATCATGATCCCTACCCTGTCACTGCCTATTGTTCCAGTTGGGAAATATCACGACTGGCAGCCCTGTAGGAGCTGTTTTATGTACGGCATGTACCGAGCACATCCCTTGTCTGCCCACGCAGGACGCGCCCAGTGATTGTGTTTCCCGGGTAACGTCGAGGGGGTCGGTGGCCGACGCCTCCTAATCGACAAGCCACCACAGTCAAGTCAAACGGAGACCGGGATCCATGTTATGCCTAGAATAACGAACATTCTATCACTCTTTGCTTTTGATGTGTGTGTGTGTGTTTGTATGGGGTGGGGGTGGGAGTCTATACGTCTGTCCGGGATTAAACTCTAACTTACCCCTGGTAAGGTCTATTTGTTTGGCGATTTGATATTTCCTATTCACAACCCAAGCATCCTCAGTGGCGCTACAGCCCATGTAGGGCCCTGGCCTGCTCCACCACATCCTTCCATTCGGATCGATCCATAGCTTTCCGCCTCCATGTGCGAACCGCTATCCACAACCCACCCTGCCAAAATGATGTCTCCTGCTGTCACTGTAATTACAATGAAAGCACGCAATTTAAAAAATAAATAGTTTTGTCAAATAGGTTTCAAGGGATGCATGTTTAGGCGACATGTGCTAATGTGGCGAGTGTTTAGGTGGTATTTGTTTAGGTGATACGTATTTTAATGTCATGTGCTATCGTGGCACGTGTTTTGTGACACCTGTTTCGTGACATGCGTTTTGTGAATACTGGTCTCGGGACATGCGTTTCTGATACCCGTCAAGGAGTGTTGCTGAAGACGTAACGCTTTCATTTCCCCCCAAATTTATTCGAACAATTTTAACAGGAGAAAGTACATTTTGAACTCTACACAATCACTATGTTTGGCTAACACTACCGGTAGTATTAAATTAAATTAGTTATTTGCTTTGTAGTAAATTGTTGAGTATATCAACTGGTTAGGTTCAATGTTATAAACGCGTTCTTTAATAATGTGTTATATATGAATATTTAGCCGAATAAATAGATCAAACATAAAAAAAATACAAAAAATAAAAATTACCCTGGCCAGGTGCTTGTTGGACTTCTCAGTTTCAATCAATTTATTTTCAAATAGTAAAATAAATTTCTACCGGTCTCAACATGTCCTCCCTCACCCCCCCCCCCAACCGCTACCTTCCACTGCTCGTATTCTATATTTAGCAACTGTGTATGGCTTCCATTCATGAAAACGCTTGCATCGGGTGAACTGAAATGTTATTAATACCGCCACACTGGTCACACACAAAAGTGCAAGTGGTATTGTAGTATCCCAAAAGTTAGCGGTGCTTAAAAAAAAACAACTAAAATGTACAGCATTTAAAGGGAGGGGGGGGGAATCCTAAAAAAAAAATGAGCACATATAGCACATGTGCTTACCACTCAGAAATATGACGTCATGTCAAACAGGATATGTTAAATTGCAATTAATACAAAAACTGGATTTGACGACAAATAACATATTTCATTTTGTACCTTGTGTCTTTACTCCTCTATTAGTTTTCGACTGAATTAATGATCCAGCCCCCTGTTAAAAACTCGTGCCATAAGCTCCATAGATTCTTTATCGGGTTAATGCTTTTCAATCTGTTGATATGACTTTGTCACATTAATTTAATCAGGAGAATCTTTTAGTTGGAATAACGATGAAAAGGCTTATATTTTTTTTGAAAATGAATAAAAGTCTTTACAATCAGTGTTCACTTAAGACATGCCAACGGCTTTGGAAAAAACAAATACTTATATGTGTTTTATTGTTTTTATCGTAAAATCATGTTTTAAAACACCGATGTTTTTAGAAACACAGCTGTTCAACAAAACAACAACAAAAAATTATAGTTAGGGTCTGAACATATGAAAAAAACTACATATTTGTTTTGGTTTTTTCCAAAATGAAGTGATGTGTTGATTGACGTCCCATTGACAGTTAACGTGACGAAGATGTCCACCTTCTGGGGCTACCTGCTGGAGGGCGTCGTGTTCACCATCATCTGGCTGTGGTGGATGGTCAACACGTTTGTGGGCGCCATAAGGGTACATTTGGATTGGTCAATTCGTTGCCTCAAAAACTCTAATCATGTTAATCTCCACCACTCTGGAGGATTCTAATCTCTTTAAATATCTCATTAAATTGCATTATCTTTATTATTAATATTACTATTATTATTATTATCTCACCAGACTCTTGTCATCATATTATTATAATCCATGTTGTTATTTTCATAAAAGTGTTTCATAGAAAGTTAAACTTCTGATTTGCGTTTATAATTAAGTTTAAATAAAATAAAAAAATATGTGGATTTGTAAGACATTACTAACATGTATTGAGATAAATATGTTTTTTTTTTACATCAAAAAAATAATCCCATTTATATTATGATATAACTTTAATTAGATGAATGGACAAATCAAAGATATCATATAAAACCAGGGCCTTGTTGTTTTCTTCTAGTGTCAAAGTGAAGGTAAGAAGTTTATCCCGCGGCTCAGCTACCCTTACCCGGGAACCAAAATCCCGGTGGAGAATCTCTTCAAACTGGCCGTTTCCGGAGCCGGTTTCCTGGCAACGATCTTCTACGATGGAACCTCATTGGTCGACGCCGCCGGGAACTACCGGAAGATGGCGACGGTCATCACGATGTCCATATATGGGATATTTTTTGTGCACAGCGTCCTTGAGCTCTTGCTCTGGTTCGGGGTCCCGTTGATCAGGAACAGCGACTACGTCACAGGGGCGCTGGGATTTTTTTGGTACGCCCTGGCTACATTCTACCGGTACGTCCACTGGTGGTGGGGGGTGGTAGGGGTAGGCATTACATAATTAATTGGGGGAATTTAATTCTTAATTTATAGTTTAAAATTCACATTAATGTTTTTATTATGATTAAGTTATTGTGTTTAGGATGGTGTCATATTTGTGCCATGTTCGTGTCATTGTTTTATGTAGTGTCTTGTTTTTATCACGTTTGGGTCATGATTGTGTCAATAGCTGAACAATTTGTTCATAAACCTTTTAGGTAAGCGTTTTAAACAATTTTTTCCCCCAATATTTAATTTTCCCAATAATTGTGGCTAACAGTAATGCAAAATTACGTAGGTAGGAATGATACGTTCATGAGTTTAAATGAAATACTTTACATGGGTTATTTTGTCCAATGAAAATGATCACTTGTGTCCGTTGGGACAATTGAAAGGATCACATGTTTCCGTTTAGCCAATGAAATTGATCACATGTATCCGTATAGCCAATGCAATGGATCATATGTATCTGTGTAGCCAATGAAATGGATCCCGTGTGTACGTGTAGCCAATGAAATGGATCACGTGTGTACGTGTAGCCAATGAAATGGATCACGTGTGTACGTGTAGCCAATGAAATGGATCACGTGTGTACGTGTAGCCAATGAAATGGATCACGTGTGTACGTGTAGCCAATGAAATGGATCACGTGTGTACGTGTAGCCAATGAAATGGATCACGTGTGTACGTGTAGCCAATGAAATGGATCACGTGTGTACGTGTAGCCAATGAAATGGATCATGTGTGTACGTGTAGCCAATGAAATGGATCACGTGTGTACGTGTAGAAAATAAAATCGAGCAGCTGCAGTGATTGACGCAATTTTGAGCTTAAATCTCTTTTCAAGATTATTTCATTCATGTACACTATTATTTCACTAACCTAGTCATTCATGTACACTATTATGTCACTAACCTAGTCATTCATGTACACTGTTCTGTCACTAACCTAGTCATTTATGTACACTGTTCTGTCACTAAGCTAGTCATTCATGCACACTGTTCTGCCACTAACCTAGTCATTCATGTACACTGTTCTGTCTCTAACCTAGTCATTCATGCACGCTGTTCTGTCACTAACCTAGTCATTCATGTACACTGTTCTGTCTCTAACCTAGTCATTCATGTACACTGTTCTGTCTCTAGCCTAGTCATTCATGTACACTGTTCTGTCACTAACCTAGTCATTCATGTACACTGTTCTGTCACTAACCTAGTCATTCATGTACACTGTTCTGTCACTAACCTAGTCATTCATGTACACTGTTCTGTCATTAACCTAGTCATTCATGCACACTGTTCTGTCACTAACCTAGTCATTCATGTACACTTTTCTGTCACTAACCTAGTCATTCATGTACACTGTTCTGTCTCTAACCTAGTCATTCATGTACACTGTTCATAACTAACCTAAGAAACGTTTATGCTTGGTACAAGACAAAAAATACGTTTAGCTATAATGTTATCTTTCATAAACAAACTACACACATTGAACTATTCATTGACTGTTTGAAATGTTCAACACACATTTACGTCCAATATTTAGTCATGTGCTCATTGTTGATACGTGCATGCTGCCTGTGATTCCAGAGCCCATGACTTCATGCATCACATGTCCGTGGCCGCCATGGTCAAGACGTTCCCTCTCTATCCGCTGTTCGCCATAGGCGTCTCCCTGCTGACGGAGGCTGGAAACAGGCGGGGCTACTGGACGCAGATGATCCGAGTCGTGTGTCTGGGCGTGGTGGCGACCTGGGACTGGAACGCCGCCTTCATCTTGCACCGCGCCTCACCATTTCCAGGTCAGACGAAAACTGGGGAGCTGTTGCGTGGGGTAAATCGTTCCAGAATCAATCTTAGAATTTGTAGTGCCCCCCCCCCCTTTAAGTCCTAAAATACTCTTTGGGGCATTCACACCTTTATATCTAAACAGGAAATTTGGTCAAAGTCATCCTTTAATATAATTTTGTTTTATTTCCAAACATAAAAAAATGCCTTTCTAACCTTCATTTCCTTGACCGCCCCAGGTGAGGGTCCCTCCAACTGGGACATGTCCGACCACGACAACACCGCCTTCATAGGCGCCGCCTTCGGTGACCACATCTGTTTCCATCTGATCTTCTTGGTCCTGGCCTACCTGGCAACCGCCACGTACATGCGCGTGCGGTACGGCATCCGTGTGCAGAGTCAGAATGATTGACAGGAGAAGTGATTGACAGGAGAAGCTCGTTGTTTTTTTCCCCATTGTGAAACCATTCAGTCTCTGATCCAATCACACACACCAAGACATTGGAAGACGACGAATAAGACGTTATGTATCTGTGTCTGCATGAACACGACTAGACTTGACCCCTTGAGACTCTATGACGGCTAAACCCACTGTGTCTTTTTACGTTGCCCGGTAATTTTAAGTAAAAAATCTGATCGAAAAGTGAGCAGTGCGCCTGGTTTGTACTCCGTGCTGATACCGACAGTGGCAATACGAGATATGGCATACCGTTTTCAGGGCTGGCGCTAGGAGGTTGCGGGGCCTTGGGCAGATCGAATTTTGTGAGGCCGTTGACTTCAGTACCCCAGCTGATAGGGTGTTATGACGCATCACAGTCCAACTGGGTCCTAATTTGACACTTCACAGTCCTACTGGTCCCCCTAATGTGACGCGCCGACCCGTGTATTCGTTCAGTCGGTTAGTTTCAGAAATGTCAATGTTTTTTATTTTTTTTTTTTTACAGTAACAGTTGAATAGCCCTGAGCCTAATTGCACCCATGATTATCAAAAGTCAATTCCTAAAAACACAAAGCGTAAAGCGCTCCATCAGTACATTACGACCTACTCTCTCACAGAAATTGCGTTGCGTAAGTGTAAGATGAATTTCCTGACGGTAATCGGGCAGCTAATTAAACAGAAAAAACCCAGAAAGTTGTCTTCCTATAATCGTTAAATAAAATTCGAGAATGCGACTGATAAACAAAGCGATTTGACTTGTGAAAACTAAACTTGTCTTGGGATGAAAAGATTCTTCACTTAGATCATAAAAATCTCATTAATGGAATTCAGAGGCCAAAAAACATGAGCGAAAACATGACAGACAAGTTAAAATACGCACAGTAGCTATTAGCGAAAAAGCTATCGATCTGGCTTTCTTGGTGGCAAAAACTTCTATGAGGTCTCTATAAACTTTATAGTCCGTTGTGGTAACGAGGTCTCATCCAATGAAGTCTTTATAAACGTGATAGTCAGGGTGTTTACAAGGTCTCATTCAGTTACAGTGCGGCAAGTCATTACATCGAACCTGAGACCTTGATGATCACAAGAAAGTTTGTTCTCAGCTTGAATTTCGAAAATCGTTTTTCTTCATTTACCACGGTTACAGGCAATGTTAACATTAATGCACACCGTCGCATCGTTTGGAGGCGAATCGACCAGCGACACAAGACACTGAAGACACAGTAATGCTGTCACAAGACACTGAAGACATTGTAATGCTGTCACAAGACACTGAAGACATTGGAATGCTGCCATAAGACACTGAAGACAATATAATGCTGTCACAAGATACTGAAGACACTGTAATGCTGCCACAAGACGCTGAGGACACTGTAATGCTGTCACAAGACACTGAAGACACTGTAATGCTGTCACAAGACACTGAAGACATTGTAATGCACTCGGTACTACCGTACTTCTCCTGGAATCATATCTCTCAGGAACTTGGGAAGTTCTTGTAAGTCCGAACCATCTATATCCAATGAATCACCACTCCTCAACGACTTGTCAACACGTTGTTTTCTCAAAAATTGCCCAGAGCCATGGTACAAAGTTTCTGAATATCATAAAGTAAGATACAAATTTCATCGTAAAATTGCAGTTGCTGGAAGCGTGTTTTCAATGCAGTGGCGTAGGAAGGGAGGCGATCCGCCCTTTGCAGAACACTTTTTCTTTATATGGATGGGATGCAATTTTAGGTCAAAATGGAGACCTTTTTGTTACATCAAGCTGCAAAGTCCAGGTCTTGCCACGATTGTCAGTGTAGGGATTGGTACGGGAACCGTAGAACTGCCCATTCGATTACCTTGTCCCCGTCCTGCGCATGCGGGAGCGCCTTCGAGGAAACTTTGGGGCGTCCCCATGGGGTTTGCCTCTTCGTGGCGTGGCGGACTAGTAGGGGGTGGGGGTACTGTTCTTCTGAAGCAAATAACCCCGGCCGCCAAAGGGAGTAGTAATGTCGTAACATGATAACTTCGTCCCGGCTTTACGTCCCGACTGAAAGACTCTCAGGAATTTGAAGTAAACCAAACCAGATCCTTAGGGAGAGTGGAACGCGAACGGTTTAAACGCAGCGTTTTCGGTCGACCAGGCGTTCTCCAGGCCATGGGGGGGGGGGAGGTTTCCTGGGTGTCTCCACACGGTCTGGTGGCAGGAAGACCTGGCGCCTGGCCCATGGGGAGGTGTGCCGAGGGGCATTAAGAGCTCGTGTAACTCGACAGCCCACCGATACCAATGTGACGTATTACCTTGTCCGCCCTAATGTCGTTTTGACTTAACATTATACACTAGGGCAACGGCCTCGCTATATTGATTAACTATTTTTAATATTATAAGGGCCACTCGAGAGGTTCCTAAAAGCACATGACCTTAGGCGGTCGCCCCGTTCGCAACTCCCTGGCGCCGGTATCGCCGTCATACGTGCAACGCTACGCCATTAAAAAAAAAAAAAAAAAAGGGTATTGTAAAGTTTATAGACAACTATTATTTTAAGACTCCTCTCTTTTTTTTCTTTAAACTCTTTATTGACAGTTTTAAAGTGTCATGTACATTTACATCAACATGCCCAAACAATGCCCAAATGACATGTGTTCAACCAGCTCTGTTGTTTTGGCTTTATTTTCGCATGGCCACCCGATGACTTCATCAACCCTTTCATTTCATCAACCCTGTTATTTCATGCGTCATGCCACTTAAAAAAACCCAGTCACTTCGTGAGCCATGTCACTTCTTAAACTCTGTCACTTCTTAAACCCTGTCACTTCTTAAACCCTGTCACTTCTTAAACCATGTCACTTCTTAAACCCTGTCACTTCTTAAACCCTGTCACTTCTTAAACCCTGTCCCTTCTTAAACCCTGTCACTTCTTAAACCCTGTCACTTCTTAAACCCTGTCACTTCTTAAACCATGTCACTTCTTAAACCCTGTCACTTCTTAAACCCTGTTACTTCTTAAACCATGTCACTTCTTAAACCCTGTCACTTCTTAAACCCTGTCACTTCTTAAACCCTGTCACTTCTTAAACCCTGTCACTTCTTAAACCCTGTCACTTCTTAAACCCTGTCACTTCTTAAACCCTGTCACTTCTTAAACCATGTCACTTCTTAAACCCTGTCACTTCTTAAACCATGTCACTTCTTAAACCCTGTCACTTCTTAAACCCTGTCACTTCTTAAACCCTGTCACTTCTTAAACCCTGTTACTTCATGCACAATTTTGCTTATAACATCATGTCACTTCGGACACCCTGTCACATCACAGGCACCGTCCCTACGTACACCATGTTACTTTGAACACACTGTAGACCATGTCATTTTGTATATAAAATCAGATTGAAGACACCGTCAATCCAGACAACCTGCCCATCTGAGCACGTTTACGCCCAATCATTTTGTACGCACGATCTCTTCGGTACACCATCCCCAAATGCTCTTGGCCGTCTGCAGAAAAAAAGAGCATCCATATCTCTATACACATATTGATAGATGTCATTGTTTCAATAAAGATATCATTCCGTGTGTCTGTGAGTTGTTATGTATTGGGATGTGACTATTGCAGAACCATTGGTGTCGTCAATAGCGTCAACTGTGATATATAAAATTTGAGCTTTTTGTGTTTTTATGAAATTCCCATAACATCGAACAAACATTACTAACTAAATGTACACTGTAAATGCATACAGTTTTTAAAATTTACATAACTGTGTGTGTGTGACTTACTTTATATGTGTCAACAAAGAATTACAACTGTGTCACGTGGTGTTCTATTGTAAAATATTTCATTTACATACAAGCAATTAATTTTGTTAAATAATGGTTTAAGTGAGCTAAATAAAGAGTTCGATAAGGAATAAATTCAAGTCTTGATCAAATTCTCTGATTGATTATTGAGTAAAACTCCCTGCACCAAATATAACACAATCTTTATTCTTTGGTTAGTGGGACGTCCACCGAGGTATTAACTAGCAGAGGTGGAAGAAATCAAATTGACATAAAATAGATTTTTGCCTTCTTGATTCCCGGCCAATTGCCTTTAATTGTCCAAGCAGTTTCCCCACGCATTATCCCACGCAGCTACAAAGGCAGTTGCCCATTCAGTTTTTTTATAAGGTTAGGCTCCTTTTGAAAAGTTTCGAATTATTCCAAAGTAATGCTTCGCTGGTAAATAAACACATGTTCGCTGCTTGAGGTTTTAAGGAATGAAATTGGGTTAGTATGACGTAACAGTAAGTAGACTGCTGGAATTAAAGAATAAAAACAAAAAAAAAAGTGAAACCCATTAAGTCAATTTGAAGACAACACGAATAAAGGCACACGACCACGGTTGAACGCCTTCAACACCAAACACAACTATAAATAAACAATAAAAAACACCACAAAAAAAAAACAAAAAAAAAACGAAATTAAAGAGATCAAAGTCAGAACATAGCTCAGAGCGTCTTGGCGGAAGTGATTTAAATAACAACATTAAAAAACACATGTAATACATTCTAAGTGTAATACATACTAAGTGTAATACATTCTAAGTGTAATACATTCTAAGTGTAAAACATTCAAAGTGTAATACATTCACAGTGTAATACAGTCTAAGTGTAATACAGTAATACAGTCTGAGTGTAACACAGTCAAAGTGTAACACAATTTAAGTGTAATACAATCTAAGTGTAATAGAGTCTAAGTGTAATACAGTCTAAGTGTAATTACAGTCTTAGTTGCATGCATTCTAAGTATTTAGGTAAAATGCTTGTCTTATCTATACTTTCGCATACCACCCTATGTTGTGTTATGTGATGCTATGTTATGTTATGTTATGTTGTGTTATGTTATGTTATGTTATGTTATGTGGTGTTGTGTTATGTTATGTTGTGTTATGTTATGTTATGTTGTGTTGTGTTGTGTTATGTTGTGTTATGTTATGTTATGTTGTGTTATGTTATGTTATGTTGTGTTATGTTATGTTATGTTGTGTTATGTTATGTTATGTTATGTTATGTGATGCTATGTTATGTTATGCGATGCTATGTTATGTTATGTGATGCTATGTTATGTTATGTTATGTTATGTTATGTGATGTTATGTTATGTTATGTGATGTTATGTTATGTTATGTTATGTGATGTTATGTTATGTTATGTGATGTGATGTTATGTTATGTGATGTGATGTTATGTTATGTTATGTTATGTGATGTTATGTTATGCTATTGCTGGTGCGTTAAAACGACTTGCATGCATTCTGAAATATATTTAAAAATAAAAAAAAAGAACGACCCCACTTCAAGATGAATGGACATTGATCATTCGTCCAGATTGCCAACGTATTGGCTGACGGCATGTCGGTTCTTTCTGTCCACGTTCCTCTGGACCAAAGTGTCGTAAGGGTAGGGGATGCTAGGTGCAGACAGGTCATCCAACTGCTTCATCTGAGGACACAAACAGAAGTAAAGATAGGAGCGAGCCTGCTGGCAGGGTTGGACAGCGACGGTTTGAGGATCTTCGAGGGGAAAAGAGAGATTAATATTGTTTAGCGGTCACAATTACAATCACGCAGATGAAAGGTCACAACAGCAATCACGTTTACGTCAACGGTAAAAATTATAATCGAGTATAAATGAATGGTCACAATTACCATCACGTAGATAAAAGGTCATCATTGCAATCACGTAAATGAACGGTCACACATACAATCACGTAAATGAACGGTCACAAATACAATCACGTAAATGAACGGTCCCAAATACAATCATTACTGATATTGATATCAGTACTGAAGGGATGCCTGATATTGATAGTAATACTGAGGGAATGTCTGATGTGATATCGGTACTGAATGGATGATGAATGTGTACTGGATTGAATTATTTACAAAAATTCATCAATCGGTCTATGAATGATAATACAGTATGGTTTAGTTAGGCCTTGAATCGCCAAATTTGTCAAGCAGAGCTACCTCAAATATCAAGGGAAATAATCACACTATAATTGATTTCGCATAAAATCATTAGTTCCCTCCCTTAACATTTTGACGCATCTGATATATTCAGAGCTCAATTAATTAAATATCCCAATTTCTATATATATATGGGGAAGTGGTAGAATATTTTTTTAAAAAAAATGTATAAGTTCATTAAATAGATATTCCTGTCTATAAAGGATGACATAGACCAAACTCTTCTGGCTTATTCCAGCAGGGCGTGACATTTTACCTCTTCTCTTGTCAAGGACCAACCACCGCCCGCTACCAGGTTGTCGTCCAGCTGTGCCAGAGTTCTCGCCCCTATGATGACAGACGACACGACGTCCTTCTGTAGCAGCCACCTGAGGGCGACCTGCGCCACGCTGTGACCTGGGGATAACAAAGTTTCAGAAATAATGTTTTAAAAAAAAAATTGTTTTTAAGTAGACATTCGTAAAGCATTGTTTTCTTGGTGCACACATTGTACTATTTTAATTACTGTCTTATCACTGTGTTATTTCTCAAATACTACTTTAATATTTTGAGCCCACCCCCCCCCCTTCGTCACGCTCTTGTTCCTCACCCCCACAATGAAAAACATGAAGCCCCGCTGCTACACCACACTTTTAATTGTCGTACTTAGAGTAAAGACATCAAACAATATGATATCCAATGCCGACTCCTTCAATATATAAGAATGTTTATAAAAAATACTCTATCCTTCATTTAAAATCTTTCACCAATGCACAATGCCTTCTCTCTCCTCGCGCTCCAAGTCTCGTCTTCCCCGAGATTCTCAAACTATCCCCCAATTACCGTGACGTTACAGCATTATGACAGGCAGACGCTTACCATTATTTTTACCGATTGCCTCGGCCGCCTCAATGACGACAAATGTCTTGTCTGTTAAACTGGACACCCTCCGGCGGGCCTGGGTGTTCGTATCGGCATTTTTAGCCGCCCAACCGATGCGGCCTTCCGTGGGGTCCACGCCTCTCTTGACCTTTCCGGTCAGGAGACCGCTGGAAGTATTCAAGCGTAGCCCTTGTCAAATCAGTAGTGTCCTGGGACCTCTTGTTTAGCTAACAACCATATCATTTCGGTAATAACCATTTCATTTCTTTACTGGAATTGAATCGTTTGAGTTAATTCCCAGCCAAAACCCAGATATGTTTAAACACAATAAACACATCGCACATATTATTGTACACATAGTGTAACTTTTAAATACATTTCAGCTAAAGTAAAATGGATGCTTTAAGCTTACCCCTTTAGTGGGCTCCAGGGCAGAACTCCTATACCAGCCGTCTTGCATACTCTGAAAGGTTCGAATTCAGATTCTCTGCAAGTCAGATTGTATTGTTGCTGAGTGGAGATAAAACATAAGCACCGCCATATTACCATGAATGTTAATGATAAATGTAAGCTCTATGTAAACGTGTAGCTATAATCGAAACAATAGCAATTTTACCTTTGTACATAATCGCACGAATAGTCCAGTGTAATCAAGAATCCTTAAAGGCTTGTATCCAATATGAATTATGGGATCTACTCGTGAGTTTTTTTTAAACGTGTATTCAAATATTTGTTCAGCATTATTTCCAATGTAAAATTTTTACTTATGTCAGAGCTGTCATCCGTATGATTGGAATAAATAGTGGAATGTTTAGGCTTGAAAAAGAGGACACAACAATTTCAAGGACGTTTCGACTTACTGCCTTATTCATCAAACCAAAAAAAAAAAAAAAGCAGAAAAAAAACAAACAAAAACAAAAAACAAACAAACCAACAAATTATAACTGAAACTTGAAAAAAACTTAAGTTTCCCCGGATCATGCCAAAGAAGGCATTTAGTCGAAACGTCTTCATAAGTGTTCTGTTTTTTTTTTTTCCTTATCTTTTTTTTTTCTTATCTTTTTTCATTTATTTTAAACGGCTTTGACGCACTCCGTCCTCACTTTATGTTATCAAAATAATGGGGTGATAGACATTTCATAACTCGTCAGATCGTTCTTAAGTTCTTGGGGAAGACCTTATTTTGACCAGGTTTTTATTGTTGAATTATTGTGTAGCTGTTAATGATCATATACATTTTATAACTGAAAAATAAAATTCAACAAATCATACACCACCTCGTGTCTATAAATTTATGAAGATATAGATCTATTCTATGGGGTACGAACAAGAAAGATTTTTTTTTTCTGGAGAGAAAAGAGCATAATGGTTTGGTGCATATCATTTCCGCTTTCATGTCATTCGTGGTTGTCATGGTTTGGCTGAGTAAACATGGATCGGATGAAGTCACCGTGAATTGAGAGTATGTTTTAATTAACCCTACTTAACTTACTGGAATCGAGTTTAGAAATAACAAACATGATTTTGGAACCAATCCAAATTGGTAAAAGTGGGGGGTCAAACACGGGAAAGCTACTCTGTTTTACACAAATTTCGACGTACCCCATAAGGAAATTTGCCATCAATCGTCAATTTTCTCTTTAGTATCGAAACATGGCTCAGGTTCACATTTTATTTATAACTTTTTTTGCGATGAAAAAATAAAAATAAATGAAATGATAATCAGTAACAATGCTAAATGAAAAACTGGTAGACGCTATTACCTGTAAACTAACGATGGGATTGAGCCCCAACTTCTCTGAAGTGTCCACCAGCTTCTGCAACTGCCATCCGGAGAAGTTGCTGACACCGACATAGCGAACTTTCCCAACACGGACCAAGTCGTCGAGAGTACGTAAAGTTTCCTCCAACCTTGTGGCGTCATCAAAAGCGTGGGCCTATCACAAGAAATTAGACAACCCGATCAAAACAAAGTTTTTTTTTTTGTGTATAAATTCTTTATATGCATTAAAAATATTTATATTTCAGATTTATATTTTATGACACACATTATGGAAAGCAAACACCAACATCCCAAGGCAGGCCCTGCATTGGAATTCTCAAGGTACCAGGAAAAGAGGCAGACCTAGAGCCGCACGGGAGAGGGGAGTAGAGACAGAGGTGAAGAGAATGTAGAAACGTTGGGCTGAACTAGCAAATATAGCCCAGGACAGGGTCAGATGGTAAAGTATTTTGGATGGCCTATGCTCCATTGGGCTGAACTAGCATTGGGTGATTTTAAGTACATGTTACAGTTCTCAAATACATTGACCTCCTGACCTTTAATTAACTTGTTTTTCTTCGTGTCATTGTTATACTATGTACTGATTTTAACAAGAACAAATCCATCGTGGCAGTTAGTTTGAGGGATGGGGATGTGAGACCATGAGTTTACCGCACCGGGTGACACCCACCCTAGCGACACCACTGTCTCTAAACATATACAAAAATAAGAAGATAATGAAAATATTTTGTTTGGACGAGACTCAGACTGGCATTGAGCTGTGCAGGCTTAACAGTGACCTACCTTAAGCTTAAAACAATGCAATGACTTGTACACTATTCTTCTCATCACAGACAAGTATCGTACTTATCACCTGATAAAGATCCACGTAGTTCGTTTTGAGCCGATCCAAGCTGGAATCGATACTCGCTGTGATGTGACGTCTGCTGAGGCCGACATTGTTGGGATCGCTCTCCACGCCCATGTTCCCGCGAACTTTCGTGGCGATGACGTAGTTGTCACGTGGTTGACTAGACAGGAAGAGAGTTAAGTTTTGATGTCCGGTAAGCTTCAACCAAAAAATACTATCAGGATTTGAGAGAGAAAGAGAAATTTAGAGAGAGTTTAGAGTGAGAAACTACATAGATAGAGGAGGGGGAAAGAGATAAGGAGACAGAGAGAGAGAGAAAGAGACAGAGAAAGAGAGAGAGAGAGAAGGGGTCGAGAGAAGGAGAGAGAGAGGAAAGAGAGTGACATCAATAAAAATTGAGAGAGATAACCTGACAGTGAGAGAGGGCGAGAAAGATAAATTAAGAGAGACTGAGAGAGGGAGAGGCAAAATAAGGTGAGATAGATATTAGACAGACAGACAGACAGACAGACAGATAGATAGATAGATAGATAGCTAGATAGATAGATAGATAGATAGATAGATAGATAGATAGATAGATAGATAGATAGATAGATAGATAGATAGATAGATAGATAGATAGATAGATAGATAGATAGATAGATAGATAGATAGATAGATAGATAGATAGATAGATAGATAGATAGATAGATGATAGGTAGATAGGTAGATAGGTAGATAGGTAGATAGGTAGATAGGTAGGTAGGTAGATAGGTAGGTAGGTAGGTAGATAGGTAGGTAGGTAGATAGGTAGGTAGGTAGGTAGGTAGGTAGGTAGGTAGGTAGGTAGGTAGGTAGGTAGGTAGGTAGGTAGGTCGGTAGATAGGTAGATAGGTAGGTAGGTAGATAGGTAGGTAGGTAGATAGGTAGGTAGGTAGATAGGTAGGTAGGTAGATAGGTAGATAGGTAGGTAGATAGATAGGTAGGTAGGTAGATAGGTAGATAGGTAGATAGGTAGATAGATAGATAGATAGATAGATAGATAGATAGATAGATAGATAGATAGATAGATAGATAGATAGTTAGATAGATAGCTAGATAGCTAGATAGATAGATAGCTAGATAGATAGATAGCTAGATAGATAGATAGCTAGATAGCTAGATAGCTAGATAGCTAGATAGATAGATAGATAGATAGATAGATAGATAGATAGATAGATAGATAGATAGATAGATAGATAGATAGATAGATAGATAGATAGATAGATAGATAGATAGATAGATAGATAGATAGATAGATAGATAGATAGATAGATAGATAGATAGATAGATAGATAGATAGATAGATAGATAGATAGAAGGGGCGATGGGTTGATGGACATGTTCATAAATGGATATACAAGTTGATATGATTAGCGACTGATTTAAACAGACAGACAAACAGAAAGCTAGATATAAATGCATTACTGTTGGAGCCAGTTCCCAAGAATAGTTTCTGACTTCCCGCGTCCGTAGACGTTGGCCGTGTCAAAGAAGTTGCCGCCCCACTCGACGAAGCGGTTGATGATTTGATGAGACTGTTCCTCGTCACAGTGGCCAGGGGTTCCCGTCTGGAAATACACATTCTACAGCTGGCTAGGGGACTGGGTGATGATTGATATACAGTTATCTTAATTTGAGAGTACCTTTAAAAATATTTTATGTTTCTTAATGCAAATAAATTTAAAGCCCCCTCCCCCCCCTCCCTATAAGTAGACGATGAACTCAATTATTTTTTAAATTATTATCAGTCCTTTGCATGCCAAGATGACCAACACTTGGACTTCAGTAGTAGCCCTGACTCGAGCTGTATTTTGTTTTAAAGTGAAGGTTGAGTCGCTCAATCCGTCAGCCTCACTCTCTCGTCCTTGCCTAGTGGTTCCAAATGGTAAGATTTAGTTAAGACAACTGGTTACATCAGGGTGCAGCAGATGACCAGCAGGGTTATCTTGTGCCTCACTGTGCTCTTCACTCGCTCCACGTCGCAGGAGTTGTCGGAATTTTCTTGTGTCAATGTCATACCGCCTGCGAGGCTCCATCTCCCGGTTTCATTTTGATGCTTTCCCTCTCTTGGTATCAGTTGCCATCCAAGGTAAAAAAAGTCACATCCACCCGGGGTGAGGGGGACGGTGTTCATGTTTTTGCTTGTTTAGACTTTTGCTGGAGATTGAAATCCAGCCCTCAAGCATGTTTTTGATTCAGTGAAATAATCGATTGAAACCAACTGGACAATGCCGCCGTGGACTCGACATCAATCGGGAGTTTCAAGGCTGCCCTGGCACCCGCTAGGAGCCGTTAGGATAGCCGCATCACTTCCCCAAAACCGTTGCACTTTTGCCAGTACATGGATGCAGCTACGCACCCTACCAGAATCAGAGAACCAGAATTTAGACCGTTTGGAAAACTGATATTTGTGATAAACCAACACGGAAGTAGGTGGTGAGATGCGTAAAGTGAGCTATCCTAACACAAT
The DNA here is from genome assembly GCA_964033795.1 of Lymnaea stagnalis. NCBI lineage: Eukaryota > Metazoa > Mollusca > Gastropoda > Lymnaeidae > Lymnaea > Lymnaea stagnalis. The sequence goes on from CAXITT010000141.1 coordinate 96,371, forward strand.
TTCTGGTCACACACAGAACTGCTACAACTATCCTAACCCAATTTCTGGTCACACACAGAACTGCTACAACTATCCTAACCCAATTTCTAGTCACACAAAGAACTGCTACAACTATCCTAACCCAATTTCTAGTCACACACAGAACTGCTACAACTATCCTAACCCAATTTCTAGTCACACACAGAACTGCTACAACTATCCTAACCCAATTTCTAGTCACACAAAGAACTGCTACAACTATCCTAACCCAATTTCTAGTCACACACAGAACTGCTACAACTATCCTAGCCCAATTTCTGGTCACACACAGAACTACTACAACTATCCTAACCCAATTTCTGGTCACACACAGAACTGCTACCACTATCCTAACCCAATTTCTAGTCACACAAAGAACTGCTACAACTATCCTAACCCAATTTCTAGTCACACACAGAACTGCTACAACTATCCTAACCCAATTTCTAGTCACACACAGAACTGCTACAACTATCCTAACCCAATTTCTAGTCACACAAAGAACTGCTACAACTATCCTAACCCAATTTCTAGTCACACACAGAACTGCTACAACTATCCTAACCCAATTTCTAGTCACACACAGAACTGCTACAACTATCCTAACCCAATTTCTAGTCACACAAAGAACTGCTACAACTATCCTAACCCAATTTCTAGTCACACACAGAACTGCTACAACTATCCTAGCCCAATTTCTAGTCACACACAGAACTGCTACAACTATCCTAGCCCAATTTCTAGTCACACAAAGAACTGCTACAACTATCCTAGCCCAATTTCTGGTCACACACAGAACTGCTACAACTATCCTAGCCCAATTTCTAGACACACACAGAACTGCTACAACTATCCTAGCCCAATTTCTAGACACACACAGAACTGCTACAACTATCCTAGCCCAATTTCTGGTCACACACAGAACTGCTACAACTATCCTAGCCCAATTTCTAGACACACACAGAACTGCTACAACTATCCTAGCCCAATTTCTGGTCACACACAGAACTGCTACAACTATCCTAGCCCAATTTCTGGTCACACACAGAACTGCTACAACTATCCTAGCCCAATTTCTGGTCACACACAGAACTGCTACAACTATCCTAGCCCAATTTCAGGTCACACACAGAACTGCTACGACTATCCTAGCCCAATTTCTAGTCACACTCAGAACTGCTACAACTATCCTAGCCCAATTTCTGGTCACACACAGAACTGCTACAACTATCCTAGCCCAATTTCTGGTCACACACAGAACTGCTACACCTATCTTAGCCGAGTTTCTGGTCACACACAGAACTGCTACAACTATCATAGCCGAGTTTCTGGTCTCACACAGAACTGCTACAACTATCCTAGCCCAATTTCAGGTCACAAACAGAACTTGCAAAAAATTCCAGTTATATGCCGGGTATCATTTCTGTATTTGTGTTTCTGTGCATGTATTCTATGCATGTAATGTCTTGACTACATCTGAAGTATTGCAATTTGTAAACATGTATTAAAATCTAGACTTCGTGTGAGTTAGGAGGGACAGTTTCATCCTGATAATAATTTAAAATGAGGGTCAGATAATTACGTCACTGCACATCTTATGTACTCACAGCCGACTCGCCGAAAGTCATAGTCCCCAGACAGATGTTGGAGACTTTCAGCCCGGACTGACCCAGAAAAACACTGGGGAGTCGCTTCTCTTTAGGGATGGGGGCAGACATGGCGGCGATTTACTGAAAGAGAGAGGGAGAGAGAGAAATTTTAGTGTGAAACAAGATAGTAGAGATTGGACACTAGTTACCGATGGTGGAAAATAATCGTTCGTAAAAATTGAAAATTTTTAAGTAATAGTGGGAAACAAGTTAATCTTTTCAGATAAAACATGGAATCAAATATGTTGGTAAGGAGGGCTAATGATTAGGATTAATGAATAATAATGAGTAATATTGGCTATACATAGGTAATAGTGGCTCTTAATAGATAATAATGGCACTAAATAGATAATAGTGGCTCTACATAGGTAATAGTGGATATACATCGGTAATAGTGGCTATATATCGGTAATAATTGCTAGGTAATAGTGGCTATACATAGGTAATAGGGGCCATACATAGGTAACAGTGGCTATACATAGGTAATAGTGGCTATACATAGGTAATAGTGGCTATACATAGGTAATAATGGCTATACATAGGTAACAGTGGCTATCATAGGTAATAGTGGCTATTAATTAATAGTGGCTATTGGCTATACATAGGTAATAGTGGCTATATATAGGTATAGAGGCAATAGAAAGGGAATAGAGGCTATACATAGATAATAGTGGCTATACATAAGTAATAGTAGCTATACACAGGTAATAGAGGCTATACTTAGGTAATAGTGGCTATACATAGGTGATAGTGGCTATACATAGGTAACAGTGGCTATTGGTTATAAATATCTGTAAGCAAAAATTTATATCAAGAAATTAAACGATAATTTATCAAATCAAAACCTTTCATCAGCGCATCAGTTCATTAAGAACAGTTGACAATTTAAACAGACTAGCACATCTCACCAGCAACACGCTCTACAGTAAGTTACCAACTCCGTGACACAGGACGACGCACCTTCAGCAAGAGAGACGGTGGTCTTAAAACATTTCTCTGTTATATACCTACGGCCGCCCTTGTTCATGATCTATCATAAATTATCTACAAGTGCTACCTAGATACCAAACTACAAGTGCTACTGAGTCACCGACTACAAATGCTACTTTGAAAACATCTTCACCGTTTGATAACGTCGCTTCTGCTCAGTAATGTAGTCCTTCAGGGGTGACGTTACTGGGACTCGTTAGCACGAATCAAAGGGCGCATCCTGAACATTTAAATTAACGCTGAGGAGGGGGGGGGGTGGACGAGGCAATGACTTGCATCCTTCAAGAACTAACGCTTGGGTAGTGGATGGGCAATGACATGCATCTAACCAAAAAACTACTGCTGGGGTGGTGGATGGGCAATGACATGCATCTAACCAAAAAACTACTGCTGGGGTGGTGGATGGGCAATGACATGCATCCACCAAGAACTAATGCTGGTGGGGTGGATTGGCAATGACATGCATCCACCAAGAACAAAAGCTGGGGTGGGCAATGGCATGCATCCACCAAGAACTAACGCTGGGGTGGTGGATGGGCAATAACATGCATCTAACCAAAAACTACTGCTGGGGTGGTGGATGGGCAATGAAATACATCCACCAAGAACTAATGCTGTGGGTGGTGGATGGGCAATGACATGCATCCACCAAGAACAAAAGCTGGGGTGGGCAATGGCATGCATCCACCAAGAACTAACGCTGGGGTGGTGGATGGGCAATGACATGCATCTAACCAAGAACTACCGCTGGGGTGGTGGATGGGCAATGACATGCATCCACCAAAAACTACTGCAGGGGTGGTGGATGGGCACTGAAATGCATCCACCAAGAACTAATGCTGTGGGTGGTGGATGGGCAATGACATGCATCCACCAAGAACAAAAGCTGGGTTGAGCAATGGCATGCATCCACCAAGAACTAACGCTGGGGTGGTGGATGGGCAATGACATGCATCTAACCAAAAACTACTGCTGGGGTGGTGGATGGGCAATTGCATGCATCCACCAAGAACTAACGCTGGGGTGGTGGATGGGCAATGACATGCATCCACCAAAAACTACTGCAGGGGTGGTGGATGGGCAATGAAATGCATCCACCAAAAGCTAACGTGATCCAAAACATCGGTCTCCGCCTATGCACCTACTTGTGCATTCTTGTCCTCTGACAGCGATAAAAAAATTCATGCTTTATGATGTAACGATATTATGTTAGCAAATCCATAACTTTGCTTAATGTTATTATTTCATTTTTTAAAAAAAATTGCTATGGTAGTTATTGATGGTGTCATTGGTCGAAGACAATTTTGTTAAATACAACTTGGCAGTTAACAGTCATATTTAGTGAAATAAAAGTCTAATAACTCAGAGTTTTTTAAACAACAGTCTAAGCACTCACAGTTCGTTAAACAGTTGTGTTGAGTTGCAATTTTGAACAGAGACTTCAGTGTTTGTTGTAATTTTGTACAGAGACTAGAGTGTGTGTTGTAATTTTGAACAGATATTTGAATTTGAGTTGTAATTTTGAACAGAGCCTTGAGTGTGTGTTGTAATTTTGAACAGAGATTTGAATTTGAGTTGTAATTTTGAACAAAGCCTTGAGTGTGTGTTGTAATTTTGAACAGAGACTCGGCTTTTTTTTTTTAACTCTCCCAAGGTCATTGACACACAATTTAAGTTAATCATTCTGTAATAGAGAGTAATAAGACAAATGTAATCCTCGATGAGTAGTAAATCTATTCATACTTTCGAGGACCGCATCAGGAATGAAAGGGTTTTTTTGTTTGTTTATATTATATTATATATATATATATATATATATATATATATATATATATATATATATTTATTATTATTATTATTATTATTATTATTATTATTATTATAATAATAAAGTTTTCTGCTGACATCAGCAGAAATATTAATGCAATGCAATGTAATTCTGTTTTTTTTTTTTATCTCACACAGTGGTCGGTGAGTTGGTCGGTGAGTGGGTCGGTGAGAAGGTCGGTGATTGGGTCGGTGAGTGGGTCGGTGAGTTGGTCGGTGAGTTGCTCGGCGAGTTGGTCGGTGAGTGGGTCGGTGAGAAGGTCGTCGATTGGGTCGGTTAGTGGGTCGGTGAGTGGGTCGGTGAGTGGTCAGTGAGTTGCTCGGTGAGTTGGTCGGTGAGTGGGTCGGTGAGTGGGTCGGTGAGTGGGTCGGTGAGTGGATCGGGGAGTGGGTCGGTGAGTGGATCGGTGAGTGGGTCGGTGAGTGGTCGGTGAGTGGGTTGGTGAGGTTTTGTCGTAAATTTTATCTAAAATAGTGGTCGGTGAGGTATTAACTCAAAAGTCGTGTCTCCTCATAAGGGTATCCTCAAATCTCAGTGAAAATATACTTTTTCATTCTCTTAAATTCTACAGAATCTTGAAATTCACAAATGGCCATTAAAATCAACATATTTCATAGTAACCAATTTTTTTTGGTATGGTACCGTATCAAGTTTATTTGGATTCTGCTTTGGTTTGGTTTGGTTTTGTTGTTGTTTGTTCGTTTTATTTGTCTGTTCAATGTTCATTAGCGTGACCAATTCTTTTCTGACTATATAGAATTTTAAAAGCTGTAGGGGTATTTTTATTCCTTCCTCGCGTGGAAGTTTGACAATTTTTCTAGAGGTTGACTACAAAGGAAAAGAAATATTAAATAAATAAAAATAATTAAATGTTTTTTAAAAAAAAATATAATTTATTCTAAAATCAGTTTGTTGTGACATTTTAAAAGTGTTTGAAAACGAGTGAGAGAATGCGAAGAGTTCTTTCTCCCAAATCTCCATGCTTTCCTAGAATGTGATGAGTTCTTTCTCCCAAATCTCCATGCTCTCCTAGAATGTGATGAGTTTTTTCTTCCAAATCTCCATGCTCTCCTAGAATGTGATGAGTTCTTTCTCCCAAATCTCCATGCTCTTCTAAAGTGTGATGAGTTCTTTCTCCCAAATCTCCATGCTCTCCTAGAATTTGAAGAGTTCTTTCTCCCAAATCTCCATGCCCTCTTACATATCCTCAACGTCCCTGTTATCAGACTCCCTTTCAACCGTAAAGAATGTGAATAAAAGGCTAGAAGGTAACCAAATGAAACACGTTCTGTGTTTGGTAAATCTCTTGCAACTGCAACCAGAAAACTACTTGCAGATTTCGTAAGTTGCTTATAACTATGTATGCACCTGACACCAGAGAAATGAGCCATCTTTACTAGCTTGAACTGATTTTAAAAGGCAACAATCTTTTTTTAAAACTTTTTTTTAGATTTGTAAAAAAAAAAAAAAAAAAAAAAAAAAAAAAAAATGGCAAAAAACCCTGAAATTTTTGTTTTTTTGAAATGCAATGAAAATGTTCCCTCATAACAAAGTTTTATACATGGCGTTCACAAACACAAATAGGTAAGTTAAATATATGAGATGTGCACCTATTTGATTTTACGAAAACCCACATGCTTACAGAATGCACACCCACCCACACGCAATAGCTTTAAAAGTATATGAAGGGAAGCGAAAACGCCGCCCCACCCCCCTTCCAGTTAGTATGAAATGATTTTAAAAGGCAAAAATCTTTTTTTAAAACTTTTTTTTAGATTTGTAAAAAAAAAAAAAAAAAAAAAAAAATGGCAAAAAACCCTGAAATTTTTGTCTTTGTGCAATGCTATTGAAATGTTCCCTCATAACAAAGTTTTATACAATGCGTTCACAAACACAAATATGTGAGTTAAATATATGAGATGTGCACCTATTTGATTTTAACGAAAACCCACATGCTTACAGAATGCACACCCACCCACACGCAATAGCTTTAAAAGTATATGAAGGGAAGCGAAAACGCCGCCCCACCCCCCTTCCAGTTAGTGCCGCCCGCGACGGACCGCGTCTTTCGTTTCTACGCCCATGGCGATTTTCACAACATAACTGAGGTGAATTAAAAAGAGGGGGAATAACTACTGTCACCTTGTAGATCAAAGGGATAGCATTTCAGAATGAGTTACAGTCCTTATCTACGATGGGAAATGATTCGAGTTGCATCTGAATACCGACGCATGTGACAGGGGCTACGACATGTTTTTGATTACACAGATAATGAGAAGGATGTTCATTAGTCGAATTTTTTTTCGCGGAAAATTGATTCACAGTTAAAAATTTCCCACTCCTCCTTTTTAAAATCAGTAAATCTTGAGCAATAATATAACTAAAGTTCGAGTTACAGAACTGAAAACCATTTGGGATCTTGAAATTTCGTTTTCTGTCTTGCCTATGATCTCAGGGGATTATTCTTGAGTTTGCTTAAGACTGCATGGGAGTGGTGTTTACAATTACTACCAGGGATAAATCTTGCCTATCATTAAGAGGGTTTAGACCTTATCATCGTAGAGATCAGTGGTCGGCAAATCGCGGCTCGCGAGCCGCATGCAGCTCTTTAGCGACCTGAGCGCGGCTCGGCCAGTCGGCCACAAATCAGTTTTGACTCCGAAAAACATGGTTCTTGGCAGGTTCTTGCAAAGAAATTTGGCTGTCAACATTTTTTTAATCGTCCTGCTGCTGATACATGTGCTCTGTTGGCTAATGAGTTTGCAGACCACTGGTATAGTTCCTGGTTTTTCGATCAACTCTAACAAGGGATTAAGGGGCGACATAAGAGAAGATTTAGGAGGTGTTTAACTTAATCCTTCGACACATATCCACAACACAGGCTAGTTGTGTTTAAACTGAAATAGACTTTAAAAAAAAAAACGACCAAAAAGTAACCATGCGTGACCGAACTGTTTGGTTTGGAGTCGCATAAGAGTGGTTTAGATGGTTAGTGATGTTAAACACATTTTTGTGTGTTAATCATTTCCCAGGGCGACATGTTTATTTTGTCGAAGAGGTAGAGTTTCCGCCGGCTGGATTGGCAGCAATTACGTTCTGAGGCACCGACACTGTAACATTGAGATGGCGTTAGTCTGTGCCGCTGTACTGTGGGGGTATCGCATACAGACATCATTAGTCTGAGCCACAGCGCTAGGGTGACCGCGGGGATGAACCAGAACACAAATGATCGGGTTCGCTCAACAAACAATTATGATAAATATGTGTTCTGTTTTTTTTCTCAAAATGATCTCACCAAACCGCAGGCCGTACTCTCACGCTAATGGTCCGTAGACACCGGTTTGAGAACCCACGAAAGAACAGCCAAATTAAATGGTGGTGCTGTTATCTGCTTACTTCGCAGCTCACAGTATTTGTGCAATATAAATCTAAAGAAAACTATAATCTCAACGGAGACAGTACTCCGCGTTATGTTGTGGTCGACATGTGGCATCGGTCCACTTAAGATAACAGTTACAGACTGGAAATTCCCGGAGCTGTAAATCCTATCAATCTCAGAGTAAATATCATCTGCATTTACAACTATTAAGCCCCTGTACAGTGTAACTTTAACATATTTATATGTTAAACTCGAGTCTCAAAATATTGGAAAGGAATCCCGGAAAGGAAAGTGTTAATGTCTTAGGGGCCATCTATAAATGACGTCATACAATTTTGGCCAAAATTTGAAATACAACCGCATCCGTTTTTCCTCCTAAGTAATCGTTACAAATGTATATTAAAAATGTTACACAATAATGGTAACGGCAGCGATGCCACCTTGCTGTGAAGAGAGCTTTTTTTGTTCATAATTTATTCACCATAATGCTATCCCCCTCAACCACCGCCCCCCCCCCCCACACACACACAAAGGCACAATCGTTGTTCTCGCCGAGATTATTTCCCGTTGACTAGCTACTGCGACGTTTACATTGTAAGGCACAATCGTTGTTTCCGCCGAGATTATTTCCCGTTGACTAGCTACTGCGACGTTTACATTGTAACCCCCCCCCCCCACCCCACCCCCTACAAGTGCGCAGGGGTTGCCTTCCACCAAGCCAGAAGGTTGTTCTGATTGCAGGACGCGTGGCTACCTGTCTTCCAGCCCAGACGCTATAATAAACCCTTGCAATCAACAGCTCAGGTAGCGGGGGGGACTTCATTTACATCAGACACGAGAAACACTGTGCGCTTTTTTTGGTTGAGGATTTGTTTCGAGGCTATTTCCTGGAGACTTTTTTTGAGGTAAGAAAAAATATAAATACAAAAAATATTCGAATATCTCGTAACTTTTAAATTTATATTTTGTTTCATTTATTTTCAATGTTCGAAAAGCGGCTCTTCAATAGGAGTTCTTTATTTTGTTTATCTAGACTTATTTTTTCAGCAAAGTTCTTCTGGGATACAAAATAAATATTATTATTATTTTATAATCTGAAAGACATAAGAATATCAGGTATCCTCAAGTCTTTGTGGTTTATATTACTTAAAGTGGGATTCTTCTAAACTATAATTGCAATGCAGACATACGACCGGGTCATAATGTGAAGGGAAAAATATATTTACAAATTATAAAATTTCATTGGTAATGCGCTTGGTCAGTGCAGCTCCATTATTAAAATACTTTAATTTTTACTGTCGCCCACGAACGGAAAGCTGGAGACATCATCTACAATGTACTAGTTTGTTTAATTGCTGCTGCTAATGTTTTAGCAATCTCCGGTCAAAGGGTAGTTCAGTTAGCGGCATGGGTTTATTTGACCAAGAGTTGTCGCATTCTAAGCGCAGTGGCATTTCTTTGGGGGAATCCCAATATGGACTTAATGGGACAGGACCAACAAGTGGATCTAGTGTTACAGGACTAACAATTGGACTAAGTGTTACAGGACCAACAAGTGGACCTAGTGTTACAGGACTAACAATTGGACTAAGTGTTACAGGACCAACAATAGGACCTAGTGTTACATGACCAACATTTGGACAAAGTGTTACAGGAACAACAATTGGACTTAATGTTATAGGACCAACATTTGGACTTAGTGTGACAGGACCAAAAATTGGACTTAGTGTGACAGGACCAATAATTGCACCTAGTGTGACAGCACCAACAATTGGACTTAGTGTGACAGGACCAACAATTGGACTTAGTGTAACAGAACCAAAAATAGGACATAAGCCTGACTGGACATACAATTGGACCTGTTGTGACCAAACAAAAAATTGACCTGAACGATATGCATCATAACTTTCCCTGTTCCTCCCTGAGCATTAGTCACGTCACAAACGATCGATACAGTTAATATGAAATAGATTTCAATGACAATTTTGTCCATTCCCATTTATTAAAATCTAACTCACAAAGTGCGAACATGAAGATGAAATAAAAAGGAAACTCGTCCTGGTAGACACTCAAGATGAACACCGGGGACTGAGAGAACCGCGCGTTTTACAACTGCTGTCTTTTGATTGGTTGAACAACGAAGTATGACGTATGATCTTCATTTCTATCGTGTCGTAGTTTGAAGGGGGACATGTCAACATGATTTTCTGGAGAGGGGAAGCACCCCCCTCCCCTCCCCCGGACACACACATTTTTACGACATAAAAACAAATAATAAAAATTATGAAATAAATACAGAGCTAAACATTGAAATCCTGGGAAACAACGGAATCATGGCCGGTGGTTGACCTGGGGAATCGCCATGACCTATATACAGTGGGAGACGCTGCCAGCCCTGCCTCTATTTCAAAGGAGGTGTAAGACCTAAAATGTCAAATAATGAATAAATTACAAAGAACATTGAACTGATCGTTGACGCCGTCCAAAATAAAAAAGCAAAAAAAAAAATAAAAATAGATTAAAAATGTTGAAAGTTCGAATTAATTTTCAAAACTAACTTTTAATAAACATCCCAAAATCATACAACAACAACAGCAACAGTTTAATCATGACCTTACCCCCATCCATAACATGAAATGACGTACAGATTCCTTACACCCCCCCCCACACACACACACACTTCTCTAAACATATGCTCCAGGATGTCTTCCTAGACAATTACAAATGTCTTAGGGTGTCTCAGTGGGACTTGTACACAGTGGCAACAACCAAGACCTTTTGTGTGTCTTGTTTTGTACCAGGCGCATTCATTTAAATGATTAAAACTCATTGCAAGCCGGCGTCAGTGAAAGGTAAATCGTAGTCACGAGCATCAAAGAGACTCTGAGAATCAAAGACGCTCCGAGAATTAAAGGCACTCAGAGAATCAAAGACATTCTGAGAATCAAAGACACTCAGATAACCAAATACACTCAGAGAATCAAAGACAGTCCGAGAATCTAAGACACTCCGAGAATCAAAGACGCTCCGATAATCAAATACACTCAGAGAATCAAAGACACTCTAAGAATCAAAGACTTTTGTTAATTTAAAAAAAATATATAGTTTTTAACACTAATAATCAATGCCCAAAATTAGAATTATATTTTTATATATGTATATATATATATATATATATATATATATATATATATATAAATATATATATAATGGAGAAGGATAGTTTTCATGTATTTGGGAACACGTTCTTTAAATATGCAGACTATTAATACGCTGTTAAGATTCAGGTGAATGAAATGAGAAAAGGTCAAGGTTCATTTTGATAAAGGTCACCCTGATCGTTAAACCGCAAGGAAAGGGGGGGGGGGCGGTGAGATTGTTATGTTCGACAAGCTTCAGTGGACTCATGACGCAGTGCTCATTCAGGGATTCCCAGTCAACGCTTGATACTGTGCTCCTTCATGTGTTCTCAGTGAGCTCTTGATACTGTGCTCATTCATGGGTTCTCAGTCAGCTCTTGATGCTGTGCTCATTCAGGGGGTTCTGTTTTAACTCGTTGACAATTGTAAGTAAAGCTCTCTCCATAAAACCATTTTTCGTCTTAAAAAAAAAAAAAAAACAAAAAAAAACCACACAACCCAAATGAAACAGCCGGGGGCAATATCATATTTTCATAATGTCCTCGACTGTCAGAGACCTTGGCTTTTATATTGACAGTAAACTTAGTATGATTCCCCATATCAGTTCTGTAGCCAAGGCATGTTTCTGTCATCTGCGTGCCCAGGGTCAGCTGCGTCTTCAACTCAATAGGAGAACAGCCAATGCTGTAGCAGTAACTCTAATCCAGTCAAGATTAGATTACTGTAATAGTTTTTTGTGGGGTTTACCTCAGAACCAAATTCAGAGACTCCAGAAGGTATAAAATACTGCAGCACGCATTGTATCGCGGATGAAAAAAATCTGACCACATCACCCCAGTTCTACGAGATCTCCATTGGGTTCCTGTGAGTGAGCGCATTGACTACAAAATTCTGTCCCTGGCGTACAGCTGTATAGATGGCTCAGCACCGCAGTATCTCAAGGAACTGATTTATAAACATGTATCCTTGAAGAACCTGCGGTCTTCAACACATTACTTACTGAGTGCTCCTAGAGTGGATGAACACAGAAAAATGTCTTACGGAGTGCGCTCTTTTGAAGCGATAGCGCCAAAATTATGGACCAGTTTGCCTCAATCTTTGAGGGGAATTGTAAATGATTTAAAAAAAAGTCATTTAAGAAACAATTAAAAACTTTTTTGTTTAAATAGATTTCGGAGGACCAGAGCGTGGTTAGCATGCCAAAGGGGCGTGGATACCAGCGCGATCTAAATATCAAATCAATCATTCAATCAATATCATTATCTTCATAGGGTACATTAAAAAAAAAAGAAAGAAACACAAATTCACAAATCCTCTTGCAGAAACAAATAAAAAAACA
>CAXITT010000141.1:108743-124830 GCA_964033795.1 Lymnaea stagnalis
CCCCCCCCCCCCCCAACCCCAAGACTTTGGTGTACAGTGGCAGATCCAGGTTTTGGAATGTTTTATGGAGTAACCGTTAAAACTAAAAGAAATTAATAAACCCTTGCCCAGAGCAATAACACTTCTCGTGTGTTCCCTTGTGCTAAAATCATGGCGCAAGTTAGAAAACCATGGGCCCACAGTGATCTACCTCCGTCATCATACTTTTAATATGCCCCCCCCCCCAGACTTTTATACCACTCGTCATCATAAGTGTCAACAGTATTGATGGCACAAACAAAAGTCCGGCACAAATGTTGTCGTGAGAACCGCTGGGATAAACGCTAATGGCCATGTCCATATGTAGGTCAGTCCAGCAATAAAAAACCTCTGGTCATGAAATCGGGGGCAGGCAAACAACTTGATTTCAGATGCCAGCGACTTTAATGGACCGAGTCCACAACTCGAGCTTGTCCACACCGATGTTTTGGGGTGGAGGGTGGGTGGTGTGAGTGTGTGGGGGGGGGTGGGTGCTGGGAGTGAAAGGTCAAGGACACGAGGTGTTCAGCTTTCCGTGACCCTCCTCTTTGACCAACATAACTTTTTTGTCCTTAAATGTAAAGAAAACTCTGCCTTTATCTCTAGTGATCGTCTTCCCTCACCAGTTGCTGCATTACGAGGGAAACATTTTCTTCACATTCATATAGAGTTGCAGCGTTGTATGGTAAACAGAATTAATGGCCTACGAAAGGGACTGACAACCTCCAAACCCACGTGCCACATTAAGCGCGGACAGCGATTGTAATGGCACGCGAAATAGCAAATAAATAGTAGAACGTAATTTTTTCTTTTCTTAAATGTGTCCCTTTAAATTTAAAAAAAAAATCTTTTTACAAGGTAGACTAAGAGGTTGTTGCCACGCTGTGAAAAAAGAACTTTTTCTTTGGGACAATATTACCAAAGGGTTGACGACCCATGGCCTACAAGCTATAAATATATCTGGAAATAGCTGTAAAAACTTTTTTAAAAAAGCTGTTACTTATAATAGGTTATTTGGGTGGCTGCATATTTTTAATAGTATAAATCTCATATGCATTGAGGAACATTACTCAGCCCCCCAACCCTTTTTCCGACACGATTATCCGCGTATCCGGAAATTTGATCGAACGAAATTTCGTCGATGGAAAATTGATCGAGGGAAATTTGATCGAACGGAAATTTGGTCGAATCTTTTTTTTTTCAGTTCACACGTTAAAATTTTGGGTTAAATTTATTTTTGAACGCATTATTTTGTTTTACTATACATAGTAAAGTGCCTTCAAAAAGAAATTTGACGAAAATTTTAACGTGCTAACTGAAAAAAAGATTCGACCAAATTTCCGTTCGATCAAATTTCCGTCGATCAATTTTTCCGTCGATGAAATTTCTTTCGATCAAATTTCCGGTAAACGATTAACCGCGATGAACTAAAGAGAATCTTATCAAAGATGGCCGCCAAGCCTACTCGCCATATTTCAGCAGCTCCATGAAAATCACATAGTCAAAGATGAAAGCAATCTGTCAGACTATTTGCCCTGTTGTGAATGGCATAAACATGGGAGGTGTTCTCCATTCAACACTGTCTGCTATCTTCCTTCCACACCTTTTGCTATCGTCCTACTGCACTGTTTGCTATCTTCCTTCCACACAGTTTGCTAGCTTCCTACCACACTGCTATCTTCCTGAGTGGATAAACCGTGGATATGTTCTTCCCACAACACCGTTTGCTATCTTCCTAAGTGGATAAACCAGGGATGTGTTCTTCCTTCCACACTGTTTGATATCTTCCTTCCACACTGCTTGATATCTTCCTTCCACACTTTTTTTGCCAACTTCCTTAGTGGATAACAAGTGCTATGTTTTCGTCCACACTGTTTGATATCTCCATAAATAGGGATGTGTTCTCCTGTCCACACTAGTTGCTATCTTTCTAAGTGTATAAACAAGAGATGCGTTCTTCCGTCCATATTATTTGCTATCTTCATTTCCCATTGTTTGCTATATACCTAAGTGGATAAACCAGGGATGTGTTCTTCCTTACTCACAGTTTGCTTTATTCCTTCCCCACTGTTTGCTATCTTCCTTCCCCACTGTTTGCTATCTTCCTTCCACACTGTTTGCTATCTTCCTTCCACACTGTTTGCTATCTTCCTTCCCCACTGTTTGCTATCTTCCTTCCACACTGTTTACTATCTTCCTTCCACACTGTTTGCTATCTTCCTAAGTATCAGTCTGAAAATGCTAAGCGGGGCTTAAGTTTAAGTCCCCAGACTGTCTGTTTAACGCACCGAAGCCTCCTATTGCCCTTAATGGTCCCTCTGTTCAATCTAACTAGTTGCGAGGTAAATAAAGAACCAACGTTTTAAAAACCGCCATTTCGCTGTCTTTCCTTTCACTTCATTTGTGTGTGTGTATCCTCTATTGTTTACTCTGGCGCCTGCCCATCTTGGACAACCTTGAATTTCTGTCACTTAATGCGTATTCAAAATACTGTTCCTCTCCCCGTATAAACTCATCGTATGACATCACTACTTTTAATCGTCATACTCGCAACTTTCTCCACTACCTCGACCGCTTTCGACTCGGACTACAATAATATTTATATAGATTTTAAAAATCTCCTTCACACACGTCGAACATTAAACCTTCACTTGTGACCCCATTGATACATGCAGCCCAAAGTTTTTTTTTTTCTTCGTTAATCGTAAACAGAATTTTTGAATCAACCAGGACTTGGTCCCATGTTTGTATTTCAAAGGTTGTGTTTTGGAAACTTACGTCCGGGATCACTTAACCCCAGAGGCGTAGCGAGGGTGTTTGGCGTCCGGGGACAAGATTCGCGCCCGGGGACAAGATCCATTTTAAAGCGCCCCCTTTTCTTTTTTTTCAACTCTCAACTACCAATAAAATAATATCAAAGCACATTTTGGCGCCCCTAACTAGCTTGCGCCCGGGGACATCTGTCCCCCTGCCCCCCCGCTACGCCTCTGCTCAACCCCTTCCCCCCCCACACACACTTTTTGTGTGTCATGGCAGTCTCTTTCTTTTATAACTGTCAAATCCTTCGACTTTCTTACCTCAAACCACACGTGTTAGATACATTAAACATCTAAAAGTCTAAAAGCTCGCAATTTTAGTAACGGACAACGTTCACATGGTCTTAGAATTTAGACTTTTGCACGTTTCAAAATTGATACCATATGATATAAAAAAAAACAAAAAAAAAAAAAAAAAAAAAAAAAAAAAAAAAAAAAAAAAAAAAAAAAAAAAAAAAAAAAAAAAAAAAAAAAAAAAAAAAAAAAAAAAACTGTACAATTTAGAATGTTTGATAAAAGAAGGATGTGGAGACAGAGATAGATTTAATTGGGAGATTAAAGGTCAAAGCTAAAATCAGACACACATCCGGGTACAAGACCTGTGCTCGGGAAATCAAACTTCAAACATCGGCAATCACAAATCTAGATTTAATTTAAAAAAAAAATAAAATAAAATTATCTTTGAAACGTGCATACCGCTTGACATAATTTTGTTCCCTCAATAATTCTTTCAGAACTGAACCATTCAGTAATAATTCCATCTCGACCTAACAGCTCAGGGGCGGCAGGTCAAAAAGAAAGCAAAAACAAAACAAACAAACTGGGACTTGGGAAATGGGGAAATAATCATTACCAAGATGTACTTACTGTTTATATATATAAACAAATTCGTCATTCGTACAAATAAGCAATTGAAATAATACGTACTACGATTATCGTTGGCAAGAGAATGACCCTGGATCCAGCCTTGCTTGCCTTAGATTCGACCAGGATGTCACTCCATACAAATGAACGAAAAACATATTTAATGCGATATCTTCTTCTTCTTCTTCTATATCTTAAGGGCCCACGATCAATTTATTGATCATTTTGGCTCCTATGCATGTAGATGGGATTTGCAATGTTTCTATTACTGGTGGTGATGTGAGTTCGTCTGAATTTTGCTTTAACGACACCGTGATATTTGTAGCTACCAGAGCCGAAATTACGGTAGCATTCTCAGGGCTCTGGGCGACCTCCTATTCTCCCCCCCCCCACACTCCCCCCCCCCCCGACCGAAAGGCGAAAACATGAAGAATAATTTAAGTGTGATTAAAATGCTAAATAATGTAACCAATTTAAATAGTTTAAAGTTATTTAATTTATTTCGTTTAAGTTTTAATTGTTATCTCTTAAGTTACAGAAAGCTTAAATACTTATTAATTAACTAGTTATAGCCCTTCAAACAATGGCGATCGCAAGGTGTGAACTTCCCATCTACTAAGGTTACTTGATAAAACATGCATTCAAGTAGAACAATTTATAAATTCATAATTAGTGCTACCCACCCTTTCCCCCGCTTGTTACACCACCACCATTGAACTGTTGTAACATCCTAAATATTTCCCTAAAGCAAAAGTAACATATTACGCACCAAACGCGTTTTGCCGTATTTTTAAGAATCTCATTTTGCCCAGTTTGGGAATTTAATTTTTGGATGCTATTGAACCTTAAAGCTGGTGACGGATAATTTTACATAGAGAATTATTGTGATTATTAAGTTAACTAAAACTACTTGCACCTCCTGGAAATGGCACCCCCATGTTTGTTTTGGCACCTTTCTACCGGTGTGGCCCCCAATGTCACCTACCGATTGTTTCTGCTTCTGAATTTACAGATTTGTTTTTATTTGTGGCATGCATATCCAAATAAAAAAAAAAAAATAAAAACAATAATAAAGGCGATGGAGATGAGATGTTTCAGAAGCATTCTTGGAATCTGCTATGGAGACCATAATCTGCAATGAACAAGTGAAAGAAAGGATTCGTCAAGCGATTGGGCAGCATGATGACCTCCTGTGGACTGTAAAAATGCGCAAACTGGAATGGTATAGCCACGTGACAAGAAAACAAGAGCTCGGCAAAGAAATCATGCAGGGCACAACGAGAGGAGGGAGAAAAAGGGGAGGACAGAGAAAAGATGGGAAGATAACAAACAAAGAGTGGAAGGGACTAAAGTTAGGCGATGCTGTGCGAAGTGCAGAAAACAGAAAAGAATGGAGGAGGATAATTTTCATGTCATCTGTGGCGCCCCAACGGTGCAATGATTAAGGGTCATAATGATGATGATGATATTCAATTTATAAATAAAAGAATCGAATAAAAATGTGAGAACAAGTGACTTCTTAACGTCAAAGAATAACTATATGTCTCGCCAAAGAATAACTATATGTCTCGCCAAAGAATAACTATATGTCTCGCCAAAGAATAACTATATGTCTCGCCAAAGAATAACTATATGTCTCGCCAAAGAATAACTATATGTCTCGCCAAAGAATAACTATATGTCTCGCCAAATCTCATTGCCCAGTAGCCTCGAAACCACAACAGCAGCCGTCTTTCATACAAGGTCGCCGGAAATCGTATACCGCATGACGTCAGTGATTGGAGAATTCGGTTGATTCATATTATTTCTAAATTTAGATGAGGCCACGCATAACGTCCCACCCCACTCCCCAGACAGTCCAGAAGCCCCGGCATGTCCCCGAAAAACACGGACTCACAAGGCTGGCAACGTGTGCACCCTTACAAGGGCGGCGTCTAGCGGAGGCAAAAACAAAACAATTTCAAGATAATCCCATTTATTTATTGCGGTGGTTCTGAAATGATTTTTTTCCGATCACGCACGTTGTAATATATTTGCCGTTGTTGATTGTTATATGATATTTTAACCCGTATGGTATCATCGGTGACGACCTCAGTCTTTCACCTTTTTTTGTTCAATATCAGTTATACGGCAGAGGCTTGCCCCCCCCCCCCCACGCTGTATGGTTCCTCACGCTGTTATGGCCCCCACACTTTAATGGCTGCACGATGTATAGACCCTCACACTGATGGAGCCCAACGCTGTATAGACCCCACGCTTTAATGGACACACGATGTAGAGACCCATACGCTGATCCCCACGCTGTTAGTGTCGCCTCCCCTTCGCCGTAGGGTGCCCCCATGCAGCATATGACATTAAAGTAAGACAATGGAATTATACAGTTACCTAGCAATCGTTAAATTCTTTCGATTCTTTGTAAGGGAAGAGCTGCGGCCATCTTACAATTTAGTTGACATCGAGCGATTGTTTTCTTCTTATTTTAGAATTTATTTATTTAGGCATTTTTATATAGGGCTTACCATAAAGCTATAAGCGCTTTACAATTATTAAAAACATGTAAACTAATTCAATTTTTTTAACGTTTGACTGATAAGCCCCGTTTGAAAATAATTTCATATTTTACATAACTGTAATTAAGCTCGATGTATAATTTACACAAAGACAAACATTTAAAAAATAATTAAAATTAGCACACCCACAAATACTTTTAGCAGAATTCAAGACACTCGCCAGTTGGAGATTTTTGTGTATGTTGCACAAGATGTTGTTATGTCAGTGACATACTATCGAATAAGGCTGATGAGACCAATTCTGGGTTTTGGGTTGTCGTAAAAGCATTTCTTCTGACCACCAGCGAACCGCCTTGCATCTGCGAGCTCACCCTGGCATATTCTTTTGGTCAAACGATCGTCTGACTTCTTAGAACATGTCCAGCTGCGTTAAGATGGTAAAGATTCTGGAAAGATCTTCCCGCGCGATTACCTCAGCGTCTGGGACCCTGTCCTGCCATTCTTTTTTGAGGATTTTTCCGAGGCTTGTCCTATGAAAGTGGATACCCTTCCTTTCATGGAACTGATACACCAATCCCCGTTTCACAGGGAGAGAGCACAGCCGACTAAAAAAAAAACTTGTCAAAACATTTTTTTTTACATTTTGCCATAGGTTACCCGGATGCCGGCAATACAAAGGTTAACATCGTCATCGAGCACTATATAATGTTATATCAGCCATATTTAATGTTATATCAGCAATATTTAATGTTATATCAGCAATATTTAATGTTATATCAGCCATATTTAATGTTATATCAGCAATATTTAATGTTATATCAGCAATATTTAATGTTATATCAGCAATATTTAATGTTATATCAGCAATATTTAATGTTATATCAGCAATATTTAAAGCTATATCAGCAATATTTTATGTTATATCAGCAATATGTAATGTTATATCAGCAATATTTTATGTTATATCAGCAATATTTAATGTTATATCAGCAATATTTAATGTTATATCAGCAATATTTAATGTTATATTAGCAATATTTAATGTTATATCAGCAATATTTAATGTCATATCAGCAATATTTAATGTTATATCAGCAATATTTAATGTTATATCAGCAATATTTAATGTTATTTCAGCAATATTTAATGTTATATCAGCAATATTTAATGTTATATCAGCAATATTTAATGTTATATCAGCAATATGTAATGTTATATCAGCAATATTTTATGTTATATCAGCAATATGTAATGTTATATCAGCAATATTTAATGTTATATCAGCAATATTTAATGTTATATCAGCAATATTTAATGTTATATCAGAAATATTTAATGTCATATCAGCAATATTTAATGTTATATCAGCAATATTTAATGTTATATCAGCAATATTTAATGTTATATCAGCAATATTTAATGTTATATCAGCAATATTTAATGTTATATCAGCAATATTTAATGTTATATCAGCAATATTTAATGTTATATCAGCAATATTTAATGTTATATCAGCAATATTTAATGTTATATCAGCAATATTTAATGTTATATCAGCAATATTTAAAGCTATATCAGCAAATAATGTTATATCAGCAATATTTAATGTTATATCAGCAATATTTAATGTTATATCAGCAATATTTAATGTTATATCAGCAATATTTAATGTTATATCAGCAATATTTAAAGCTATATCAGCAATATTTAATGTTATATCAGCAATATGTAATGTTATATCAGCAATATTTAATGTTATATCAGCAATATTTAATGTTATATCAACAATATTTAATGTTATATCAGCAATATTTAATGTTATATCAGCCATATTTAATGTTATATCAGCAATATTCAATGTTATATCAGCAATATTTAATGTTATATCAGCAATATTTAATGTTATATCAGCAATATGTAATGTTATATCAGCAATATTTTATGTTAAATCAGCAATATTTATTTGCTATATCAGCAATATTTAATGTTATATCAGCAATATTTAATTTTATATCAGCAATATTTAATGTTACATCAAACAATTTTTTAATGTTAAGTCAGCAATATGTAAGACTATGTTGAAACATCGCTGCCACAACGGTGATTCATTCCTTTACCTAGGACGCCTTGTTGACACCTGGAGTAAACCATCTAAACCTGTCATGGCCCGACTTCAGCAGATTCTGACCGATCTCATCCAGACGCCGATGTCATCGTTTCTCCATGGGCGAATTGTCAAGGCCGTACCGCCCGTTGTTAAATGACTTCCTGTTCAGGGGGGGGGGGATTGCCCGCTGGTCACCATATCTCCCGTTTACCAGTGCCTCCCACACATACACACAACGCCCCTCATTTCTCCATGGGCGAATTGTCAAGGCCGTACCGCCCGTTGTTAAATGACTTCCTGTTCAGGGGGGGGGGGGGAATGCCCGCTGGTCACCATATCTGCCGATTACCAGTGCCTCACACACATACACACACTGGCCCTCACACTCAGAAATATGGATTCTTGTTAGAGGTGTTATATTTTACCGATCTGATCGGACAAACAACAATGTTAGGCTACTTTGAAACGAATCAAAGTATTTGATAACCATGGTGCCTATGAGTAATGAGTAGATCAGAGGGCTCGTTTTCACATAGTCTGTGTTTGTCAGGGCAAAATCACAGATAATGCTATTGCCCCATTGTGTCAATCTCTCAAAATAGTTGTGAGTGTATATGGTATATATATATATAGTAATAAATTCTAAATCCCGATATTTAATTGTGATAAACTAAGAAAGTTCGAATATATTACATTATTTATTTATGAATATAAAAACTAACAAATTATTTCAATATTCAAGGTTTGTGATTGAACCAGTGCTAGTGATATTTATTATTTTCCCTGAGCGTGTTTGGTTTAATATTTTCACCTTTCTAGGAAAATACTCCCCCCCCCCCGCCCCAAACCCTTTTCTTGCCATGATTTAAGTTGATATAGTTGTTTTTTTCATGTATATTTGATGTTGTATTTTTTAATATCAACTTTAGTTAAAATGTTTGGTGTTAATATCACCAGCTTTGGTATCGTGATTTCTTTCTTTGCTATTTTTCAGTCCTTTTTGACGCATTTTTCACCCAACCAGGCAAATCTATAAAAAAAAATAAAATAAAAAAATGAGAAAATGTTACAATCTTACTTCCGCTGGACTTTGTTTGCTTTAATAATTGATGACCTTCTTGGTGGTATGACGCTTCGTGTGTCAAATTCTACGGTTGTTGTTTATATTTCTGGCACCGTTGTCTTACTTTACTATGCACACAACCATGATTGGTCCAAACTTCACTATGCACACAGCCATTCTCATTTCAAATGACTTACTAGCTTGCACCTCCTTACTACAATTATCACTCACCGTACTGACCACAACGGCAATCCACGAAATAAACTCACGAACTGACCTAGCATAACCCCCCCCCCCACAAGACCACTGACAACCCGCTCAAAAATCTCTCACCAACTCAGATCAACAAATTTCATGACAAAATATTCACGTTCCAAATTGACATCACTTACAGTAGTGTTATCACACCCACGAAAGTGATATAAAAATGATGTCAATATCTTTTCAAAATAATTCCAAAAAATCACTCATAATTAGGTACACAAGATTGGTCAATGAGCAAGACTAAATATTGGCTTACTTTTTACAATGAAGAGCAAGTGCTACATGTCAATTAAGCAAAACACAAAATTACATTGTTACAAATAGCTAGTGAAATATTAGATCCTTGGCAAAATAATCGATTACCAAAATTACATCGATTCTAACAATATCAACTGCAACGATTATCTTTGTTTTTAATTGATTAGTTGAATAATAATAAGATAAAAAATGATAAAAAAATGGGCTGGTCCACTGCTCCGACCTTCAACAGAAACTCGTCCCTCACCTCCCTAAACAGCGACGAGGCCACGACAAGGCAGTTCTGGCTGATAGCAACAAGAACTCAGAACAGGAACAGCACATTCCTGCCAAAGACAATCAGGGACTCGAACAAGCTTCCAAAAGCAACACCTGAGGCGACAACACTCGACACATTTGCGTCTATTGCCTCCTGTCTTCCAACCCCCAGTTCATAACATCATCGCTGAGTAGCCGCCCTTGCAACCAGTAAAGTATCCCCTTGAAAACCATGCAGCCTTACATCGCCAACCCCTCTACAAACTTAGGAGCCAGAATGATCAACCCATTGATCTGGGGCCCTCTCCAGAATGATCAACCCATTGATCGGGGCCCCTCTCCAGAATGATCAACCCATTGATCTGGGGCCCTCTCCAGAATGATCAACCCATTGATCGGGGGCCCTCTCCAGAATGATCAACCCATTGATCGGGGGCCCTCTCCAGAATGATCAACCCATTGAGCGGGGGCCCTCTCAATCTAAAAGAAGATTAAAAACTCGACGCATACAAAAAATTAAATCAAATTTAAATTTTAATCTGCTTGCAAAAGAGAAAAAAAAAGGTGAAATCCCGTTACGTCATGTGGACAGCTACAAGTTGTCCAGTTCGGTATTAACATTTTAAGAGGACTGGATATTTCGTGTGTCTGTCAATACCCATATTTTTTGCCCCCCCCCGCTCAACCCCCCCCGCTCAACACCCCCCCCGGTCACCCCCCCCCCCTCTCAATTGACACGTGTTTCACAATTCCTGACGCCCAGTCCACCCCCAAAAGTAACACGTGCTTTTGTTTACAAACAAATGCACGACACATTTCTTCACTTGAATGTTCCCATAGCCCAGCAACATTGAAATCATAAGCTTCACATCCCAACTGATGGAACATACTCTTCTCATCAACGCAATCTAACTCTTGAATAAACTTAAAAGTCCGAGCCCTCAGGGTTCTCAAACTTTGAGCGCACCTGGCTCTCACGACATTGTAAATCAACCTACATTATACACATTGTGAACAATCACCCAAATTCTCTATCCCACCCCAATCTCAACACCAGGTTAAAAAAAACAACTCACCCCCTCCACCTCCATTATCAACATCAACGACTTTAGCCACAGCAGCATTGCCCGAGTCTGAGATGGACTCAACACCACCTCGGGGTTCTCAACCCTTCAGCAATCCGTTTCACCGACAACAACAATTATAACTGACTGGACTACTCTCGTATTAGCTCCACGTAAGGTCATCTTCAATGACCTCTACTTTTTTTGACCTACGTCCCCTTCTTAGGACTGCCCTTGTAAAGCCCATGACCTCGACTTCGTGATCACCGTACCTTGTCCAGGTATTATTTAAATTTTTTAGAAGTCAAGTTGAACAAAAAAAATCTAATCTTCTTCCGATACAATATTAGTTTCTCCCTGCTGTACACTATCAAAACTCACACCGTGTAATTTGTTGACAGTCATATCTAATACATTATTATTTTTTAACCACATCTTGTACATAATAAAAAATCCCGTGGTGTACACCAACAAAATCTATTCCTTGTACACATCAGAGCCCTCCTGTCGTGGACCATCAAAAGCCACAACTTATATTATCACCAATCACATGTGGTACATTAGCAAAGGTAGCCATACCTCTGGTACATCAGTAAAGATAGCCACACCTCTGGAATATTGTTCGTCCGTCGAGGATCGACGATGACCTTCGAGTCGTCTGGTGACTGATGACTTGCGTGGATGACTTTGTTTAAAGTGAAGAAGAGTTGCTCGGCGTCTACCTCACTCTCTCATCCGAGCCCACCATATCCAGTGGCAAGACTCTACGTCAAGACGACCAGGGATGGGTTCGGTTGCAGGAATTGTCATTGTTTGCGCCTTACGGGACTCCAACTCTGTGTTTGAATTCAGAGTTTCCTTCTCTTAGATGAGTTGCCGACCAAGGTTAACGAGTCTCATCCACCCAGGGCTGATGTTTTTGCTTGACTGGCCTTTGGCTGGACTTGGAATTGAACACCAAACCACCAACTTGAGGTTTGCTCAGTTTAGACCATTTGGCCACCCAGTCACCCTGGTACCTCTGGTACATCAACAAAAATAGCCACACCTCTGGTACATTATCAAAGATAGCCACACCCCTGGTTCATTAACAAAGATAGCAGTACCTCTGGTACATTAGCAAAGATAGCCGTACCTCTGGTACATCAGCAAAGATAGCCGTACCTCTGGTACATTAGGAAAAGCCACGTTTAGACCCAGATCAGAACCCGGATGACGTAGCACGTCAGTGCTGAATGTGTTTTTGTTTCAGTTTCCCTCTCTTGGCAAGTCTTCTGGCCTCATCAAATGGCATCAGCGTAGAAACTTTTATACAAATATGTGCATAGGACAAAATAATTGCACCAGATCATCAAACTCTAATTGACAGATTTTTTTTTTTATGTGAAGTTGTTAGGTGATCCTAGACTTGATGGTTGTCAATTTAAACATGTCATTGCACGTGGAGATATATAATGAAAGGACAGATTTTGTTCAATTTTTTCCAACTTGGAATAATAGGTTGCTTCGATTTTATTTGATAAAAAATAAAGCACTACAAAGTTATAAGGAATTGAAAAAAAAAAAAAAAAAAAAAAAAAAAAAAAGAAGCTTTTTTCCTTTATATAAGTATAAATGAATTAAACATTTATTTTTTATTTTCAGACTATTTACAACAAAAACAGAATTGAAATTCTGTACATACTATAAATTTATGACTTATTCTTAATAAAAAAAGAGAGACCATTCTTAGTTCATTAAATCATGTTCGTGTAACTACAGTTAGTCAATACTCAGATAATTAAAGTTAACTTGGCAACCATGGAGAGCTGCCAACAATTTTCATTAACTATTTAGTTTAGTTATGGGAAACTAACATCACGTGTTATCTTGTGGTGTCTTGCATCAAAGACCGACCTTTCTTTCTGTACAGTCATGTTTCAGCCAGCAAGCGCCCGAGTGGTGCGGCTGTCACTTCGTATTCCTTATCTTTCTTGAACCTGGTCTCTGTGTCTCCAGCGCTGTTTCAGCATGCAGACCAATGCACTTGCAGATAATGTGAACGCTTAAGCTCAACATGGAAGCAACTCAAGATTGGAACTAAACCTGTTACTAATAAAGTTAGCTGAATTTATCAGGTTCAAAATGTGAAAAAAGTACACATTTCATAATTTTTTTTATTGTAACAGAATGGCTTGAGTAGGCGTGTGATGGTTGGTTGCTGACACAATTTTACCCTGTTCGCTACTGCCAAAAGCTGTAGCCGAGTGGTGAGTGGCAGCCGTATGTTTTAAATATTCTTTAATTGGTTTATAAACTAAGAAATTCTGGTCCTTAGAACTATAGCCTTTCATTGGATCTCAAGAGTGTTGTTGTAAAAGGAGTGATAAACAATTACACCAGAAACAATAGCAAATGCTTCAAAGTGCCTCAGTGCAACACAGTGCTGTATCAACAATCATCTTCCCACGCACAATAATAGCATGGAACAAACTGAACGATGCCACTGTGAACTCGACATCAGTCGAAAGCTTCAAGGCTGCCCTGTCATCAACTAGGAGCTGTTAGAATAGCAACATCATACCCCCAACCGTTGCAAAGATGCCAGTACATGGATGCAGCAACGAAACATTACCAGAACCAGAACAAGAGTGGTAGAAGATAATTCTCAGAAAAAGTTCGAAGCAAAAGGATCAAAAGAAAATAAGGGCAATATCTGACAATTTTACAATGTCCTGACTTACATTTGAATTACACAGCTATCAAATAAACATGTTAAATAACTTTGTACTTACTTGCTATGAAAAAAATATATTCAACTAAGAATACAGATGCATGATGACCATATGGTACCTGTTATACAAATGATACATAGCATTATATTCTTGTAATATGTAATTTGCTGGCAAATGTGACGATGGAGTGGGCTTCGGAGGACGAAATCCACACGGCCTGGGATTATTCTTCAAGGATTAATAAGCTGGTTCCCAACAGCAAATCGCCTCTCTCGGCGCCGCTGGATAACCCAAGGGAACATCATTGGATGATACAGCTTGGCACCAGTGACGTCGCAGGAGTTGCCGGAATGTTTCAATGTACCAATGTCATCCGCATTTCGGGACTCCAGCCCCGGGTTTGATTTCAGCGTTTCCTTCTCTTAGATGAGTTGCCATCCAAGGTTAACGAGTCTCTTCTACCCGGGGTGCTGGTGGTGTTATTGCTTGACTGGGCTCTGGCTGGAATTGAGCTCCAGACCACCAACTTGATATTTGTTCAGTTTAGGCCACTTGGCCACCCAGCACCCTAATATGTAATAATGTTTAATAATAAAGTAATCACATGGCCTGGTTTATGTTGTGGCACGCACACCCGTCTTTCATTCAGAATCATAATGTGAAGGCTAACACATACAGTGTGAGATGTGGGGGCTAACATATACAGTGTGAGATGTGGGGGCTAACATATACAGTGTGAGATATGGGGGCTAATATATACAGTGTGAGATGTGGGGGCTAACATATACAATGTGAGATGTGTGGGCTAACATATACCGTGTGAGATGTGGGGGCTAACATATACCGCGTGAGATGTGGGGGCTAACATATACAGTGTGAGATGTGGGGGCTAACACATACAGTGTGAGATGTGGGGGCTAACACATACAGTTTGAGATGTGGGGGCTAACATATACAGTGTGAGATGTGGGGGCCAACATATACTGTGTGAGATGTGGGGGCTAACATATACCGTGTGAGATGTGGGGGCTAACATACACAGTGTGAGATGTGGGGGCTAACATATACAGTGTGAGATGTGGGGGCCAACATATACAGTGTGAGATGTGGGGGCTAAAATATGCAGTGTGAGATGTGAGGGCTAACATACAGATCTAGAAATTACTTCTGTAACGTCGTCCATGTATGGCGTACATGTAAGATGCACCTATAACGGGATAGTCACTACAATGTTTTAAAGTATAACAACCGTAAGTTTGAAAAGTGTTGCATCAATCAATCGCTCTATTTTTTTAAAAAGACAAACGCGAATTGCAGAATTTCTAATTATTAAATACAACCGTCGATAACACATTCACCAATTTCTAAAGAGAATTTAGAACATCTCAGGATAGCCACCACATATTTAAGCTCATTCGCTGGTTGGCTGCTATTGTATCAATCGCTTACAAGCACATTGCAGTATGTGTTACCAGAAAGATTTAACGGTAGGTGTTAGGCTCATGCACACACTGGTATGCAATTCTAAGTAAGAATTCCGTGGTCGGCTGTATGTTCCACCATCACAGTATCATGGTTAGACGTCAAATTGACGGAGCTAACTGGTGATTAAAATACTGCCTAATATAAGTCATGACTTCCATTGCTGACACCTCACAATTGCAGTCTACAAACACAGAAATATAAAGGCGTGTTTGCTTCTACTTACAGGGCGTTCAAATGGTCGCGGTGATCACCGGCGCTCTTAAGGGATACCATTACAAATTAGATTACAATTTACAAGAAAGGGGAGCATTCCGACCCTGCCAACTATCGTCCGATATCCCTCACTAGCGTCGTCTGCAAATTGTTGGAGCACATAATCGTAAGCTCTGTCATGAAGCATCTTGAAAGCAAAAATATACTCAATGACTGTCAACATGGCTTCCGAGTCAATAGGTCATGTGAGACCCAGCTTCTCGAATTTGTAGAAGACTTGATGACCAATCTGGAGAACCACAAGCAGACTGACGTGCTAGTAATGGACTTCGCAAAAGCATTTGACCGGGTGAATCATAGTTTGCTTCTACACAAACTCCAGATATATGGGATTCAAGGCACCACTAAAACATGGATCTCTAGCTTCCTCAGCCACCGACGCCAAGCAGTAGT
>CAXITT010000141.1:125917-176522 GCA_964033795.1 Lymnaea stagnalis
CTTTATATTTAATTAAGTTTTTTTTAAATTATTTGAGTATAAGGGACTGGAACCCCCCCCCCCCCCACCAACCTTGTCCCCACTGGATGAATGTTAAAACTCCCTTAATTATAATAATTGATATTCGATGTGAGTACGCTGATGACCGATGATGCCGATTCTGCCACGAACTGTTCTTGTGGCAGTAAGTGCAGGGGATGGATGGGACATCTCCAGGTGCAGAGTTGACCTGGTCTTTTCCGGCATGTCGTTTGTGCTCCGCAGCCGCTGTTCTGTTGGCGTCGTGTTGTAGGGAGCCTTTGTGTACAGAGAGGACTGACTCCACGATGCTAGGTAGGCTACCTTCCCGCGTCTCCCCAATCATGTGTGCGTGTCTTTATCGAACGTTTTCCTTGAGGCTTTAAGGGTGTATTTAAAACGTTTCTCCTGACCACCAGCGGACCGCCTTCCGTGCTCGAGCTCGCCATAGAATATTCTCCTGGGCAAGAGCTTGTCTGACATTCGGAGAACATGTCCCGCCCAGCGAATATGGTACACAATTAGAGTGATAAAGATTCTTGGGGAGGCCTCTCTGTGCGAGAACCCCAATGTCTGGGTTTCTGTCCTGCCATTAGATGTTTAGGATTTTTTTTCAATCGTGCCACATGAACGTGTTTAAACATTTTTGTAATCGTTAATAGACCGTCCACGTTTCACGGGCAGGGAGTCGCCTTGTAAACCTTCAATTTAGTTTGAGTGCTGAACACTTGCCTTGTCAATACATTCTTAGACACATTGCCATAGGTTGCACTGGCTCTTCTAATACGAAGGTGAGCTTCAATCTTCGCTGGCTCCACTTTGGGACAGTACGCTGCCAAGTTATGAGAAGCTTGTTACCACTTTAAGCCCTCACCACACATTTCAGCTTTGGGCTCAACATTAGGTCTTCAAGGAGCTGCTTGGAAAAGGACCTCAGTCTTGTTTCTGTTAATGGTGAGATCGAAGTTTGTGCAGGCATTTGGAGAAATTAGTAACACTGCTTTGGATATCGGCCTTCCGTTCCAGCGTTTGGGAAACAATCGTCAGCATCCAGGACATCCCTGTTGATGGCTGTCAGTACCTGTCAGGACCTTGGATTTGGCTGTACACGGGGTCACGGGTAATTTAGGTTGATGGTTTTTCCTGATTTAATTCCCATTTACAAATGCGTCGTAGTTTTACTTCTCCTTAAATACTCCACTGAAGCTTAGAAAGATTTACGGTGTTCTCCGGCAGTAGTTCCATGGTATCACATAACGGCACCCCTGGGTCAAACAATGTTTTTCCTTCTCTATTTTAAGAGCATAATGTTATAGCTGAAATGCGTGCATGTTAATCGAACCATAGCAAATTAGTCAAGCAAGCCGTATTCCCTCCTATCCAACCATTCCATCTCCCCTTCCCCACCCAACGTATTTTTTATTCTAACCCTTGTCTTGTTCACCGGAAACACGGTAAGCTAACTCGGTCGTATGACTTTGTGTAAACATTCATATAGTTACGACATGTCAGATAATGTAAGATAACACCAGTGGTCGGTCAAGGTCAGGTGGGAGCGAAGTGGGTCGGGGTGGCTTGTATTCTATAATGGGATGGCTTGTATTCAATAATGGGGTGGCTTGTATTCTATAATGGGGTGGCTTGTATTATATAATGGGATGGCTTGTATTCTATAATGGGGTGGCTTGTATTATATAATATGGGTGAATTGTATTCTATAATGGGGTGGCTTGTACTCTATAATGGGGTTGCTTGTATTCTATAATGGGGTGGCTTGTATTCTATAATAGGGTGGCTTGTATTCTATAATGGCGTGGGTTGTATTCTATAATGGGGTGGCTTGTATTCTATAATGGGGTGGCTTGTGTTCTATAATGGGGTGGCTTGTATTCTATAATGGGGTGGCTTGTATTCTATAATGGGGTGGCTTGTATTCTATAATGGGGTGGCTTGTATTCTATAATGGGGTGGCTTGTATTCTATAATGGGGTGGCATGCATTCAATAAAGGGGTGGCTTGTATTCTATAATGGGGTGGCTTGTATTCAATATTGAGGTGGTTTGTATTCAATAATGGGGTGGCTTGTATTCTATAATGGGGTGGCTTGTATTCTATAATGGGGTGGCTTGTATTCTATAATGGGGTGGCTTGTATTCTATAATGGGGTGGCTTGTATTCTATAATGGGGTGGTTTGTATTCTATAATGGGGTGGCTTGTATTCTATAATGGGGTGGCTTGCATTCAATAATGGGATGTCTTGCATTCTATAATGGGGTGGCGTGTATTCTATAATGTGGTGGCTTGTATTCTATAATGGGGTGGCGTGTATTCTATAATGGGGTGGCTTGCATTCTATAATGGGGTGGCGTGTATTCTATAATGGGGTGGTTTGTATTCTATAATGCGTTGGCTTGCATTCAATAATGGGATGTCTTGCATTCTATAATGGGGTGGCGTGTATTCTATAATGGGGTGGCTTGTATTCAATATTGGGGTGGCGTGTATTCTATAATGGGGTGGCTTGTATTAAATAATGGGGTGGCTTGTATTCAATAATGGGGTGGCTTGTATTCAATATTGGGGTGGCGTGTATTCTATAATGGGTTGGCTTGTATTCTATAATGGGGTGGCTTGTAATCAATAATGGGGTGGCTTGTATTCAATATTGGGGTGGCGTGTATTCTATAATGGGGTGGCTTGTATTAAATAATGGGGTGGCTTGTATTCAATAATGGGGTGGCTTGTATTAAATAATGGGGTGGCTTGCATTCAATAATTAGGTGGCTTGTATTCTATAATGGGGTGGCGTGTATTCTATAATTGAGTGGCTTGTATTCTATAATTGGGTGGCGTGTATACTATAATGGGGTGGCTTGTATTCTATAATGGGGTGGCTTGTATTCAATAATTGGGTGGCTTGTATTCAATAATGGGGTGGCTTGCATTCAATAATGGGATGTCTTGCATTCTATAATGGGGTGGCGTGTATTCTATAATTGGGTGGCTTTTATTCTATAATGGGGTGGCGTGTATTCTATAATGGGGTGGCTTGTATTCTATAATGGGGTGGCTTGTATTCTATAATGGGTTGGCATGTATTCTATAATGGGGTGGCGTGTATTCAATAATGGGGTGGCGTGCATTGCAATAATGGGGTGGCTTGTATTCAATAATGGGAATGCTTGTATTCAATAATGGGGTGGCTTGTATTCTATAATGGGGTGGCTTGTCTTCTATAATGGGGTTGCTTGTATTCTATAATGGGGTGACTTGTATTCAATAATGGGGTGGCTTGTATTCTATAATGGGACGGCTTGTATTCAATAATGGGGTGGCTTGTATTCTATAATGGTGTGGCTTGTATTCAATAATGGGGTGGCTTGCATTCAATAATGGGGTGGCTTGCATTCAATAAAGGGGTGGCTTGTATTCTATAATGGGGTGGCTTGTATTCAATATTGGGGTGGTTTGTATTCAATAATGGGGTGGCTTGTATTCTATAAAGGGGTGGCTTGTATTCTATAATGGGGTGGCTTGTATTCTATAATGGGGTGGCTTGTATTCTATAGTGGGGTGGCTTGTATTCTATAATGGGGTGGTTTGTATTCTATAATGGGGTGGCTTGTATTCTATAATGGGGTGGCTTGTATTCTATAATGGGGTGGCTTGTATTCTATAATGGGTCGGCTTGTATTCTATAATGGGGTGGCTTGTATTCAATAATGGGGTTGCTTGTATTCTATAATGGGGTGACTTGCATTCTATAATGGGGTGGATTGTATTCTAAACTGGGGTGTTTTTTATTCTTTAGTGGTGTGGCTTGTATTCTATAATGGGGTGACTTTATTCTATAATGGAGTGGCTTGTATTCTATAATGGGGTGGCTTGTATTCTATAATGGGACGGCTTGTATTCTAAAATGGGGTGGCTTGTATTCTATAATGGGGTAGTTTGTATTTATTTATTTATTTAGCCATTTTTATATTATGCTTACCTTAAAGCTCTAAGCGCTTTACCATTATCAAAAACATGTAAACTAATTAAAATAAAAATGAGACACTAGGATAGTAACTACTATACTATAGAAACAATTAAAATGGTTATAAAACGAGGACACTTTGGCACGTTTTGGCCTATACTTCAGGATCAACCCGAAACAGAAAATGAGGCAGGGCAAGCAGGGTGCATCACAGGTCATAGGCGGACCTAAACAGATGAGTTTTAAGGGACTTTTTGAAAGTGGATGAGGTTTCACAATGACGGATATGGAAGGGGAGCTGTTTCCAGAACGTGGGCCCATGGAAGTAGAAGGAGCGTTCACCGATGGTCTTAGTTATGGTTCTTGGGATTGAGAGGGTTCTATTGTCAATGGAAGAGCGTGGTTGTCTTGTGGGGATGTAAGGAAGCAACAGTTCAGAGAGATAGACAGGAAAGTGAGGGTCAGTGAACCAGTTGAAGCATAGATTGGCAGACTTGTACTTGATGCGAGAGGATATTAAAAGCCAGTGGAGTTGTCGCATGTGTGGTTGAATGTGGTCATGTTTCTTTGATTTAAAAATGAGTCTGCATGCTGAGTTCTGTGCCTTCTGAAGTTTGTCTATGTGGTGTTGAGGAATGCCTGCGAGAAGAGTGTTACAGTAGTAAAATTTTGAAAGAATGAGTGAAGAGACGATAGTTTTTGTGGCATCGAAGGAGAGGAGGTGTCTAGTGGTGCTGATTTTTATAATTTCGTTATATGATTATCTGCATATATTCTTGACATGTTTGTCCATGGAGAGGGTGTCAGTAAGCGTGACTCCAAGGTTTCTGGCAGAGGAAGAAAGTGTGATGTCAGAGTTGCCAATAGATATAGAAGAAGGAGCGGATGGAAGGAGAGGTTTGTTTTGAGAGTGGATGAGAAGGATTTCCGTTTTATCATCATTTAGCTTCAGTTTGTTGCAAGTCATCCAACGCTTTACGTCGTCCACGCACTCGTGTATGCGAAGGATTGTGGCATCAAGTTGATCAGGAAAGCAAGAGTCACTGATTTGAGTGTCATCAGCAAAGGATTTACTGGAAACTGAGTGGTGGCTAATGAGAGATGATATAGAGGTTTAGTGTAGAGGATGAAAAGGACCGGCCCAAGGACCGATCCTTGAGGAACTCCAATAGACAGGGCTGAAGGTTTGAAAGAGTGGTTAGAAATAGAGACTGTTTGAGTTCTGTCAGAAAGATATGATTGAAACCAGTTTAAAACTGAGTCAGTAAGTCCGAAAGAAAGATGAAGGCGGTCAAGAAGAATCTGGTTTATCAATGGTATCAAATGCAGCAGATAGATCTAACAGAGTGAGAATAGAGAGTTTGCCATCGTCCATCGCGTGCAGGAGGTCGCTCATGACTCGGACCAGTGCTGTTTCTGTGCTATGACAAAGTCGGTAGGCGGACTGAGAGGAAGGATAGAGATTGCGAGAGTGAAGATAGTCAGAGAGCTGAGAGAGTATGAGTTTTTCTATGATTTTTGAGAGAAAGGAGAGGTTGCTGACGGGGCGGTAATTCTTGAGTGTGTTTGGATCAAGTGAGGGTTTCTTTAGGAGTGGCAGGACTATCGACCGTTTAAAAATGGGAGGGAAGATGCCAGAGAAAATCAAAGACTTTATGATGGAGGTGAGTGCTGGGAGGAGGACGTCAAGGCATTCTACAAGCAGTGGGACGGGGATGGGATCGAGGGCACAAGACTTGGGAGCAGACCTGATGATGACTCGCCTCACCTCATCCTCAGTTACAGGCAGAAAACTATCAAATGATTCTGTCTGACTAACGTCCTCCGAGAACGGTGAGGAAGGTGTAGGGGTCGCACTGTCTAGCTCCTCCCTGATCGTTTGCACCCTGGTGATGAAAAAGTCCGCCAAGGCGTCAGGGAGTTGCTCTGGTGCAATGTCGGTAGGGAGGGTGAAATTCTTGCTGTTGCCAAGAATACGGTGACTAGCGCTGAACTGCGCCTTGGTTGATGGACATGATTCGACCTTTGAGCTCCAGTAGTCATCCTTTGCCTCCTGTACAATCTCTGCCATCGCCTCCTTCGCTGTCCAAAAGATCTGTCTGTCGACACTCAGTCCAGTCTTCACCCAGCGTCTTTCAGCACGTCCTCGCTCGAGTTTTGCATGACGGAGTTGGTCACTAATGCCTGCATACCATGGCGACGAGCGACCAATCGGAACACGTCGCGCCATGGGAGGGGCGTGCTCGTCCAAGAGTGCTCGGAGGCCATCGTCCAGATGCTGAGCGCCGAGCACCTAGCCCTTGAAGCATTGTCTTAATGCCGGCTTTGAAGGCTGCTCTGTCTATAGCATTTATGTCACGCACAGTCCTGTAGACAGGTGGGTTCTTTGATGGGGTAACTTGTATCCTATAATGGGGTGGCATGTATTCAATAATGGGATGACTTGCATTCTATAATGGGGTGGCTTGTATTCTAAAATGGGGTGTTTTTGTATTCTTTAGTGGTGTGGCTTGTATTCTATAATGGGATGGCTTGAATTCTACAAAGATTATTAAAAAAGTCTGAAAATGTTAGTTAACCATATTGATGTCTCAATCCACCACCTACTTCACACTGATCACCCCACCACCTATTACCCCAGGGATCGCCCCACCACCTATTACCCCACGGATCACCCCACCACCTATTACCCCACTGATTTGATGTCACTATCAGACAATTTTACACTTGTGATCTCTCCTTGTCCGCTGTCCATTAAATCTTTTAGTACAGCATTTCTCACAACGGGCGATATACCCTCTCAGGGGCCACAACAAATTTATTGGGGACCACCAAAAATTTAAAAATAAATTCTTTATAGAAATAAAAATAAAGGGTAAAATAACACGTGGATAAATAAAATATTGACGTGGACCACGAGCAAAAGGTTGAGAACTGCTGCTTCAATGACCAGTTCCATAACTGTACAATTTCAATGAGCAATTCCATAACTGTCCCATTTCAATTGCCAGTTCCATAACTATACCATTTCAATGACCAGTTCCATTTCAATGACCAGTTCCATTTCAATGACCAATACCATAACTGTACCATTTCAATGACCAGTTCCATAACTGTACCATTTCAATGACCAGTTCCATAACTTTACCAATTGAATGACCAGTTCCATAACTGTACCATTTCAATGACCAGTTACATTTAAATGACCATTTCCATTTCAATGACCAGTTCCATTTCAATGACCAGTTCCATAATTGTACCATTTAAATGACCAGTTTCATAACTGTACCATTTCAATGACCAGTTTTATAACTTTACCATTTCAATGACCAGTTCCATAACTGTACCATTTCAATGTAGAAATGCCATGACCAGTTCCATCACTGTACCAATGCCACGACTAGTTCCATCACTGTACCAATGCCACGACCAGTTCCATTACTGTACCAATGCCATGACCAGATTTATCACTGTACCAATGCCACGACCAGTTCCATCACTGTACCAATGCCATGACCAGTTCCATCCCTGTACCAATGCCACGACCAGTTCCCTCACTGTACCAATGCCATGACCAGTTCCATCACTCTACCAATGCCATGACCAGTTCCATCCCTGTACCAATGCCATGACCAGTTCCATCCCTGTAACAATGCCATGACCAGTTCCATCACTGTACCAATGCCATGACAAGTTCCATAAGACCACTGTTTCAAAGTCCAGTTCCACAACGCTAACGCTGCTGTCTGATGCGGTTTTTCTTAAAAATCTATTTGATCTGATGGTATGTCATCGTTGTTAATGTTCAGAATCGCTGCAGCGTTCTCTTTTATTTCTGGCACGACATTCTACCGTGTGACATATTTATTTTATAACTAGTCCCGGACTCACTTAATGGAAGCTAAATCGTCAAATTATGTCAATAAATGCGATTAGGCCATCAACCAAAGTGTCCTTCACGAAGATGAAACAAGCCCCTGGTTTGGGGGGGGGGGTATATGGCTCGTTTAGATCTGTGGTGGGGAAAACTACAGCCCGCAAGACACATGCGGGGCTGCCGAGATGTTTAATGCGGCCCGCAAGACATTACCCTGGTTTGGGGGGGGGGGGGTATATGGCTCGTTTAGATCTGTGGTGGGGAAAACTACAGCCCGCAAGACACATGCGGGGCTGCCGAGATGTTTAATGCGGCCCGCAAGACATTCTGGGGATTGGGAACCAGTGGCGTCACTAGTAAGGGGGGGGGGCACACTGCACCGGGTGACAACCTCACATGTTTAAAATTTCAAATTTGACATATCTAGTTTTGAGTCGGTTTCATAACATATATCAGTTTAGTACGATTTCTGTTTCACCCTTCAAATTAAAGGGACAGTTCCGGAAACTTTTGACAAATTTTTTTATTAAATTGTACTAACTCATTTCATATAATTTGTTTTATTAGTTATGATATCACTGTGATTTTATTTTAGATTTGTTGAAAATTGTTCAACGAACTGTCTAAAGCTCTGAACAGCTTGAAAATTAGTTCAACGTGCTGTCTAAAGCTCTGAACAGCTTGAAAATTAGTTCAACGTGCTGTCTAAAACTCTGAACAGCTTGAAAATTAGTTCAACGGGCTGTCTAAAGCTCTGAACAGCTTGAAAATTAGTTCAACGTGCTGTCTAAAGCTCTGAGCAGCTTGAAAATTAGTTCAACGTGCTGTCTAAAGCTCTGAACAGCTTGAAAATTATTTCAACGGGCTGTCTAAAGCTCGGAACAGCTTGAAAATTAGTTCAACGTGCTGTCTAAAGCTCTGAACAGCTTGAAAATTATCATAAAGCTCGCAAAAACTTATGGGGAAAACAAAAAGGAATACAAATTAATTCCATGGGGCCCTTACGCAAAACGTCTAGCACATTCTTCCTGATGTCGAGAGATTTTGACCGCGAGACCCAATGACGTCATCAAATGCAGCAGTTATTTCTGGTTTGTTAGCTAAAGTGATGTAATTTTGATGTTACTTTTGAACGAGGCCGTTAGTTAAGAGTTAAATTATTGCGCGCAGGAATGGGGTGGGGTGGGGGGAGGGGAGGGGTCCTCGCATTCTTGCACGGAAAATACGCAGGTGTCCTTCCACCGCGACGTCCCTAGGTTGAGTTGGATGCGAAACCTGGTAAGGTAATATGCATACTTGAGTTTTCGCCGCAAATGAACTGCTTTTAAACAGATCTTGCAGTCACAGTGGCGTTTCGAAGAGGGTGCGGTGGGGTGGCATTTTAAATTTTTAAAAAAAATGGAAGGGCGTCATTTTTGACTCGCTGCAGAGTTTTTGTTTTCGTAGAAAGGGGAGGGGGGCGTAAAAAGTTTGGCCAGCCTCGGGCAGCACTAATAGTAGGCCAGTAGGCAGCGCAACGCACTTTGGAACTTGTGGGTAACAATCACTTCGGTAAGGGGAGCACAAAACATTTAGCATTTGAGGTAGAAGCCCTCTGGTACCTGTGTAAGAATTTGTTGTGAGCGATGCGTTTGTGCGAACCAAACAAAAATGCGTGTTGCCCTCAAGTAAATATGCTTTTAATTTTTAATATATATTTTTTTAAATGTCCTCTTTAACGGAATATATCGGTAAATATATAAATACAGATGGAAACTTGAATGAAGCATTTATATAAACTAATAAGAAACGCATGACATTCCATGTGTCCCAAATCAACGTCTCCAGGTGAATTCCGACCCCCCCCCCCTGCCTCACTGACCTAACTGTCTTGTTTTGCATCTACATGTGGTGTAAGTAACTTACGTGAGACGTTTTTCCAACCAATTTATTACTATGGAGATTAGGTCAGACGCGTGCTAAGCATGTGACCACGCTGAAACCGGACCCCCTCCCTCGATAAACATGTGGGCATGATTAAAAAATGCGAGAGCATTTTAGTCCAAAATCTGTACCGGTGACATGAAACTTAGAAAACAACTGCTTGGCACTTATTGGGTCAAGGGGGTGGGGACTAGATGTTACAGATAAAGCGAGATAACACGAGATATGGTCCCCACATAGCCATGTTTGAATGGGTTGTTATGACGATTTGCGTCTAGCCAGATAGATAACGAGACATGCGTTTGGGTGGTGAGATGAGCCAGGATAATACCCCCACCGTTTTTATTTATTGTTTTCTATTTTAAGCGACCGAGGAACGGATGGCATGAAGGACTAATGGACTGAGGGATAGATGGACTTGTGGAATCAGACACGGATTGACTGAGGGAAGGATGGAATGAAGGACTAATGGACCGAAGGACTAATGGACTGAGGGATAGATGGACTGGGGGACTCAGACACGGATTGACTGAGGGACGGATGAATTGAAGAACGGATGGTCTGAGGGGCTGAGAAACGGAAGAACAGATGGACCCACTTCTTAAAGATTTTCAGTGAAGATCAACTGTATTATTGTAGCAGGTTCAATTAATGCCTGATTTTGTTCTTTTTCGTTTGAGAGCAGCTGCTATAGTTAAATATTATTATGTGAGGAAATCTCAAAACCTGTATTTAAATTTTACAACAGACTGGTCCGTAGAAACGGGGATGTGGAGGCGGCAGTCTAAGAATGAACAGTTCCCATGATGCGGTTGAAACAGGGCGATTCGCTACAGGAAGGCGAACGCTTTAAAAAAAAAAAAAAAAGCTAAAATTAATGTCATTACCCTCTAAAGACGTACAACTTCTGATGGATGGCCCATTTTAACTCACAATAAAACACCAATTAAGTCTTATTAAACAGATTCGAAAACAAAACAACTTAGCAACAATTACCGAGTCCTGTAGAAAAAAATGCAATAAAAATAGTGGAAAAAAAAAACCCAACCAATTTTGTTCAGTTGGCGGTGTTAAGATTTCCGACACTTGAAATGGCAACAGTGAAATGAGCTGGTTAATGAAATTGATTCGTTTGTCCCATTTAATCAGATGACCTACAACATCAAGTGTTTCATTCCGTTTCGCACTTTCGGGGCGGGGGTTGGGGGTGGGGGAGGGTGGGGGTGGTGGGGGTAGGTGGGTGGGGGTGAGGGTGGGGGAGGGTGGGGGGCATATTGATATCTTGCCGCAATGGTCTTTTAAAAAAAAATATTTTTTTATCAAAACGAGGCACATGTTGAACGATTCCAATGTAATTTTTTTTTTGGGACACTACAATGACTCGCCTGAACAGACCGATAGACAGAGATGTCTCTGCTCTGCAAGCTTAAATCTCTATGTTATTAAAAAAAAAATTGCTTGCAATAGCGACAGCTTAAAGGTTAATACAATGACACGTGTTATGTGTGTGTATGTGTAAGTTACTTAAAAATAAAAAAAAAAAAAAAAGCAGAAGAAGCAAGTAATCGCCCCTGTGGTCATCGCCCCTGTGGTCATCGCCCCTGTGGTCATCGCCCCTGTGGTCATCGCCCCTGTGGTCATCGCTAACAAAACAACCAAGATGTTTGTATGGAGCATCAGTGGTTTCCTAAGCTGCAAGTCTCCACTCTCCACACAAGCGTGTTTCCCCCGAGAGTACATCGGATCTCCGTGACCGGTCGCTATAAGTTTTCTTACGCAAATTATTAGGACTTCAACCATAGCATTCAGCGATCAGAAACTTCGTGACGGGCTTGTACAGTTGAATCAGATTTCGTGTTCCGAATGTTATTATTATTATTTTTTTTTTGTTTCTTTCAATCTTAAAAGAACCGAAAAATAAAAACTTCTCTATGCATAGAGTGGTCGTTATCTTTCCTGTCCTCCCCCACCCCACCAAGCTCAACGCCGACTCTACAATGCGCCTGGCAAGGGGGGGGGGGGGGGGGGGGTTGGGGGGCTAGCGGTCACACACGCAAACACACACACACAGATATATACACTTCGATTCCTAGTCGAGCGGAATTTCTAAAGGATTTTTATTTTTTTGGTAAGTATGATAAATATCATCTGTATTTGGTGTCTTAGACGGACCGACAGAGATAATACAGAGAGAAAGTCTTAAGTATAGATAATAATACTAATCAAAAGAGCAGTTGATGGAGACATAGCCAGAGACAAGACATACAAAAAACAAAAAAACAAACAAACAAGAACTGATTTTCATTTTTTTTGTTGAAAATATGGATTATTTGCTAATACATGTTCCAGTAAAAAAAAAAAGCTAGATTAAAAAGCTGGACGTAGACATAAATCGATCGAGTAAACATCGATCAAATGCGAAACAAATGTTTTCAAAACAACACCAAAAAAAAAACAACAAAAAAACAAAACACACTGGTATCATTTTTACTTCGCCAATTCATACTCTTATCTCGGACTATCAACGAATTCAACGTCATTTGAATTTAAAGCATTTCTTATAATAACGGTCAGGTGCCAATGTAAAAGTAATCGATGCATGAAAACCAATAATTCGTGTTTTCATATTCGACGAAGCGCTCGATACTAATCTATCGATAGCTATAAAAACGTTAGCGATATTTATTTTGGCAGCCATTTATCGATTTCGACTCCGACCCGACGACTCCGTGGAGCCGGCCCTTGCGCAACCAGACCCCCCCAACACATTTCTTAAATCTTTTTTTTTCCTTATTATTATTCAGAACAAGAGATGAGACCTTTCCCTGATCTGACGCGGAATTTAATGTGTTGAACTCAGGGGCGTAGCTGTCTCTGGTCATCGGCTGTTTACTCAGGAGCGGATCGGACTTTGGTCGTTTGTGCTTACTCAGAGGCGGAGCTGGCTGTGATCATTGGACGTTCGTTCCAGGGTTTTTAACAAGACGTTTTAGGTCTTCAGCGGACCAGCGGCCTTTCTTGCAGTGGTAAATGCTGGACACTTTCACGGCTTCTTTATCCCAATGGATAAATTACTATTTTTTTTTTTTTACTGTGATCATGTTATTTCTAGCCACAAACTTAGAAATTTTAAATCATATTTTGACACGCGAGTTCCGAGACTAGACGGAACGGAGCAGTGGCGTATCGAGAGTGTTAGGCGCCCGGGGATTCATTTTAAAGCGCCCCCTTTTCTTTTTTCAACTCTCAAAACCATTATTTTCATCAATAAAATAATATCAAAGCGCATTTTGGCGCCCCTAACTAGCTCGCTCCCGGGGTCATCTGCCCCCACTGCCCCCCAAGGCTACGCCTCTGGACTAGAACGTTGCTTTAAAATTTATTATAACTAAGATCTGCGTGTAAGCTCTTATCGCAGCTGTATGAAATCGAAAGTAGTGGTCTGGTCCCAAAGGTGTGTTTGGTCGTCTGGTCCCAAAGGTGTGTTCCAATGATGTGAACAGATCCAAAAATTTGCTGGAGAGATTAAAGTAGCGCGACCCTTGACCTTGTTTATTTAAACATCCAGCGTTTCCTTCTAAACCTTTGTTTTTTGAGAACTAGGACTTATAACTGTTTTGATAGGTTAGTAGTCCCAACGGTGACGCAAGCATAGGCAGGCCTTGGTTTCAGGCAACAAAAATATTTCTTTTATTTACATTTTTATTGTGCATTTGAGTGCAACTTTTTAGGGATTCGAGCTTGACAGTGATTCAATAAAATTTAGGACTAAAATAAATTCTATATTTATCTTGGTGAGATTCTTTTAGCGTGGGATCCAGTTTCTGAGTACGCGCAGACGGATCCTGGTTTTCTTTAACGACATTTTGGCAAACCTTGAACTATTTCCATTGGTTACTAATTGATTTCGTTAGTTTGTGCTTTTGTTCCAATGGTTGTGTTTAGCGCTAAAAGACTGCGTTTTGCTCTAAACGACTGTGTTTTGCTCTAAAAGTCTGTGTTTTGCTTTAAAAATACCGTGCTTAGCCGTAAAAGACTGTGTTTAAGATTTATAATATTGTTTCAACGTGCTAGATCGTGTTTTGAAGAAAGAATCTTGTCTGCACTTCTTTTCAACAATTTTTGGGACTCAGCGTTTACACCTGACCCACTTCCCTAAGGTGTCCGTGTTGACCCCTATCGGACACAATGAAATTCAAGTCATGGATGCAAAAGTTCTGGAACTCGCACACCTTGTGGATATCATTCCTCGTGCCGTTGTTAGCCTGCCCCCTTCCTATCATGTACTCGGACCCGGTGAGTAGACACATTTTGCTATCGATTTTAAATTGCAGTCTCACCCTCATTGTTACTTTTAGTAATGAATACAATTAAATAGGGTAATGGTTTAAGAGCATACGTGTGTGGGTGTCTCTGTTACTTCTAAAGAGTGGTAATTTTTTTTTTTAGCCTGTTTGATGACCTGTAGTAGTAGGACACACTTCTCATGATCTTGGGTTCTCCACACGGATATCTTTAAATAAAAACGGTTTCAGCTAAGTGCTCTAAAAAAAAAATAAAAAAATAATAATAAAATAAAATAATAATAATTAAAAAAAGTTCCTAAGATTTTTCAAACATACATGATTTATTTTATGTCACTGGTTGATAAAAAGACGCTTTTGATAACAAAAAAAAAACAACAAAAAAACAACACTTAATTGGACGCTGTACCTAGAGACACAGGTATGCTAAGAGTCCGGTCTCAACGGTATGAGATGGAGGGAAATGGTACAACAATCAAATAAAAATAACTTTGTTAAGTAGGTCAGTTTGTCCAAGTCGTCCTTCTTATCTTATCCAAGGAAGGGAGGGGGGGGGGCACTCATGGGTTTTTAAAGCAAAGAACGTGTGCCCTTTACATCGTATGTCAAGCTACAAGTTGAAGACTCAGTAAATTTAGCGATTCTATAACTGTCAAGGCCCAGGTCAACTGAATAAACAAAGCAACACCTTTCAAAAACAATTCCTCAACCACCCATCAAGCTGAATCACGAGGCAACTCCTTCCCAAACAAGTCTTTTATAACTCATCAAGCTGAATCAAGAGGCAATTACTTTCCCAAAACAAGTCTTTTATCACTCATCAAGCTGAATCAACAAGCAAATACTTTCCCAAAACAAGTCTTCTACCACTCATCAAGCTGAATCAACAAGCAAATACTTTCCCAAACAAGTCTTTTATCACTCATCAAGCTGAATCAAGAGGCAATTACTTTCCCAAAACAAGTCTTTTATCACTCATCAAGCTGAATCAACAAGCAAATACTTTCCCAAAACAGGTCTTCTACCACTCATCAAGCTGAATCAACAAGCAAATAATTTCCCAAACACGTCTTTTATCACTCATCAAGCTGAATAAAGAGGCAAGTACTTTCC
The DNA here is from genome assembly GCA_964033795.1 of Lymnaea stagnalis. Taxonomy (NCBI): domain Eukaryota; kingdom Metazoa; phylum Mollusca; class Gastropoda; family Lymnaeidae; genus Lymnaea; species Lymnaea stagnalis. The sequence goes on from CAXITT010000141.1 coordinate 141,133, forward strand.
CAAAACAAGTCTTTTATCACTCATCAAGCTGAATCAACAAGCAAATACTTTCCCAAAACAAGTCTTCTACCACTCATCAAGCTGAATCAACAAGCAAATACTTTCCCAAACAAGTCTTTTATCACTCATCAAGCTGAATCAAGAGGCAATTACTTTCCCAAAACAAGTCTTTTATCACTCATCAAGCTGAATCAACAAGCAAATACTTTCCCAAATTAAGTCTTCTACCACTCATCAAGCTGAATCAACAAGCAAATACTTTCCCAAACAAGTCTTTTATCACTCATCAAGCTGAATCAAGAGGCAATTACTTTCCCAAAACAAGTCTTTTATCACTCATCAAGCTGAATCAAGAGGCAATTACTTTCCCAAAACAAGTCTTTTATCACTCATCAAGCGGAATCAACAAGCAAATACTTTCCCAAAACAGGTCTTCTACCACTCATCAAGCTGAATCAACAAGCAAATACTTTCCCAAACAAGTTTTTTATCACTCATCAAGCTGAATAAAGAGGCAATTACTTTCCCATAACAAGTCTTTTATCACTCATCAAGCTGAATCAACAAGCAAATACTTTCCCAAAACAAGTCTTCTACACCTCATCAAGCTGAATCAACAAGCAAATACTTTCCCAAACAAGTCTTTTATCACTCATCAAGCTGAATCAAGAGGCAATTACTTTCCCAAAACAAGTCTTTTATCACTCATCAAGCTGAATCAAGAGGCAATTACTTTCCCAAACAAGTCTTTTATCACTCATCAAGCTGAATCAAGAGGCAATTTCTTTCCCAAGACAATTCTTTTATCACTCATCAAGCTGAATCAACAAGCAAATACTTTCCCAAAACAAGTCTTCTACCACCCATCAAGGGTACTGCTGTCTTTGGATTTAAACTCCGGTTACCAGCCGCCAATTTGATTACTAAAATTTGAGCTGAAATAAATCACAACTCCTTCGGACAGCAATTTGACTCAGCCATAGGCGGCCATGTTCACTCAGCTTCGGACAGCTATTTGACTCAGCCATGGGCGGCCATGTTCACTCAGCTTCGGACAGCAATTTGACTCAGCCATAGGCGGCCATGTTCACTCAGCTTCGGACAGCAATTAGACTCAGCCAAAGGCGGCCATGTTCACTCAGCATCGGACAGCAATTTGACTCAGCCATAGGCGGCCATGTTCACTCAGCTTCGGAAAGCAATTTGACTCAGCCATAGGCGCCATGTTCACTCAGCTTCGGAAAGCAATTTGACTCAGCCATGGGTGGCCATGTTCACTCAGCCATGGGCGGAAAGTTCACTCAGCCATAGGCGGCCATGTTCACTCAGCCATAGGCGGCCATGTTCACTCAGCAATGGGCGGAAAGTTCATTCAGCAATAGGCGGCCATGTTCACTCAACCATAGGCGGCCATTTTCACTCAACCATAGGCGGCCATGTTCACTCAGCCATAGGCGGCCATGTTCACCCAACCATAGGCGTCCATTTCACTCAGCCATAGGCGGCCATGTTCACTCAGCCATGGGCGGAAATGTTCACTCAGCCATAGGCGTCCATTTCACTCAGCCATAGGTGGTCATGTTCACTCAGCCATGGGTATGGAAATGTTCACTCTGCCATACGCATTTACCAGACATGACGTATATCATTTATGATCGCCCCTAATTGGTACAGGGTACTTGTCAGTTATGGCTGTTGTCAGAAGAACTTGATACCACCTGAACTACATAACTTGACTGATTGAAAAAACTTGATACCACCTGAACTACATAACTTGACTGATTGAAAAAAACTTGATACCACCTGAACTACATAACTTGACTGATTGAAAAAACTTGATACCACCTGAACTACATAACTTGACTGATTGAAAAAACTTGATACCACCTGAACTACATAACTTGACTGATTGAAAAAACTTGATACCACCTGAACTACATAACTTGACTGATTGAAAAAACTTGATACCACCTGAACTACATAACTTGACTGATTGAAAAAACTTGATACCACCTGAACTACATAACTTGAATGATTGAAAAAACTTGATACCACCTGAACTACATAACTTGACTGATTGAAAAAACTTGATACCACCTGAACTACATAACTTGACTGATTGAAAAAACAACGTATTGTTCATACAGCAGACTGACTCAAAAAAAAAAAAAAGAAATGTGATCTTATCGGCTCCGATCAATAATGTCCTGAGTATTGATCGTATCAAATTAAGATATAATTGGTTTACAATGTTCGATTCATGACGACCAGCTGCAGAAATGTGTTTATATTGAAAGACAATAACATATTGGGTTTCTATTATAGGTTATAAAACAATAGATTTATAGGCACTACCTAGTTTGTATGAAACTTATACCATTTAACTTAAGTTAAAAATATATATATATATATACCCCAGCCTACTCTGACCTCCTTATCAACAGATTACATTAATAAACTTTAAAAAGAAATAATTAAAAAAATATTATCGTGCATTTAACCACACAAAATATGTTTTCAGGGATTTTTTCCCACCAGCAAAGTTCTTGAAACTGACTCGAAATAACAAGCGGGTAGTGCAGTCAGACAAAGACCGGAAACAACTAAAATAATCTGTCTGTACTCCACACGTAGCCTGAACCTCGAATGATATCAGAAGATGTTCATCGCATCAACCAGCTAGATACTTAAAACCCTTTATAATATTACCATAAAACCATAACAATAGAAATATTACAATTGAAATATATTACGATCGAAGTATTAAAATAGAAATATTACAATAGAAATAATGCTACATAAATCTTACAATGGAAATGTAACGATAGAAATGATAAAATAGAAGTATTACAATACAAATATTACAATAGAAATAATGCACCATGAATATTATGATAGAAATATTTCAATAGAAATTATACAATCGAAATATTACAACAGAAGTAATGCAATGTAAATATTACAATAGAAATAATGCAATCGAAATATTACAATATATATAAAGCAATCGAAATATTACAATAGAAAATATTACTGTAGACTTTATTAATTTTAAGAAAATCCTGGTGGTTCTCCAAAAATTGTTGGTTCTTTTCAGCACATTTAAATAAAAACGTAGTGTTCTTTTACTAATATACATACATACATACATACATACATACATACATACATACATGCATGCATACAAACATACATACATACATACATACATACATACATACATACATACATACATACATACATACATACATACATACATACATACATACATACATACATACATACATACATACATACATACATACATACATACATACATACATACATACATACATACATACATACATACATACATACATACATACATACATACATACATACATACATACATACATACATACATGCATACATCCATACATCCATACATACATACATGCACACATACATGCATACATACATGCATGCATGCATACAAGCATACATACATACATACATACATGTATATATTTATAAATGAATGTCTATATATCTGTCTGTCTGTCTGCCTGTCTGTCTGCTTCTCTGTCTGAAAGTAAAGAAACAAAAAAAACAGAAAAAGACAAAGACACAGACAAAAACACAGAAACAGACAAAGACACAGACAAAGACTCAGACAAAGACACAGAAACAGACAAAGACCCAGACAAAGACACATACAAAGACACATACAAAGACACAGAAAATGACAAAGCCACAGACAGAAACACAGAAAATGACAAAGACACATAAAAAGACACAGACAAAAACACAGAAAATGACAAAGACACATACAAAGACACATACAAAGACACATACAAAGACACAGACAAAACACAGAAAAAAAGAGACAAAGACACAGACAAAGACACAGAAAAAGACAAATACACAGACAAAGGTACAGACAAAGACATAAACATCGACAAAGACCCAGACAAAGACCCAGACAAAGACACAGACAAAGACACAGACACAAACAAAGACACATATACAGACAAAGACACAGAAACATAAAAAGACACAGACAAAGACACAAACAAAGACAGCCAAAACACAGACACAGACAAAGACACAGACAAAGAAACAGACAAAGACATAGACAAAGACACAGACAAAGACACAGACACAGACAAAGACACAGACAATGACACAAATAAAGACACAGACAAATACACAGACAAAATTGCAAGATAAATAAAAGTGTATAACAAAATACCCCGCATCCTATGTTTTCTCTCACACGGTAATAAAAATCTATTTATAGGTTCTTAAAAAAATAAAAACGATACAAAAAAAAACTTGCATACATGAGTTGACAGTTGGCTAAAATTGGATGATGAATGAATAGCCAAAGTATTGCCAAGCAGTGAGACCAATTAGCATGTAGTTGTTGTTTTTTTTAAATTTTAAATTTATGTGTAGAGAATAATATTTCGTTCGCCGTTTTATAAAAAGGATTTAATGAATCTCTCTCTTCAATGCTTGGTCATTGCCCTCTCTGGAGGTCCTCTATGCTTTGTGGCATGCTTCTTTCTTTTGGGCTCAAGCAATGAAAATCACAGTTTTTTTCTGACTTAATAAGGACGTAAAGTAAAACACCAAGCAAAAAAAAAAAAAAAAATCTACGGTTAGGCACCAAGTCCTACGGTTAGGCACCAAGTCACGTGATTAAGGTTGACTGTGGCTAACTCCCAACAGCTTTCTTTTTTTTTTTATCTCGTCACTTCCGGCAGCCGCATAAAATTCGACAGCCAGACGGCTAGGCCTAGAGTTTCAATTGGACCGCGTGGAATCCTTTGATTGGCTAATTTCGCGTGGTCTAATAGGGTGTCCAGTCTGTAGGATGTAGTTTAAGCCAGATGAAGATATCCTGATGTCATTTGCTGACAACGAGACCAGATGGCATAGAGCAGACGCCTATTTTAACTGATAGTGTGACTTACATAGAAGCTTGATCGACTCCTGCCAGGCATAGAAGTACGGTAACAACTAGATTGAATCCTCTAAACAAGGACAATATACTCTAAGAATGCTCATGTTTCTACATTCCAGTCATGAAACTCCTATTGCAAGAAGAACTCGATGAAACTTTGAAAAATCTTTGAAAACTCTGACAAATATATGAAAACCCTATTTCGAATCCATGACCAATTGTTCACCAGTTCTAGAAACAATCTATAAACCAATCTATAACAACCCTAGAAACCGTTCAAGAAACCCTACTCACTCTTTGCCGTCCAGGCAAACCGGTGTTCCCATTGAGCTCTGGCGATGAGCATTTCAGTATGTTAAAATTAATCGTAACTTACTTTTATTAATTACACTTGCATCTGTAAGAGATTGTTCTGTAGAGCTCAACCCCCGCGCCACCCCCACCCCCCACTCGAGTAACTAAACGTCTCCAACTTCGTGTAGCTCAACAGAAATATATACACAAATATATACACAAATTCTAATACTGTTTGACTGAAAATCTTACACAATAAAGTCAAACATTTTAGGCTCTCAAGTCCGTGTTTTAAAACTTCTTTGACCTACACTATTAGAAAATATACTGACGGGATATGCTTATATTTTTTTTTTATTGTATTCCAATAGGATTTTCTTTTTTTTTTTTTGTTTTGTTTAATAGGTGGCGAAATTTGGCTTCTGCGTCATAATCATAGGGGTCTTCTGGGTGACGGGGATCATCCCTCATATACTGACGGGATATGCTTATATTTTTTTTTATTGTATTCCAATAGGATTTTCTTTTTTTTTTTTTGTTTTGTTTAATAGGTGGCGAAATGTGGCTTCTGCGTCATAATCATAGGGGTCTTCTGGGTGACGGAGATCATCCCTCTCGCTATGACATCACTGCTCCCCGTTGTCCTGTTTCCTGTGTTCGGCCTGATGACCGCCAAGAAAGTCTGCATGGCTTATGTGCAGGTCAGTATGTCAGTAGGTCAAAATGCCAGGGGTTTGAACGCTCGTGGGTGTGTCCCTGGAAGGTGACAGAACGACGGAGAAAAAGAATATCTGATCGCCCATGAGCGAGAGAGAGATATGATAGAAGAGAGAGAAAGGGAAATAGAAAGGGAGAAAGAGGGAGAAAGAGAGAGAGAGAGAGGGAGGGAGAAGAGGATTGAGATAATAGATAGAGATTGAGAGAAAGGAAGCAATTTATAAGAGAGAGAGAGAGAGAGAGAGAGAGAGAGACGCATAAAGTAACGTCCAGACTCAAATGTTACATAAATATTGCTTTGTCCCCGACATCAGCCAGCACTTACGCCAAGCTCTAGCCAGGTCATCGAGGAAGTCGACATAAACATTTGTAACACGTGTTCAACATTTAACATGAACTATAAAACCTAAAAACCGACACAGCAAGACCAGTTAGATAAAAGCTTTCTCAACATGTATGATAACTTGACTGTCGGAGAACAATTCACTCCTGCGCGGAGTGATATTATGTGACGTGATTTATATTCTTAACCAGGTTGAACGAATAAATGGAATCTAAAGGGATATAAATCTTTCACAAAAGGAATAATAACTCAGAATAAGAAATACATTTTTTTTTTTTTAAAGGGGGACAGTTTAATGCGTGGGCCTATCCAGTGGCGTAGGAAATGGGTGCAGAGGAGGCAGTTAAATGTGTAGGTTCCCCACTGGCGTAGGAAGGGAGAGGGGTGGAACACCGGGCGGCACTTGTTTCCCCTTTATATTGAGAGGTGGCACTTTAGGCCAATTGATGAGCTTTTATCGCGGAAGAGGGTACCAAAACGATTGGCCCACCCAGGGCTGCAGTAACCCCCGCTGCACCACTGGGCCTCCCCGTCCATCTCCGATATCAGAATGTGTTCGTTGTTTCGGCTTTATGCCGTTACATTGACAGTAAGCACTGAGACCTGACAAGGTTACACCCAGTGCAGCCTTAATATATGAAGCACAGAGAAACTGATAGAGAAATGTAGGAACCCTTGACGATTATGTGAATGTATATTGCTTATCTAATGGAGTGGTTCTCAAACTTACTAATGCTGCGATCCTTTAATACAGTTCCTCACGGTGTGGTGACCCCCCAATCAAAAAAATTATTTTCCTGGCTACTTCATAATTAATATGTGTTTTACGATGGTCTTATGGAACCCCTGTGTAAGGGAAATGGGTCGCAATCCAGAGATTGAGAACCGCTGATCCAAGGGATGTGTGTGTGGGGTGGTGGTGGGGGGGGCAAAAAATGTGAAGACGCGATGTATATTGTACGGAAATTTTGTTAAAATGTGAGTAAAATAAATCTGAGAGACGTGATCGTCTGTATTGGAGACAGCTGAACACTCAGTGCAGACGTAGCACGGGAATATTCAAAAGCTAGTTGTTGAGATTAAGTAGCGACAGAGCTACCGGTTACTTTACCAAGTAAGCATTTTATTGTTTCAGGACACCCTCATGTTGTTTCTCGGTAGCCTCATCGTAGCGGTAGCGGTTGAGAAATGGAACCTTCACAAACGGCTGGCTCTGAGGACCCTGACGCTGGTGGGGCCCCAGCCCAAGTGGTAGGTTTCTAAGCTTTCCATGGCTAGTGGCTCGTTGAATACTTTTAATGAACTGAATGAAATAAAGTTCACCCTTATTCAGGGACGTCATTTGGGTAGGGCAAGGAGGGGGAATTCGCCCCCACCCCCCTGAATTTTCAAGATTATTTTTTCACTACATATCTGTATTAAGGACAGCAGAAAGTCAAACGTAGCAGAAAATAAATAAGTAAAGAAAATAAATATTTCATCGAACAAAATTAGCAATAGAAAAAAATAGATGACATACTGTCAATTCTTATTGAAATCACTATGCACTGCGACGCCTCCAGTAATGAACAACTCAATAAACCGGCCAAGTTTTGGGTTTCATCCCCCCCCCCCAAAACCTTTTCTTTCCCCCCCCCCCCCCCCAACCTGCACTGCAAAAAAAAAATAAAAATAAAATGACGTCCCTGCCCTTATTCTCTGTTTGTATTTCAACTCTCTGTGATCCCGTCTAAAGTTTCATCTAAAGTAGATTGTCATTCCTGATATTAACCGACTTGCTCGGCACATCTAATATGTTCATATTGAGGCACGTGATGGCGATACCTCAGATGATAACGTGATCTAATCTCGCTGCTTCCTACAGGCTGCTGCTGGGCGTGATGTTGCCGACGTGGTTTCTCTCCATGTGGATGTCCAACACGGCAACGACGGCAATGATGATGCCGATTGTGACCGCCATCCTGCTGCAAATTCGGGAGTGCCAGAATCTGAGTGGGTCATTTGAGAAGTTAAAATAAAATTATTCCATTTGAGATCGGAAATAGTTGCACATTTTTATAAAAAAAGACTTTTGTAGTGGTTTGTTGTAAATGGATCAGATATGGTTGTGAATGGGTCAGAATTTGTTGTAAATTGGTCAGATTTTGATGTAAATTGGTCAGATTTTGATGTAAATTGATCAGAATTTGTTGTAAATGGATCAGAATTTGTTGTAAATGGATCAGAATTTGTTGTAAATGGATCAGAATTTGTTGTAAACGGATCAGAATTTGTTATAAATGGATCAGAATTTGTTGTAAATGGATCATAATTTGTTGTAAATGGGTCAGAATTTGTTGTAAATGGGTCAGAATTTGTTGTAAATGGGTCAGAATTTGTTGTAAATGGATCAGAATTTGTTATAAATGGATCAGAATTTGTTGTGAATCTTTTAAAATCGTTGTAATGCAGACACCAGTCCCAACCGTTTAAAATCTGTTTGAATGATGTCCAAAATTCTTTCACCGATTAAGAGGATAGGATAGGATAGCCTAACCGTGGGTGTATAGAAGGGAGGAGGAACAGATGGTCATCTATTTGTGTACACCAATGTCTGTAGCCCTTAACACAAATCTGTAGAGTTCAACTGTTCACCAGACACGTCAGACATTATGGCCTTTGATTATCTCATTGGTCGTAAAGTGAGAGTGAGTTGTTTTTGTTTTTTTTTGTTGCTTGGCCTTACCACCCCACTTGCGCAGTAATGTAACACAATGTGTGCAGATGGTTCCTTAATTGCCATGGCATGAATGGGTTCGTGTTGAATCTGTTCGGAGATTACCCCCCCCCCGCCACCCCCCACACCATCTATGATCGAAATGTCGGTAGGAATGAACTCGTCGACCAAATAAGACAGGAATGAACTCGTCGACCAAATAAGACAGTTAGGAATGAACTCGTCGACCAAATAAGACAGTTAGGAATGAACTCGTCGACCAAATAAGACAGTTAGGAATGAACTCGTCGACCAAATAAGACAGTTCATTTAAAAAAAATAAAAATAAACAAACAAAAAATGCAAACATAAGTTTTAAAAAAGCAAGAGATTTTAAAGGATCCGAAACAAAAGTTCTGATAAACTGATGTGGGAAAATAGGAGCCGATCAGGTGTAGGATTCAAAACTCTTTGCGTTATCCCAAACCAGGCAATGAAGGATTAGATAAGGACTTATCCCAAACCAGGCAATGAAGGATTAGATAAGGACTTATCCCAAACCAGGCAATGAAGGATTAGATAAGGACTTATCCCAAACCAGACAATGAAGGATAAACAGGGACTTATCCCAAACCAGACAATGAAGGATTGATAAGTGCTGTAAAAAATCACAACCATATTTTTGTTTTAGAATCATTATTTAAATATATTCAAGTTCAACTTTGTAATAATTTTTTTTTTTTAATAAGCTCCGTTATTAATTGATAGAGTTGATGTTTTTAATGAAAATCATAATTTGTGTTACAGATGACCACGAAGAGCCCCTGCTCAACGGGACCATTGATGCTATGTCCGTAACTGTTGTTGCAAGTGTGGACGGGCCGGGGGAAAAGGAAGCGCTTCAGATTGATGACCAGAGGTGAGGATAACACAGTGGTCACTTTTTTTTGCTTTAGCTTGAAGAAATTAACGATGTACGGTAATGTCGATGATTTCTCGCTATTAATCCTTGGCTTACCTCTAAAATGAACTCAATATTTGAAGCAATATAATTGTTTACAGTATTATATTTTTTTTTACCTTTAGTATAATGACGTGTAATCTTTTAGGTGTAAATTGACGTCAGAAAAGGTATATGTAACTCGTATATTATTATATCTCACATGTGTCTCTTTAGAATACAATTTTTGATTCATTGTGAAATTAAAGTTAAATTGCTATTAAGCTGCTTTTAAATTTATTTTATTTCTCTTATGCATAATACACGGTGCCCTACGAGAGATGATATCCAAACTAAAATCCATTTAAATATAGATATGGCATTCTTCCGTTTTTGCACGACGATGTAGTGGCGATTGACGCTTCATAAAATAGAATACTAGGCCGCAGTGGCGTAGCGAGGGTGTTTGGCGCCCGGGGACAAGATTCGCGCCCGAGGACAAGATCCATTTTTAGCGCCCATTTTTCTTTTTTTCAACTCTAAAACCCATTATTTTCATCAATAAAATAATATCAAAGCACATTTTGGCGCCCCTAACTAGCTGGCGCCCGGGGACATCTGTCCCCCCCCCTGCCCCCACCACGCTACGCCTCTGCTAGGCCGATCCTGGAATGGCGGCTGTGCTTCACTTCTCGCGCGAGAAAATTCACTTGCCTTTTTATTACGTAATATTCTACTCTCTAAAACGGACAGGTTACAACCCGCTCGGCAGCCCCCTTTATCGTGCGCTAGTATTGACCTATTTCTACCCACCAGAACTAACCTCGTGCCTTCGGGCGTCGCTTGAATCTCCAGGTCCACTTCTTCCTCCAGAGCCGAGAGAGAGAAACAGTTCCTGGCGTTCGCCAAGACGTTTTCGCTGTCCACCGCCTTCAGTGCCAACATAGGGGGCGTGGCCACATTAACGGGAACGCCCCCTAACGTCATCTTCAAAGGACTTACAGACGTGTAAGTAAAAAAAAAATTAAAAATGTATATATTTGACGGTTGCTGACGATACCTTCGTGGACCTTCCGAGGAGATTAGACATAGGGCCCAGTTGGGTGGAACAGAAGATAACAAGTGAGCCCCAGGTGGAGCTGATATGCCCGATCGTCATGGGCCAAGCTGGAGTTTTGGTGCACGTTGGGGTAGGGGGGGTTGGGTGTGGGGAGGAGGACTGGTACTAATAATTGTACAAGTAGCTGTCACTGATCGATGTCCCTATAGCGACAAAAATAAAATTCAAAATAGATTGAAAATTACAGAGCTAACTAACATTCTTATTCTTTTTGTGGCTTTAGGGTACGCTCTCAAAGCCCCGGCTGGTACATTGGCGACCAGCTCCGTCTGCTGGGCTGTGCCGGCTAGTACATTGGCGAACAGCTTCGTCTGCTGGGCTGTGCCGGATAGTACATTGGCGACCATCTCCATCTGCTGGGCTGTGCCGGCTAGTACATTGGCGACCAGCTACATCTGCTGGGCTGTGCCGGCTAGTACATTGGCGACCAGCTCTGTCGGCTGGGCTGTGCCGGATAGTACATTGGCGACCAGCTCCATCTGCTGGGCTGTGCCGCATAACATAGTCGCGACGTAGAACATAGAAATTACCGCGTTATGGCTTTCGATTTTATTTTTAAATGCCATAGACTTTGACTCAGTGTTAAAACCTAGACATGGACACAGTGTTGAAACACAGACATGGACTCAGGGTTAAAACTTAGACATGGACTCAGCGTTGAAGTAGTGACTGTGAACTTGTCCCCGCATGCAATTGATTTCATTGGGGGGGGGGGGCTTCACCTGGTGATATTTGAGGTGCTCCGTGTGGTGCTTGGTTTTAAACAGGCGCCCCAATGGCGTCTCTTGCGACGACGGGGCTTGTTGTGGGAATGAGGTGCTTTGTCGGCACCCCCCCCCCCCTTTGCCATAATCAAAAGATATAATTATACAGTGTTCATGCTAAAAAAAAAATGCATTTCTCAGCATGTTTAACTACTCTATTTGATGATTTCTTTCTTGCCAGCCTATATAAAAAATACGATGCGAAGAACCCAGTGGATTTCGCCAACTGGCTGGGTATAGGTGTCCCACTGGCAGTTATCCTTATCCTGTTTCTCTGGTTGTGGATGCAGCTGTACTCGGAGGGATTACGGTACGTCACTCGCAGGGGTATTTCTTTGACGTCACTCATAGTTGTACTTCTTACACGTCACTAGCAGGGGTATTTCTTAGACGTCACTAGCAGGGGTATTTCTTAGACGTCACTAGCAGGGGTATTTCTTAGACGTCACTAGCAGGGGTATTTCTTAGACGTCACTAGCAGGGGTATTTCTTAGACGTCATAGGTATATTTCTCGGACGTAAGTCGCAGGGGTATTTCTGTGACGTAATTCATCAAAGGTATTCCTTAAAAATTTAAATTTCTTGAATTCCTTAAATGTTTAACTAATTTTATTCAAAAAAAAAAATTAAAAAAAATCTTTTTTTAAAAAAAAAAAAACAGAAAAAAAAAAAACCAGCAGCTTCCACACAGGCTGATATTTGAAAACGATGTATAAGACTCATAGACCGGTACCGCCAAAACCTAGTTATACCTACTTAAACAAATGTTTATTAAAAATGCACGCATTTCTTCTTCTGTTGCTCTTACGGGTCTTACAATCGAAATTGCAATCATCACAACCCCAGTAGATGTTAGTTATATGGTTTTTTATTCCCTTTCCCTTTTGTTTTTTTCTTCTGTAGCTGTTTGAAGTTTTGGAAGAAAGACGAGACATCGTACGAGAAAGTCAGGCTGTCTCTACGGGAGGAATATAAGAAACTAGGACCCATGACGTAAGTGCTTCTGGAGAACGCTGTGAGTACTGCCGAGTGCTACGCTTTGTCTCTTTGGAAGCGGATACGCCGGGCAGTGGAGTAGCAGAGGGGTTGCCCTGACTTGGCGCCCCTCACTCAATCGCCGAAAAACGAAAACCCGATCAGAATCCACTCGAAACATACGACATGTATAGTATAGAAATTTAACTTAACGTGTCCGACCGCCTGGCTCCCCTCTTTCCAGAGTAGTGCCGAGAACATTTGATTCTGAAGAATTCTTGGTATAAAATTCAAGTCCGTCCCATTGACAATGCTGTTAAATTTGGGCAAAGAATTTGAGCACGCCAAGCAATGTTGAATGCAGAGTGTGTTACCAAATGTTTTATTGATTGTATCGAAAGCATGATAAAAAATTATAGCATAGTCCCATAATAGAAACATAATCTGGATACTTTGGCCTTGAATTAGCCAAATGTCATATAAAAATCAATACTCTCAAAACTGTGCAATTTATTTAGCCCTATCTAATAAAGTTCAATACTCTAGGGGGTCGAGATTCTATCTCTTAGGACCTTGGCCATGAAACATGGCCTAGTAGTCCATGGGGACTCCGGCCATGCAACACGGTCTCGAGTAATAGGAGTGCTGGGCAGTTTGCTTCCACTCATGGGGGAACAGTTTTGTGTCACAGCCCCCCTTGCCCAATGAGTCTTGCGGTCTTGACGTTGGGTTGGAACGGCTTTGCTTCCTCTCTGGGGATGGCGTTGCGTTGCCTCCCCCACTGCCCAGGGAGCCTCACGTTCCTTGGTGTGGCACGGCTGGCTTTACCTCCACTCCGGGAGTAGTCTCAAGCTTAACTTTCTCCCACCGTTCCTGGGAGTTGTGTGGACGTGGGTCAGAACGGCTTTGCTTCCTCTCCGGGGAAATGTTGCGTTACCTCACCCCACCGTTCGGGAAGTGGTTCAGCCTGGACTGTGTCGGGATGAAACGGTCACATAGGAGCGGCTTTCTCAAGGCCGCATGTTTTTAATCCTCAGCAAGGTTTTTTTTTTTTAGAAATCCAAGCCTCATATCCATTATCGGTGCCACGTCATCATGTTAGCGCGCAACTTCCGTTGCGAAGGAAGTCAGGCGTTTGACTGGGATTTTTTAGCTTCAGAAGGAGACCTCCCTACTGGTCCGTCACGCTGCGAAGAGACAAAATCCCATGTAAAACCACCGAGTCAGTGGTGCTGAGCGTCGACCTCACAGTGCTTGGTCTCGGCCCGACAGATTTAGCCCTATCAAAAGATATTTATTTATTTATTTATTTAGGCATTTTTATATAGCGCTTATCATAAAGCTCTAAGCGCTTTACAATTATTAAAACATGTAAACTAAGTAAATACAAATGAGACACTAGGATAGTAACTACTATTCTATAGAAACAATGAAAATGGCTATAAAAAGAGGACACTTTGACACTTCAGGATTAAACCGAAACAGAAAATTAGGTAGGGCAAGGAGGGTGCATCACAGGTCATAGGCGGACCTAAACAGATGAGTTTTAAGGGACTTTTTGAAAATGGACGAGGTTTCACTATGACGTATATGGAAGGGGAGCTGGTTCCAGAACGTGGGCCCATGGAAGCAGAAGGAGCGTTCACCGATGGTCTTAGTTTTAGTTCTTGGGATTGAGAGGGTTCTACTGTCAATGGAAGAACGTAGTTGTCTTGTGGGGATCTAAGGAAGCAACAGTTCAGAGAGATAGACAGGAAAGTGAGGGTCAGTGAACGAGTTGAAGCAAAGATTGGCAGACTTGTATTTGATGCGAGAGATATAATTATGCAGTGTTTATGCTAAAAACATAATGCATTGCTCAGCATGTTTAACTATTCTGTCTTAAGGAAATTCATTCTTTTTTTCCCTTTATTTGTTGGTGTGGGGGAAGTGTGGAGGCATATTTAAAACAAATTTCTAAATTAAATGCGATATTGTCATGTGCATGTCCGATATTTATGTCAGTGACAATGTGCTATATTTTTCAATAAATGTCAATGCGCTCTGTTTAATCGAGTCGAGATTCTAGATCAGATAAGCACTTCCAAAAATACTTAAAGTGATGACCGAATTCGTCTGTCGGGTCTATGTAAGCAACATTAAACTCTATTTTAACATATCAGTTGCCGCCGATCGGCTCATGAGAACCCGCGATACATCTGGCAAGCTAGAGCTATCTCACTGTTGTGGCACGTTAGAATTTGTTGTTTAATAACGTTCTTATTCGGTGAATAGTTTATCGTGTGTTGTATTACATGACATGTAGGATCATCTCCCGGCAGGAGTACTCTAGGCAGTTGCCCAGAGACTCACACTTCTAGGGGGCCTTACACTTCTCGGGGGCCTCACACTTCTAGGGGGCCTCACACTTCTAGTGGGCCTCACACTTCTTGTGGGCCTCACACTTCTAGGGGGCCTCACACTTCTAGGGGAACTCTCACTTCTAGGGGGGCCTCACACTTCTAGGGGTCATCAAGATGACCATATTGTTAATGGATATTGAACGATCTTAATGCAATTTATTTTTTTGTTAAGGTCTAGTTAGAAGCAGGTTTCTCAAGTTTTTGTGTACACTTTATTAAAAGGTTGTTTTTTTTTTGTTTTACTTTAAAATTAATTCTATTTCCTTGTGGTACTACATTTAAGAAACATTCGTCAATTTCCTTCTTAGTTAGTTTGTTTGGTTTTTGTAAGGGTGTGGGGGTTGCAGGGTTGGGGGTAAAATGTGTTTAAGTAAATCGAAGACGAGACCCCCCGCCCCCTCCCTTTTTTTTTTCAATTAAAAATTCTGAAAGAAAGAGTTTACAAACAGAATGGGTCAAACTAGGCCCCAAATTGTTTTCCTTATCTTACTTGACTGGGCTAGAGAGGAATGGCTTAGAAAATGCGGGGGAGAGGGGGGGGTAGGCTCACTGCACAGGGACCCAATGCTCTTAACACGGGCCTGATGACATGGTTTTATTGGTTTCTTATGACAAGGGATGACTATTGGTGCTGAAGTGAAGATACAGGTTTCAAGAGAAGGTCGCGTTTGGCTAGTGATACGTCTTCGTTTTAAATTTGGTGTTTCAAAACAGAAGTGTAGCTTGGGAGGGGGGAGGGGTTCAGATTTCCCTGGGCGCAGGACTAGTTAGGGGCGCCAAATTTTGCTGTGATATTATTTTATTGTTGAAAATAACGGGTTTGGGGGTTGAAAAAAGAAAAGGGAGGCGCTTTAAAATGAATCTTGTCCCAGGGCGCAAAACACTCCAGCGACGCCTTTGATTCAAACAACTGGTTTTAATTACTTAGCATAATTTAAATATTTAATTCATATTCGTATTTGATTTAATTAAAGACTTTCTTACAAGTCTGAATATTATCAGCCTATGAAAGCGCTAATAACGGATTAAGATAGTTCGTTTGTTTCCAAAAGAGAGACTATATAGCATAACAAAAGTACCCAGGAGTTTTTCGCCTCATGGCGAAGATTTTTTTCGAATTGTCTGTCGTTGATGAACGTAAATGACACAAAGACCTAACGTACATGACTCAAAGAACTAACCTAAATGACGCAAAGACCTCACGTAGATGAAACAAAGACATAACGTAAAGGACGCAAAGACCAAATGTAAATGAAACAAAGACCTAAGGTAAATGAAGCAAAAAAACCTAACGTCAGATGGGGTGACTGTCAGATGGGGTGACTGTCAGATAGCGTGACTGTCAGATGGCGTGACTGTCAGATGGGGGGACTGTCAGATGGGGTGACTGTCAGATGGGGTGACTGTCAGATAGCGTGACTGTCAGATGGGGTGACTGTCAGATGGCGTGACTGTCAGATGTCAGACACATTCTTAGAAGCTTGTAAGAACTTACATTTCTGTAGTATTTAACTTAAATACATATAACTTATTTCTTTGTTCTTGTCCAGATTTGCTGAGATCCTGGTGGGTATTCTGTTCGTAGTGTTGGCCCTGCTATGGGTCACACGAAAGCCTGGCTTTATACGTGGATGGGATTCATTCTTCCTACCAGGGTGATTAAAAAATAAACTTTTTATTATTTTTTTTTTAAACAAATAATTTAGAACATTAATTTCTAAGATTTTCCTGTTGGTTTAACAAATTTTGGATAATACACGAATTCTTTCTCTCAAGACGAGGATTGAAAGATATAAAAAATTCTTTTGTTCCCCAATCTGTACGAATTTCTTCTTCTTCTTCTTCTTCTATATCTTAAGGGCCCACGATCAATTTATTGATCATTTTGGCTCCTATGCATGTAGATGGGATTTGCAATGTTTCTGTTACTGGTGGTGATGAGGAAATTATGCACTAGGGTTTTGAAGGCTTGAGGCAATAGACACAAATGTGTCTAGTGTTGTCGCCTCAACTGTTCCTTTTGAAAGATGGTTCCAGTCCCTGATTGTCTTGGGCAGGAATGAGCTGCTCCTATACTGGCTTCTTGCTGGTATGAGCCTGAATTGCCTGAATTTACCAGTGAGCTCCCCCTCATCCTCCCCCCCTCCCCCCCTCCCCAAAGTCATAAATCTAAACAAGAACTAATAAGTCTCTGATATGGCTAAGAGAGTTCACTGAATGGCTGTTTATTTCACTATTGAAATATTTTAATGTAGATGTCTTGCGTTCAAATTGATTTATTTACGTGCTAAAAATGTGCAGTGCAATCAAAACACATTTCCATTGTTTGTTTGGATCAATAAAAAGAATCTTATTTGATCTAATCTGAACATTATAAACGATAAAGTTAAAGAATAAAATAAGAATAAAACACCTTTAATAGTACTATCAATATCTGATTTGTAAAAGTTGTATGCATTACATCACAAAGATATATGGTTTTACGGCAACATGTCTCATAGAATTATATTTATTTTTTTTAAAATAAGCATGCAGTTTCCGGTCCAATGAAGGTTGTTTAAATATGAAAACATGGATTCCTTCAAATAAATTTGTTTCTTAATCTTTAAGATTTTTTTTTTTTAAATCTTAAGGTCAAAAGGAGTGGGGGATGGCGTTAAGTGTCCTAGCTCACCCCGCCTCCCCCGCCCCTTTTTTGGACCATTCTCTAATGTCGTAAGTCACTAACTTTGCTTTCTTACCTGTTTTGTTTCAGCTACGTAGGGGACTCGACCCCCGCAGTTATGATCGCCGTACTCCTGTTCATCCTGCCTTCACGGGTGCCGCCTTGGATTTTCTGTTGTAGATCGAAGTCGGCTGTTCTAGGTAGGTGCACCGTGCGGAGGCGGTAGCTGGTGTAAACACAGATCTACTGTGATCGGGACAAAGGGGCATTCTTCTCCTTTTCTCAGCCTTGCCCTTTTAACTCCTGGTGGGGAATAGGGCAGTGCGTATATTTTTCCACTTAGCATTAGCGATATCTTTACTTATGGCTTTAGCGATATCTTTCCATAGAGCATTGGCGATATCTTTCCATAGATCATTGGAGATATCTTTCCAATGGGCATTAAAGATATATTTCCATAGGGCATTAAAGCTATCTTTCCGGTCTCTTGCATTCTTCTCTAACTCCTTCCACCTCTTTGCAATCTTGAGTACATGGTAATGATTAGTGTACACCCAGCTAAGTCTGTCACAATATAAGCAACAATGACGTGCTCAAGCTCAACACACGTCATCATCACCCAGGTTACCGTTAAAACAGAAAGGTAAGGAATAATTGTATTGGTAAATGATTGGTAGACACTTCCATTACAACTGACAAACAGTTCCAAAAAAAACAACCTATTATGTATTCTATCCGCAGCTGAAGCCCTACAGCCTCCGGTCAACTACGAACCTCTACTCGACTGGGCCACGGTCAATAAGAGAATGGCTTGGGGTGTTTTATTACTGATGGGGGGAGGATTCGCCCTGGCTGAGGGGTGTGAGGTAAGAATTGAGGTCAATGCGTGCACAGGAGGGTATCAGTTTTGGTTCCACAACCGTTTCTGCTCATCTTCAACAAATTAAATACTGAACAGTCCAATACTGCCGTTTCATTACATTGCATCTTTTACTTCTTCACATCTGTGACAAATTCCATTGCTTTCACTGTTCTATTTAGTTATACATAAGACTCGAGGCATTTTGACTCAAACAGCGTCTTATTTTAAAATCAACATTCACAATATCCAAAATAATCAACATGTCTCACAGACACCATGAAGAGGCTTCGACTCCCAGCACACACGTTTCAACTCATGTCATAATTCAATGAAATAACCATCTTTTAATTGAGAATCTTATTATTCCCTTCCTTTAACCCAATCAAACACTCTGATTGGCCAGTCCTCACAAGTCCCAAAACTGTGATTGGCCAGTCCTCCCAAGTCCGAACACCTTCATTGGCCAGTCCTCATAAGTCCCAACACTCTGATTGGCCAGGCCTCATAAGTCCCAACACTCTGATTGGCCAGTCCTCACAAGTGCTAACACTCTCTATATTATGGACAAGAAATATTTATATTTCTTGTCCATAATATAGCATTATACTTGTCTCCCATTAGTGGTTCACGCATTCATCAGGTTACCCTTGACACGACCCATGTATCTTAGTCAAGTATATTCATATGTTAAAACAACTGAATGATATTTCGTTGTGACATATTTTTTAATAGCCGTTTCTACTTACAATCAATGTCAGCTTTAGAAAGAAATACACCTAAAATTATCAAAGCAATAAAGCAAACACATCAAAAAAATGTCTCTTTAACTTGATAACTTTAAAAGAATCCGATTCGACCTGGCAGCGAATAATCTGATTACCTCTACATCATGGACCTTATATTTGAAATTGTATTAATTTGTTTTCATTTGTCCATTTTCCCTCACAGGAGTCTGGCCTGTCCGAATGGGTGTCCACTCACCTAGAAGGACTGTCCAGTTTACCAACGTGGGTCACTTGTTTCTTGCTGACCCTATTGGTGGCCGTCACCACGGAGTTCACGAGCAACGCGGCTTGCACGACATTGTTTGTGCCCATCGTTGGGGATTTGGTGAGTGGCCCACACAGTGAACACCTGTATCACTCGTGGATCTTTAGTATGGGTGTATCGGAGCCAAGACGGACAATTTCATTTATTTTTAATAGTAATTTCCATGGTTGAACTTACGTAGTCTATGCATTATGTCATCTTTGAATTCATTTACTGTGTATCTTTTTTTTTTGGGTGTTGTTTTTTATTAATGTCTGTGTTTCTCGAACCGCAGGCCTTGCGTCTTGGGGTCAACCCCTTGTACTTCATGATCCCGTGCACCATCTCCGCATCGCTGGCATTCCTCCTACCTGTGGCCACACCTTCAAATGCTATCGTCTTTGCGACGGGGTATCTAAAGGTCAAGGACATGGTAAGATTTGTTCACCCACAAGAACCTCGTATAGACAGATATCATGTGCATTACGATATTTGAATGTGTCATGTTTCTTTTTTAAGATTATTAACGGGTGTTAGGTTTAGATGCATGTTTTTAACAATCTAAATTCAAGAAAGTTTCTTCCAAATTTTTTTGTATATACTTCTAGGTGGCAAGTTACTTGAACGAAATAGCTGCCACCAATTTCTAGAAAGTTCACATCTATGATTTGTCAAAAGTTAATGACACTCCATTCTACCCCCTCTTCCCCCAACCTTTCCCTTCAAAACAATGACCACAATTTTAAATACACATTTCATATCCCCAGGTGATCACGGGTCTGCCAATCAACATCTTCGCCCTCATCCTGCTCAACATCGCCTGCAACTCGTGGGTGGCCCCGATCTACGACCTGTTCGAGCTGCCCCCTGAGTTCAGCATTGCGATGAGGAACAGGACCTCGCACGGGCTCAGCCCACTGAACCACAGCGCCCCATCTCTGAACTTTACAACAAATGGATACAACGTGGTGTCTTAACGACGAATGTTGGGACGGTGGGGGAACCCTCTAGTGTTCATTGAGGATGTCTGTACGAGAGCTGGAGCGGGTCTAAAAATGGGGTGGTGCGATATATTTTTAAGCATCACTGTTAACAAAGTATAAATCAATATAAATCGAGCGTATGGGTAAACATAAGTTGAAAATAGCATTTTAAAAGTGGTATGACTACTGAAATAGTCGGTGATATGATTTTATTTGGACTTTATTTTTATGTGAGAAGAGTTTCTGAACTCGGGCACAGACAGTAAAGATGAACAGGGCGAATATATATTACAAAACTAGGACAAACGTTATTATAAAATATTGACCAAGTTTAGTTTCCCTACTGTAAATGAGATTTTATTTCTTGCCCATTCATTCCGCTGTCCCATGTTCCGCTATTCACTACAATGTGCAACATGGCGTTCATAGGACATTGACAAGGCTGGGAAAAAAAAAACATTCAGAAAAAAATGTTAAATTACAAAAAAAGTCTTTATGAAAATTAATACAACTGTAATAGACCATTGAGAAAGCTGTTATAAACCAATGATAAAGCTGTTATAGACCAATAACAGTGCTAGGGCAGACCTTTTATCAATTTTTCTTTAGAAACGTTGACAAAGCTTATACATTGACACTGCCAACCTGTAGCAGGACATTGGAAAAGATTAAAGCTAAAGAATAATTATTTAAGAAACTCACCGAAAATTGACTAGGGCATGACAGGACATTGACAAGGGCATGACAGGACATGGACAAGGCTATGACAGGACATGGGCAAGGGCATGGCAGGACATGGACAAGGCTATGACAGGACATGGGTAAGGACAGGACATGGACAAGGCCAGGACATGGACAAGGCCAGGACATGGACAAGGCCAGGACATGGACAAGGGCATGACAGAGCATTTAAAAGGCCATAACAGAACATTGACAAGGCATGAAAGAACATCGGCAAGGCCATGATATGACATTGACTTGGCCATGACAGCACACGGTCAAGACCATAACAGAACATCGACAAGGCATGAAAGACCATTGACGAGGCCATGACAGGACATTGACAAAGACATGATATGACACTGGAAAAAGCCACGAAAGGACATTGGCAAAGCCATGACAGAACATTAACAAGGCAACGACAGAGCTTTGACAAGGCTATGATAGAACTTTTGACTATGTCATTATTTGGAAGTCTGGCATATTTGGTTAGTCGTAAAGTTGTTGTTTTTTTCAAATTGGAAGTGGCGAAAATGTTGCCCCGCCCAGGGCGTTGTCAACCCACTAGTGGTCATTGTTACCCTACCCACGACGACCTGTTTATTACAGTTTTTCAGTAATTTTTGTCTAAGCTTTCCTGCCATTCCCAAGATGTTGTGTCTTGTACATTGATTGTGGCGTGTAGTGTTGTATTCAGGGGCGTCATTGTCGCATGGGTTAACTTAGTTTTAATCAACAGTCAATCTGTGCTCTATTTACTCGAGAAGAGCAATATTAATAATTTTAAAAAATAAATAAAAATGAAGGCAAAGTTCATTTAAAGCAGAAATAGATTTAGAGATGATGAAATTGTTACAAGATGTTACAGTCTGACTCACGTAAACTAGAAGGTGGTAGCTTTTGTTTAACTCCATAGACATGGCCGCTGCTTCTTAAACTTCAGACCGAAGCGAAGAGTTAAATTAGATTTATTTGTAAACTTTAAAAAGTTGTTGATGCCCATAAGCCAGCTTTTTTATTTCATCCACAAGGCCAAAGAGTAAAAACTGTTTTATGTTGCATCCTCATATTTTTATATCATGTTGAAAATCATGTTTTATATAATATACTATGTTTTATGAAGTGTTAGATGTAAAGATGATAAAATGTAATATAAAAGATGTCATGTTTCATGCATTGTTATATAACATTTTAGATATGTTTTGTTTTTTTGTATGGCCTGTAATTTAATGTCACATATCAAGTTAGATCTTATGTTTTATTTATGATTGATGCACGAGCGCGCCTGGGTGCAAAAAACATATTCATGTATGACAAAATAAATAAATGTAAATATGAATATGCTTTGTAAATAAAATACTAAACACTATTTCAGTCTTGCAATGAATTGTACTCAACTGAGATAGAATCTGTCGTTGATTAGGTTGATCTTTATTTAAACTGGAAATCACAGCAAAAGACATGATGATATGAAGATGCGTTTCTAAAGCTTCTTTGACGAAACAGTGGACAAGTATCATATATTGCACCAGGGACCGGTGGACAAGTAGCACATATTGCACATGGGACCGGTGGACAAGTAGCACATATTGCACCAGGGATCGGTGGACAAGTATCACATATTGCACATGGGACCGGTGGAAAATTAGCACATATTGCACCAGGGGCCGGTGGACAAGTAGCACATATTGCACCAGGGGCCGGTGGACAAGTAGCACTTATTGCACATGGGACCGGTGGACAAGTAGCACATGGGACCGGTGGACAAGTAGCACATATTGCACCAGGGACCGGTGGACAAGTAGCACATATTGCACCAGGGGCCGGTGGACAAGGAGCACATATTGCACNACATTAAACCTCACTAAATTAAAGGATGATACACATTAAACCTCACTAAATTAAAGGATGATACACATTAAACCTCACTAAATTAAAGGATGATACACATTAAACCTCACTAAATTAAAGGATGATACACATTAAACCTCACTAAATTAAAGGATGATACACATTAAACCTCACTAAATTAAAGGATGATACACATTAAACCTCACTAAATTAAAGGATGATACACATTAAACCTCACTAAATTAAAGGATGATACACATTAAACCTCACTAAATTAAAGGATGATACACATTAAACCTCACTAAATTAAAGGATGATACACATTAAACCTCACTAAATTAAAGGATGATACACATTAAACCTCACTAAATTAAAGGATGATACACATTAAACCTCACTAAATTAAAGGATGATACACATTAAACCTCACTAAATTAAAGGATGATACACATTAAACCTCACTAAATTAAAGGATGATACACATTAAACCTCACTAAATTAAAGGATGATACACATTAAACCTCACTAAATTAAAGGATCATACACATTAAACCTC
This sequence comes from Lymnaea stagnalis, assembly GCA_964033795.1. NCBI lineage: Eukaryota > Metazoa > Mollusca > Gastropoda > Lymnaeidae > Lymnaea > Lymnaea stagnalis. The sequence continues at coordinate 164,997 of CAXITT010000141.1, forward strand.
ACTAAATTAAAGGATGATACACATTAAACCTCACTAAATTAAAGGATGATACACATTAAACCTCACTAAATTAAAGGATGATACACATTAAACCCTACCAAAGTAAAGGATGATACACATTAAACCTTACTAAAGTAAAGGATGATACATATTAAACCTAACTAAAGTAAAGGATGATACATATTAAACCTTATTAAAGTGAAGGATGATACACATTAAAGCTTACTAAAGTAAAGGATGATACATATTAAACCTTACTAAAGTAAAGGATGATACATATTAAAACTTACCAAAGTAAAGGATGATACATATTAAACCTAACCAAAGTAAAGGATGATACACATTAAACCCTACCAAAGTAAAGGATGATACACATTAAACCTTACTAAAGTAAAGGATGATACATATTAAACCTTACCAAAGTAAACGATGATACATTTTAAACCTAACCAAAGTAAAGGATGATACACATTAAACCTTACTAAAGTAAATGATTATACACATTAAACCTTACTAAAGTAAAGGATGATACACATTAAACCTTACCAAAGTAAAGGATGATACACATTAAACCCTACCAAAGTTAAGGATGATATACATTAAAACTTACTAAAGTAAAGGATGATAAACATTAAACTTTACTAAAGTAAAGGATGATACACATTAAACCTTACCAAAGTAAAGGATGATAAACATTAAACCCTACCAAAGTAAAGGATGATACACATTAAAGCTTACTAAAGTAAAGGATGATACATATTAAACCTTACTAAAGTAAAGGATGATACATATTAAACCTTACCAAAGTAAAGGATGATACATATTAAACCTAACCAAAGTAAAGGATGATACACATTAAACCCTACCAAAGTTAAGGATGATATATATTAAACCTTACTAAAGTAAAGGATGATAAACATTAAACCTTACTAAATTAAAGGATGATACACATTAAACCTTACCAAAGTAAAGGATGATAAACATTAAAGCTTACTAAAGTAAAGGATGATACATATTAAACCTTACTAAAGTAAAGGATGATACACATTAAAGCTTACTAAAGTAAAGGATGATACATATTAAACCTTACTAAAGTAAAGGATGATACATATTAAACCTTACTAAAGTGAAGGATGATACACGTTAAACCTTACCAAAGTAAAGGATGATACACATTTAACCCTACCAAAGTTAAGGATGATATACATTAAACCTTACTAAAGTAAAGGATGATAAACATTAAACCTTACTAAAGTAAAGGATGATACACATTAAACCTTACCAAAGTAAAGGATGATAAACATTAAACCCTACCAAAGTAAAGGATGATACACATTAAAGCTTACCAAAGTAAAGGATGATACACATTAAACCTTACTAAAGTAAAGGATGATACATATTAAACCTTACCAAAGTAAAGGATGATACATATTAAACCTAACCAAAGTAAAGGATGATACACATTAAACCCTACCAAAGTAAAGGATGATACACATTAAACCTTACTAAAGTAAAGGATGATACATATTAAACCGTACCAAAGTAAAGGATGATACATATTAAACCTAACCAAAGTAAAGGATGATACACATTTAACCTTACTAAAGTAAAGGATTATACACATTAAACCTTACTAAAGTAAAGGATGATACAGATTAAACCTTACTAAATTAAAAGATGATACACATTAAACCTTACCAAAGTAAAGGATGATACACATTAAACCCTACCAAAGTTAAGGATGATATACATTAAACCTTACTAAAGTAAAGGATGATAAACATTAAACCTTACTAAAGTAAAGGATGATACACATTAAACCTTACCAAAGTAAAGGATGATACACATTAAACCTTACTAAAGTTAAGGATGATAACATTAAACCTTACTAAAGTAAAGGATGATAACATTAAACCTTACTAAAGTAAAGGATGATACACATTAAACCTTACCAAAGTAAGAACGATATACATTAAACCTTACCGAAGTAAAGGATGATATAAAGTAAGCCAACACCAAAAGGGAGAGGATAAAAATCAACCTTTGACCAAGTAGACGATAATCCAAAAAAGAGGACTTCTTAAGGGAGGGAATGATGTAAAGTATTCTCTAACAGATCTACGCAGTAATCTCCCCAGACATCATGTAAATATGTCCTGGAACATAATGTATCGTAACTATCGTAGTGTGCATGTGTAAAGTGGTGACATACAACTCCTTCCATTGACTTGACCCGGCTCAGCAACATTTAGGACATACGAACAAAATAACAACACCTATGGAACAAAGGGGTTCCAATGGTTTTTTTACATATTTTTTGTTGCGATAAGGAAAAAGGGGGGAAAAAAAGTTGGTTTTGGAGGGGGGGGGCGGAGGCGTATTTAATATGCCGGTACTCATTTTTTGTACTATTTATTAATAATACTAATAATAAAGTTTATTTGAAAAATACGCTTCATCCCCTTTATTCTAGGAATAAAAGAAAAAAAAAACTAACATTGCAATGAGCATGTCTTGACATTCCATTCCCTTACAGCCCAAGCTTAGTAAAGATTTTAATTTTGGAATCATTTTTGTAAGTTTGTCCAGTTGTGTTGGTTCATTAGTTTATTGCGTTGGTTGATTAGTTAGTCGTGTTGGTTGATTAGTTAGTCGTGTTGGTTGATTAGTTCGTCGTGTTGGTTGATTAGTTAGTCGTGTTGGTTGATTAGTTAGTCGTGTTGGTTGATTAGTTAGTCGTTTTGGTTGATTAGTTAGTCGTGTTTAGTTAGTCGTGTTGGTTGATTAGTTAGTCGTGTTTAGTTAGTCGTGTTGGTTGATTAGTTAGTCGTGTTGGTTGATTAGTTAGTCGTGTTGGTTGATTGGTTAGCTTCAAAAAGGGAGAATGAGGCGAAAGATTGGCGCAAGATAGTCTTTTAAGATACAGTAACAGCTTTAAATGTTTTAAAAAGTTGCAGTCAGTCTAAATAGAGAACCGATTGTATTATATTAGATAGAAATACAGTGGTACCTCGACATACGAGTGTCCTGACATAAGAGATTTTTGAGCTACGAGCAGTCAAGCGAGCGATGTTTTGCTTTGAGATACGAGCCGTCAAGCGAGCGATGTTTTGCTTTGAGATACGAGAAATATTTGAGATACGAGGAACCGGATCAGCGGGTCAGCCGCCTGCAGTGACGAAAATTAAGCGAAAGTAAAAAAAAAAAACATGTACAGTGGCATTTAAGTTCAATTGAGTTCAGTGACGTTTAGTTCAGTTCCATTAAGTTGATGGATGACGTGTAGCATTCAGAGTGTATCGCGTAAGTGAATTGAAGCGACCGAAATGGTTTAGCATTAACAGTGTAGCCAGTGAGTGAACGAAGTGAAGCTCCTTCGCCAACCTCCTCCACCCTACACCCCCGCCAGCATCTTCCGTAGGCTGAAGTCGGCCGATGTCCGAGGTAAACACACTTTACATAACCAGTTTTGTCTTTACGTTCTCTTTTATCATGTTTTTTTTTATACAGTATTAAAATTTGTCATCTATAAATAAATTTTTCTTTTTCAAAAACACGTAACAAAAAAAAAAAAAAAAAAAAAACTGAGGTGTTTTTGGGGGGCTGGAACGGATTAATGGAAAATTGATTTGAGACACGATCAAATTGACTTGAGAGCAAGGTTACGGAATGAATTAAATTCGTATCTCGAGGTACCACTGAATATTTACTTAGGAACAAAAAAGTCTTTAAAAGAGATCATTTGAATTTGTTATAAACACTGAGCTACACTGACTTTGTTATAAACATTGAGCTTCGCTGACTTCGTGGACAATTTCTAGCTTATACGGTTTTATTTCCAATTTATTATAAAAAAAAAATAAAAGCTTATGTCTTATGTCCGCAAAGTAGGCGTCTGGACAAGCGTCCTTGTAATTTCAAGTAGGTAACTCTGACGGACGGTTTACACCCTCTGCTAGGAATCTTGGTTATATTCTTTCTGACAACATGTCTCGATAAACACATATCTCACATTTGCCGTTCAGCATTCACCAATATCCGTCAGATCAGCTCCATACGCAACTACCTCACAGTTAGCGCTACAAAAACTCTAGTCTGTGCTCTTGTTCTCTCTCGTCTTGACTATTGCAACTCTCTTCTGTCAGGTTCACCAAAACACTGCATAGAAAAACTGCAGAAAGTTCAAAACTCAGCTGCTAGGCTAGTTTTAAAGGCAAAAAAAACGTGATCACGTCACTCAACTACTTCATTCCCTTCATTGGCTACCTATACAGGCACGTATTGACTACAAGTTGTCTGTTCTCTGTCACAAATTTTTCTTGGATTCCTGCCCTTCCTATATAACCGAACTTCTTTCTGTCTATTCACCCCTTCGACAGCTTCGCTCCTCTGCAGACACGCGTATTTTGTCCGTTCCCAAGACACACACTAAAACATATGGTGAACGATCTTTCTCTTTCTGCGCCTCCAACAATGGAATTCTTTGCCACTAAACATACGCAATATACCAACCACCCAGGCTTTCAAAACTGCACTCAAAACACATCTTTTTAAATTATACTACCCAGACTGATTCCCCTCCTCTGACAGAGAAACGATCTTGCTGGCTGCCGTCCATGGTTTGCCTTGATGCCACAAAAACTCTCGTCTCTTCACTCGTTCTTTCAAAATTTGACTACTGTAACACTCTTCTCGCAGGCATTCCTCAACACCACATAGATAAACTTCAGAAGGCACAGAACTCAGAATGCAGACTCATTTTTAAATCAAAGAAACATGACCACATTCCACCACAGATGCGGCAACTCCACTGGCTTCCAATATCCACTCGCATCAAGTACAAGTCTGCCAATCTATGCTTCAACAGGTTCACTGACCCTCACTTTCCTGTCTATCTCTCTGAACTGTTGCTTCCTTACATCCCCACAAGACAACTTAGCTCTTCCATTGACAATAGAACACTCTAGATCCCAAGAACCAAAACTAAGACCATCGGTGAACGCTCCTTCTACTTCCATGGGCCCCCATTATGGAACCAGCTCCCCTTCCATATCCGTCATTGTGAAACCTCGTCCACTTTTAAAAAGTCCCTTAAAACCCATCTGTTTAGGTCCGCCTATGACCTGTGATGCACCCTCCTTGCCCTGCCTCATTTTCTGTCTCGGGTTGATCTTGTAGTATAGGCCAAAACGTGCCAAAGTGTCCTCGTTTTATAGCTATTTTAATTGTTTCTATAGTATAGTAGTTACTATCCTAATGTCTTTATTTCATAAATGTATTTTATTTTAATGTCATGATTATGTCTCTTTTGATAAAATGTTTATGTACAGCGCGGTGAACCCAGCCCTAGGCTGGGGTACCGCGCTATATAAGACCTCTTGTTATTATTATTATTAATACTGTTGTCTTTTCTTTTAAAACATGAACATATAATGTTCCGCTATTCACTTTACCGAAATACATAAATCTCTTTGTAACAATGTGACCAACGCTACCAGATGGCGCTGATTTCACGAAATAAAATTTCCGATGCAAGTATCGTAATCGCGTTTGGCACGTAATATTTTCTTTCGTTTTACGGAACAGAGTGTAAATACGGTGATATTAATATGCGGTATAAAACAAGGTTGTACATTATATTGTGAATATAGTTCAGGGGCGTGAAAAGAGTGAGTGGTTGAGAACCTTAAGAGGGGGGGGGGAGCAGGGGCGCCATTAAGTTTTTTTTCAGCGAGGGGGATGGGGTAGGCGAAAACAAAACTTGGTCGGCTTGTTAATTTGTTTCTACGGGAGACGCCATAGTACATATAAATTTAAATAAACTGCAAATTCAGGGAAAAAAAAAGGGGGGGGGGTAAGCAAATGCCCCACCCTGCCATCCTCAAAGACGGCCCTGGGGGAAAGCAATATTTTTTTGAATCTTATATTATTCTTTACTTGAAAGCTTGTGTTGTCAAGTAACTCTTGTAGAAAATGAGGGGAAAAAAAAAGGGGGGGGGGTAAGCAAATGCCCCACCCTGCCATACTCAAAGACGGCCCTGGGGGAAAGCAATATTTTTTTGAATCTTATATTATTCTTTACTTGAAAGCTTGTGTTGTCAAGTAACTCTTGTAGATGGGAACTTCACGCATTGTTTGGTTGCCTTTGTTCGGTGGGCTATAGCTAGTAATAATACAATCTTACGAAACAAAAACGATTTCATTCATTTCCCATAGATTTATCACCAGCACATCTTTTATCAAAGGGTTTGGAGAGTTCTCAGCACAAATGGAGAAAAAAATTATTAGTTTAAAAAAAAAAATTACGTAAGACTGACGTATTTCCTGTTGATGGACTAAGTGCAATGTTACGACTACAAACAAAACGCACAATAGTTTAGTTTTGCACAGCTCACTAGATTTTGTTTCTGCATCTTGATTTGGTAACTATAAGAGTCATTTATTTGGTTTTGTTATGTTGTAGTCGTTAAATTGCATTCTAGTTAAGAAAACGACGTAAAAAAAGGTGTGTGGGTGTGGGGGGGTGTGCTTAAAATTACCCACATACCTCTATAATACTAACCACTACTAAATAAATAGCAATGAATAGTTATTAGCTCTAAATTGCTTAAGGACATTGCCAACAATAGGTCTGTGATAGAGAGAGAGAGAGAGAGAGAGAGAGAGAGAGAGAGCAACTCAGAAAACCAACAAGCAAGTCCAAGACCAGTCTATATTTGCTACATTGGAATAGGTGTGGATGACTCCTGCAAGGTCTTGCTGTACAGCCCTTCCTTGATACGGTCTATCGAAATGTCTGACAGCCCTCCATTGACAGGGACTATTGGAATGTCTGACAGCCCTTCATTGACAGGGGCTATTGAAATGTCTGACAGCCCTTCATTGGCAGGGGCTATTGAAATGTCTGACAGCCCTTCATTGACAGGGACTATTGAAATGTCTGACAGCCCTTCATTGACAGGGACTATTGAAATGTCTGACAGCCCTTCATTGACAGGGGCTATTGAAATGTCTGACAGCCCTTCATTGACAGGGGCTATTGAAATGTCTGACAGCCCTTCATTGACAGGGGCTATTGAAATGTCTGACAGCCCTTCATTGGCAGGGGCTATTGAAATGTCTGTCAGCCCTTCATTGACAGGGACTATTGAAATGTCTGACAGCCCTTCATTGACAGGGACTATTGAAATGTCTGACAGCCCTTCTTTGACAGGGGCTATTGAAATGTCTGACAGCCCTTCATTGACAGGGGCTATTGAAATTTCTGACAGCCCTTCATTGACAGGGGCTATTGAAATGTCTGACAGCCCTTCATGGACAGGGACTATTGAAATGTCTGACAGCCCTTCATTGATAGGGGCTATTGAAATGTATGACAGCCCTTCATTGACAGGGGGTATTGAAATGTCTGAAAGCCCATCCTTGACAGGGGCTATTGAAATGTCTGACATCCCTTCATGAACATGGGCTATTGAAATGTCTGCAGTGGATGTACAGTCCTTCATTGATACGGTCTATGTGAGTTGCTTAGTCGATTGTTTTGTCACGTGATGAGAGTAAATACGAGTAAGACTTACGGGAGGCTGTATGCAACTAACTAGTGCTTGACAACAGTAGCCCCTTAGACACTACAACTCGTAATTCAAGATGCCTAGGCAATGTTCGGCTTTTGGCTGTTCAAACAGTAAAGTTAAGGACAGCGGTATAAGTCTGCATAAGTTTCCGCTTAAGGATAAAGAAAATTTAAGACAATGGCTTGACAAAGTGGATCTTTGTTAATTATTCACAAGAAATATTGTTCCAACCGGTTATTAAAATATTCCTTCGCCACATAAATATTGAATAAAACACGCAAATGACGTCAGAGGTATGCCGACATTTCATCCAATGAAAATTAACAATAAAATAAACAAAGGGGAATGATTCATGCACAAATATTGAATACACACGCAAATGACGTCATGGGTACGGAGCTCAACAACAGCCTGCCGATTATAGTTCCCATCGAATATCGCTCACAAATTTTTCTTGAAATAACGTTCTTCCTTTAATCCTAACTGACGTATATTTATTGTCACATTTATGTATTTCATTTAAAAATACGTGTATTCCAGAATTTTTTAAAGGTAAAATTTTTAAGTAACATGACATTCACTGATGAAGACGAACATTTTCTAAAAAAATTATTGGCAGATCAGCTGTTCACTTTTGTTGTGTGTAGCAGCCTAGTGATGGCTTACTCTCATCACGTGACCAAACAAGGAAGTGACTAAGCGACTCCCATTGAAATGTCTGACAGCGCTTCATTGAAACGGTCTATTTACATGTCTGACAGTCCGTCTTTGACGTGGTCTATTGACATGTCTTACAGCCCGTCATTTACAAGGTCTATAGAAATGTCTACTGTCGCTGTACGTCAACTATGATTTGACAGATTTGATATCGCTGAGGAGAGCCATTTTACGCTCATTCTTCTAATAGTGTGAGCTCGGCCCCCCTCTCTTTTTTATCTTTTCCTTAGGCCTTAAGCATGCGCAGCTCACAAACAATATAGTTCATGTCTATTTGTATTCTTTGTTCAGGTCCGTTCTCTCTACGATGGAGGCCACAGATCATAACTTTATTGTTTCATTTCAGATGAAATTTAACCGCGTTGGAATCATCTCTTTTTTCATACCACTCTGATGAGATCAATTTTGTTCAAAACCCATATCTGTAGGTGATGTGTCAATCATTGAGCAGCCATGATGTGAACTCAAGGACGGCCAATCACAGTTTAAGTGACGAGCTTTAAAGATGATCCAGTTTTTGGTTTTGTTTTACACACTACAAGGTATTTGTGTTACACACCGTAAGGTATTTGTATTACACACCGCAAGGTATTTTATATTACACACCACAAGGTATTTGTATCACACACCACGAGGTGTTTGTATTACACACAACAAGGTCTAAATTTGTATTACACACTTACTGTTGGGTCAGATTTCTAATGGGAACTACAAGCTGGGAAGCTAGAAAACGTTTTCAACTTTCAAAACGAAGTTTTGAGTTCCAGAGTTTCGGTTTACTGGTGAGAGTATAGACAAAAGGAAATTGATCAGTGTCCCGTGAAAAGCTGTCCAAGTCTGCCAACAGAAGTCTAACGAACCAGAAGATGGACCAGTGTGTCCTAGGACAAGACTTCGACATTCTGCCTACAGAATTCTAACGCATTAGAATGATGACCAGTGTGTCCTAAGACCAGACATCCACAGTCTGCCGATGATTTAAAAAAAAAAAAATATATTTATTCTCAGCTATGAATTGTGAACATCTATAAAATTGTTCACCTTGAGATATTCACGATTTGATTTTCAAGATGAGATTTTCAACTGGAGATATTCACGTTGTGATATTCACCTTGATATATTCACATTGTGATATTCAAGTTGTGATATTCACGTTGTGATATTCACCTTGAGATATTCACGTTGTGATATTCAAGTTGTGATATTTACGTTGTGATATTCATCTTGAGATATTCACATTGTGATATTCACGTTGTGATATTCACCTTGAGATATTCACATTGTGATATTCAAGTTGTGATATTCACGTTGTGATATTCACCTTGATATATTCACATTGTGATTTCACGTTGGGATATTCACCTTGAGATATTCACGTTGTGATATTCACCTTGAAATATTCACGTTGTGATATTCACCTTGAGATATTCACGTTGTGATATTCACCTTGAGATATTCACGTTGTGATATTCACCTTGAGATATTCACGTTGTGATATTCACCTTGAGATATTCACGTTGTGATATTCACCTTGAGATATTCACGTTGAGATATTCTCGTTGAGATATCAACGATGAGATACAATAATAGACCCGGGGGTATAATAACAGCTACAAACCAAATTCTGCAATGTTACCACAATGCCCGGGGGAATGTCATGAAGTGGCCAGATTTTATTAACATATCAGGAAAAGTGATACCTGAAACATTGGGGGGGGGGGGTGTTCACGTGATAACAATATTTAACGTCAACAAAGTAATGCTCCGGAGTAATCAATCCCACTACATTTAAAAAATCCTATAGGCATTTTGACCCCCCCCCGGCCCTCTTTTCCGTTGAATTACCAGTGATAGTGCTATGACTTAAATTTGTTAATGGCAGTGTAAAAAAAAAATTCCGCCTATATGTACTGAATCATTCGACAGGTCTGCTGCCAGAGTCCTCTCATGTCTCCGCCGAACCGTTGCCGTTGGATTACTACTGTTTCATGCAGATGCCCGCCAGCAAAAAAACGCTGAGGACCGTGGTAGGCATCCTGCATACAATTCGCATCTGCAGGTGAGCAGCGATAAAGCAGATCTGTAAGCTAGACTACTAGTATTAAAAAGTGCAGAAGATTTTGAGCTAAGCAGCGATGAAACAGATCAAATAGCCCAAAGGAGAAAGGGGATAGAGTAAGGCAAATATTTTTTTTAGGTTTTTAGGACTTATCATGTATATCTATTCACCAGCTTGAGGCTTAGGAATACGAGTGTCACTTTTTTTTTCTTCTTTTTTTTTTTGTGTGCGTGTGTGTGGGTGGTAAGGCAGGGTGGGGAAGTACTGGTGGTTTTTTTTTGGGGGGGGGGCAGAGTTACATAATGGCTACGCTTGAAGTACTTAACATAACTTTAAAAAAAAACGAGTTTTGTGTATGTACTTTGGTTTTCATAGGGTTGGCAATGCAAGGTGCGTCCTCGGCTTTCACAGCTGTAGCTCTTTTGGCATAGATTCTATTTATCTGTCATACATTTTACTGTGTGTTAAATGGTGATCTCTACGTCAGCTCCCGCTTTGAAAAAAAAAAAAATTCAGGAGCTATCTAGGTTGTGATGTGCATATGTACGTCTCAAAGGTCTGAACTTTTGTAACCCTCTCTGTCCAGTGATGTCGACAAGTTCAACTACTGCATCATTAAGAATCGCCAGGTTCCCAACGATTTGCTCTACACGATCAAGCCGTATCAAGCCAAGTTCCCGTCAGAGTACGACATGAGGAGAGCCGGCTTCCTCTTCTGTTCCGATTACCTTCCGAAAAGTAGGTCAACTGTTCAGCCTGGATTTTGTCTTACAAAATTCAGACATGTAAAATTAAAATTAAATCAGGGGCCAGAGCGAAGGAAGGCGTATCTGAGGGAAATAATGCAGATTGGGTGGGGGGGGGGAGGGGAGTGGGGGAATGTTGGGAAACCCTGTTAGAAATTTGTATTGATGCAAGGGCCAGAGAATGGGGGACCCCTGTTAGACCTTTGTATTGATGCAGAGGCCAGAGAATGGGGGACCCCTGTTAGACATTTGTATTGATGCAGGGGCCAGAACATGGGGGACCCCTGTAAGACCTTTGTGTTGATGCAGGGGCCAGAGAATGGGGGATCGCTGATAGACATTTGTAATGAAGGAAAAAATCAGAGAACGACATGTGGTGTAACTGGGGGAAGGTAGACAGAGTTGTGAGTGGGTTTGGGGGGGGGGGGGG
>CAXITT010000141.1:182077-209632 GCA_964033795.1 Lymnaea stagnalis
TTTTTTTTTTTTTTTTTTTTTTTTTTTTTTTTTTTGGTGTTTATTTTATTTTTTTTAACCGGCCATGTCAGTAAAAGAAAATAAAATAAAATGAAATTTGGTTCCTTTGACAACTTCCACAAGGCTTGTAATTCATTTGATTTCAGCATTACTTAAAAGTTATGTTATTACTTTGAACAAAAAAAAAAACGAAGCTTAAAATTTGTTTTTTCTCCATTATTTATCCTTTTTGTCCTTAACTTCCTTATCGCCTTGATAGAGATAACAAAACATGTCGTTTCTTATCAGTAGTATTATTGTTCATGCAACTGGTAAGGGACCTGTAGAAGATGACATATGAGAAAATTTAAGGAGAAAATTAATGCACGCTTTATCCTATCAAAGAAAATAACAGTTGATAAGTGCTTTGGATACACTTCATGTTGAGACAAGATAAGATAAGATTCTTTTATTGATCGAAACCAATGGAAATGTTTTTTTTTGATTGCCTTGCACAAATACATTTTCAGCCCACAAATAAATACATCTTTTAATAAAGTCAACATTTTTCAACTAAAACAATTGAAACACAAGGCGTCTTACATTAAATCATTTCACTAGTGAAAAAAAAGTCATTCAGAGATATGAATTTCATTAAACTTCTAGGCTTTTTTTTGTGTGGTGGTTGTAAAGGGGGGGGGGGACACCTTCTTTTTTGGCCGTTTACATATTTTTTATTGTGTTGTTTTTGGGTGTTCGAGAAAAAAACAAAACAAAATAAAAAAAAAAAAATATAAAAAAATATTAATACAGTACCGGATTAAGTAATATTGACAAGTTGACCAACATCATCCGTCATCCGTCAGCTGCATGATGGTATGATGGCCCAAGTGCAGGACAACGGTCAATCATCTCAAGCATTCCCCGTCACAAACGGTGTAAAGCAGGGTTGTGTTCTTGCTCCCACACTCTTCAGTATTATGTATTCCGCAATGCTGTCTGATGGATTCAAGGACTCCACCACGGGCTTGCCAATCCGGTTTCGTACTGATGGATCAGTTTTTAACCTTAGGAGGCTTCAAGCTAAAACCAAGGTCAAACATACCACGATCAACGCACTTCTGTTTGTAGACGATTGTGTCCTAAACGCTGCCTGCATGCAACACAGCGTTGATATCTTCTCTGAGGCCTACAATAACTTTCGCCTCACAATCAACACAAAGAAGCCAGCTCCCAAGTAAGCTCTACGTTAAACCCAACATCATCATCAGTGGACAGGGCCTCAACCCGGTGGATAAATTTACTTACTTGGGCAGCACCCTCTCTAGATCTGTCGTCATGGATGATGAAATGAATGGCAGACTCGCAAAAGCTAGTGCCCTATTTGGCAGGCTCCGCAGCACTGTATGAGAAAGGAGAGGTATCAGAAGAGAAACGAAGCTCAAGGTCTATAGCGCAGCAGTCCTCCCGACACTGCTCTATGGATGTGAAACGTGGACAGTCTACTAGCGTCACGCCAAGAAACAATCATTTTCACAGTACCTGCCTCAGGAAACTCCTCGACATCAGGTGGCAAGACAAAGTCCCGGATACCGAGGTCCTCGCTAAAGCGAACCTACCTAGTATCTTCACCACTCTGATGCAGTCTCAGCTCCGTTGGATGGGACACGTAGCCCGTATGGAAGCCCACCGGCTCCCGAAACAATTATTCTTCGGAGAACTCACGATAGGCAAGCGCTTCTACACAAACTCTAGAGATATGGGATTCAAGGCACCACTAAAACATGGATCTCTAGCTTCCTCAGCCACCGACGCCAAGCAGTAGTGGTGGGCGGTACAAGCTCCTCCTTTGTCGATGTGAAGCCAGGGGTCCCCCAGGGATCAGTCCTGGGCCCCTGTTTGTTCCTAACATACATTAATGACCTACCCGAGAATCTGACATCACAGGCAAGACTGTTCGCAGATGACACTGCAGTGTATAGGACGATCGCCAACAGATCGTTAGCTGAGTGGGAGATAAGCTGGGACATGGAATTTCACCCTGCCAAGTGCCAGACACTATCAGTCTCTAGAAGTTGTTCTCCTCTACACTACCAATACAAACTGCACGGCCATATACTTGAGCCAGTTTCCTCCGTAAAGTACCTGGGTGTTACCATTCAAAGAGAGGTCCGCTGGGACGAGCATATTAACAATGTATGTAACCAAGCAAACAAGACCCTAGGGTTCTTAAGGCGAAATCTACAGATTGGCAACTCCTGTGTGAAAGAAATAGCAAATAAAGCCTTTATCCGTCCGATTTTAGATTATGCATCTTCAGTCTGGGACCCATTTACCCAGAAGAGCATTTACAGGTTGGAGGCTGTCCAGCGACGAGCAGCACGCTTTGTCCTAAACCGCTACAGGAATACCTCTAGTGTTGGCAGCATGCTAGAAACACTAGGCTGGTCACCATTGGAGAAACGACGACGACAATCCAGGCTCTCCATGATGTACAAGATGAATAATGGGCTGGTCCACTGTTCCAGTATTAAAATATATTAATAAGACACGAACAAATTGTGTCAATAGAACAATATGAGTTAGCTTTAATAATAATTGTACATTATACAGAATTAAACGTTTCGGCACATGCCTTTATCAGTACAAACAAACACAACACATTTAAATAAGTATAAATTAAATTTACATAATGTCAATATATATATCCTACCTAAAACAGAAAAAATATAGGAGAGGGTGCTTAAACCTGACAAAAACAAAGTAAAGAGATGTAGAAAGGAAGTGATTCAAACATAATTGGAAAAACCAAACAGGAAAAAGACATGGCAGCTAAGTAAAACTATGGATTTGGTTCAATCCATATGGAGACAACGTACCAAATCTAGTTATTAATTTGTTCTCCATATAGATTCTATCTGCAGTGTTACTAGTATAGAGTATACCAGTAACTACAATATCTGAGATACCATTATGGTTAGGGCTATTGAAATGTTTGGAGACCGGACAGAGAGCGTGTTTATTTATGTTATAGAGGTGCTCTCTGAAACGGTCCCCAAGGCGACGACCTGTCTCTCCTATGTATAGTTTACCGCACTTTTTGCAAATGATGGTGTAAATCACGTTGCGACTTGTGCAGGTAAAGCCATCTTTTATTCTGAATACTCCCAGAGGGAAAGTGATCGTATCAGTTTCGATCACATAGGGACATGAGTTGCAACGGCTACGGTTGCAACATTTTGTGCCTTTATATGCTTTAATAGCAGGGAGGTGGCTTCTAACTAGCATGTCCCTAAGGCTCTTGTCCCGCCGGAAAGCGAAAAGAGGAGGTTTTCTAAAAATCGCATTTGTGACAGGGTCCGCCATAAGAATGGAGCGGTTTTTAAGAACCAGAGAGCGAGCTTTTAGGTTGTGGGGATGAAAAGTTAAGATAAATTTAGACCTATCGCTAGTGTCAGAATGAGTAGCTTTAAAAGAAGCCTGTCTAGTCATACCTTTAACTCGAGTGACAGCTGCTTTTAAAATTTCTTCGGGGTATAATCTGCGTCGGAAAAAATCCAACATTTCAGACATTCTTTCTCCAAAATCTTCTTCATTACTACATAGTCTTCTGAGTCTCAGCAACTGAGAAAATGGGATGGAGTTTTTACACCATTGAGGGTGGGATGATGAATATAGCAAGAAGCTATGACTGTCTGTTTGTTTATAAAAAATGGACGTAGATATTTTGTTCTCATGAAGGTTAATTCGTAAGTCCAAAAAATTGATGGTGCTTTTATGGATCATTGAAGTGAATTTAATTGTTGGATGAAAATTTCCAATGAAGTAAATAAAACTTTCTAGTTCTGTTATGTCCATATTAGTAATCCCTATACAATCATCAATGTATCTTCTGTAGTATTCTGGGAAAGGACCTTGGTAGTGTTCTCTCCAAAGATGTTCCAAATGGCCCATAAATAAGCATGCATAACTTGGTCCCATTTTCGTTCCCATAGCAACACCACTGATCTGATCGAAAAATTCGCCATTGAATTCAAACGAATTAAGCTGTAGAACCAATTCAGTCAAACGTACAATGGCACTTGTTGGAAAATTGGGATTAGGATTCGTATTCAGAAAAAATGAAATTGCGATGAGTCCATCTGTGTGGGGAATCGAGGTGTACAGTGAAGAAACGTCCATTGTAAAAAGTAAATGGGTTTCATTAGGTAAAACCAAGGACTCGAGAGATTTGATCATGTGGTTAGTGTCCTTAATATACGATGGTAAATTTTCAACCATGGGCTGGAAAACTGTATCCAAAAACTCAGAAATCAGTTCAGTAGGACAAGAACAAGCTGAGACAATAGGTCTTCCTGGACTTCCCTCCTTGTGAATCTTTGGAAGCAAATACAAGCATGGTTTACCAAGATCACTGTCATAAATACGTAAGTTTGAAGCAGACGCGGGTAATTTGCCAACTTGAATAAGTTCCTCGATAGTTTCCTTGACAATTTCATTATTCTGGACAATGGGGTCGTTGGACCTCGGCGTATAAAATGTTTTATCTTGTAATTGTTTGGAGGCCTCTTCAATGTAGAGCTTCTTATCCCAAACAACAACAGCCCCGCCCTTGTCTGCCGGTTTAATAACGATATCCTGACGTGTTTTGATATGGGAGAGTGCTCGCCATTCTTGTTTAGATAAATTTGATTTATGGAGCGGAGTTTGGCGTAGATTTTTTATTTGATTCTCTGTACATTTAATGTAAAGGTCAAGTGCTTTAGATTGATCAGGTGGAGGTGTCCATGTAGATTTGCGTTGTCGTTGTACAGGAAATGAATCCTCATCCTCGTTAGATGGAGTCTCGTGAAAGTAAAGTTGTAG
Source organism: Lymnaea stagnalis (assembly GCA_964033795.1). Classification (NCBI taxonomy): domain Eukaryota; kingdom Metazoa; phylum Mollusca; class Gastropoda; family Lymnaeidae; genus Lymnaea; species Lymnaea stagnalis. The sequence goes on from CAXITT010000141.1 coordinate 186,923, forward strand.
TCTCAGTGAACGAAAGAAACGATGTGCGTCTGACATTAATTGATATGTGTCACTAGATGATCGAAGTGGGATAAATTTTAGTCCTTTACTTAATACAGATCTTTCTTGTTCAGATAGTGAAAGATCTGGTGGTATACAAACCACTAGGTTTGGTTCATTTTCCGTTACAGGAGTTGTAGTAACAACAACATTCTTGGCAGATTTAAGATTTTCAATTTTTTTCTTTTTTCCATCAGATAATAAAATATAGAGTTCCCTATTGAGTCCATGAATAATTAAACGAATGAGATCGAATAATAAGTTATTATCTTGTGTATTCTTTCGAAAGTGTTCTTCCAGGGTACGAATCCTATCAGTGAGTTGAGATATGAAGCGCTTGTGGGAGTTTAAGACAGTCCTCATGCGACTAAAAGCACATTTGTTTTCAATGGTCAAAAGTTTAGATTTATCAAACGAATTAAAGGCACAACCAGCAGGATGAAAATTAGTACGAAAACCTTTTGGTATAAGACGTTTGCGAATGCAATTATTTAAAAAGTTGACATGAGTAGTATACATTCCAGTATTAAACAGAAACTCGTCCCTCTCCCCTATAGCCAGCGACGAGGCCATGACATGCAATTCAGGCTCCTACCAGCAAGAAGCAAGTATAGGAGCTGCTCATTCCTGCCCAAGACAATCAGGGGCTGGAACAATCTTTCAAAAGGAACGGTTGAGGCGACAACACTAGACACATTTGTGTCTATTGCGTCCAGCCTTCAAACCCCTTGTGCATGATTTCCTCATCAAGAACAGTAACAGAAACATTGCAAATCCCATCTACATGCATAGGAGCCAAAATGATCAATAAATTGATCGCGGGCCCTTAGGAAGAAGAAGAAGAAGGAGGTAAAAAAAGGCGTTACAAAGACTCACTGAAAGTGGCACTAAAGGCCTTCAGCATAAACCCAACTCAATGGGTGCAGACAGCCCAGGACAGAGCCAGGTGGAGAGCTGTTGTCAAGAAGGGGGCTAAATCCGATGAAGCTAATAGAATAACCACAGCTGAGACACGGAGGCTTGTCCGAAAGAGCAACATTAAGTCACCGTCTGAAGCAACTATTCCATGCCCACAGTGTCATAGATTATTCCGAGCAAGGATCGGTCTAACAAGCCACCTACGAGCTCACCGTAATCCCAACCTCCCTCTAACCGGATGATTCGATGGTCCTAGTCGACTTCGGCGGACGAACAACAACAACATTATTGAAAGAAATTTAAGTTGAATCCCCCTTGTCATGTTTGTATGTGTGGCCTTATAATGGGAGCATTTGGTCTACCTGTACCCGATACTTGGCATTCATTTCTCTTGGTACCTTTTCGCAAAGATCACTTGTATTGCTTTGATTTAACTCATCAGCAATGTTCTTTCAAAGCTGACAATGCGATTAGAGATTATATGCGTATCCACATTCACGAGCCCGGGGACATAAGAATTATTAGAATAGGTTAGAGAGTTTCGGTTCTAAATGAAAAGTTTATAAGTAATAATAATTGATATCCCGGTTTACCAGGATGTGACGTAACTCGTTTTGTTGTAAGGAATGTGTTGTGATTTTGAGATGAACACCATTCAGGTTAACATAAGTCTGACTTCCTATCTATCACAACGTGGGTAGTGGTTCAAGACAACTCGATTTGGGGGTATGCATCTTTGTTGAATCAAAAGATTTCCTTAATATCGCAGATTTCTCAAATATTGAATCGACATAAAACAATGTAATTTAAGTACAATGTCCAATGTTTCGAGATTTTATGAGCAGCCGAGTGGATACCCTGATTGAGCTGTAGGTGAAAGCTAAACAAAATGTGCACATTTTGAGAGTTTTAAAATAACTCTGTTTTATAGTTTGAATTGTAATTATTATTGTAAACAAAACAAAAAAAAAAAAAAAGGATTCGAATATGATTTTCATAACTACGATATTAAATCTCGATAAAAATCAAGCTCTTTTATATCTTTCTGTCTCAAGATTCTTGAAACATAAAAAATGATTGAGCTGTAGGTGAAAGCTAAACAAAATGTGCACATTTTGAGAGTTTTAAAATAACTCTGTTTTATAGTTTGAATTGTAATTATTATTGTAAACAAAAAAAAAAAAAAAAAAAAGGATTCGAATATGATTTTCATAACTACGATATTCAGTCTCGATAAAAATCAAGCTCTTTTATCTCTTTCTGTCTCAAGATTCTTGAAACATAAAAATCTAACCACGCCTATTTTTATACTACATAATGGTATAGAAAGTGAGTTAGTTCTCCGAGATCAAATCCCCTGGGTACGAAGACATTATTAATAAGTTAGTTAGTTCTTCAATTTCAATGCCCAGGCTATGCAGAAATTATAAAGTTCTCTAGTGCCAAACCCCAGGGTATGCAGACATTACAAAGTGACTCAGTTCTCCAATGTCAAATCCCCTGGGTGCACAAACATTTCTGACATGGTAAAAATCTAACTACTCTTGGTTGTACTGATAGGAAAATTTTCGATTGTTCTTGTAAGCCAATTCGTCATTGATTTGTTACGAAGAAGAACTTTGAAAAAGAAACACTTGTTTAAAAAAAAAAAAACACTTTGGAAAATACAGAAAGTGGGGTCAAAACAGGGCCTGACTAGCGTTAAGACAGGGCCTGACTGGCGTTAAGACAGGGCCTGACTGGCGTTAAGACAGGGCCTGACTGGCGTTAAGACAGGGCTTGACTGGCGTTAAGACAGGGCCTGACTGGCGTTAAGACAGGGCTTGACTGGCGTTAAGATAGGGCCTGACTGGCGTTAAGACAGAGCCTGACTGGCGTAAAGACAGGGCCTGAAAGAACCCTATTGTTAATGGTTTTATCGGCTCCGCGGAGAAGATTGCGCTGTGCGTCTTTGCAGATGTAAAACTGAGAGCGTCGTCAGGTGAAGGGGAAACAGATGAGAACGCCATGTCCTGGTGACACTCAGCTGGCGTGTGGCTCAGGATGAGGAGAATCGTGTTACTGCTGGGTGTTTGTCAAGGTAAGATGTCACGTATTACTGCTGGGTGTTTGTCAAGGTAACACGTCAACGTGTTACTCCTGGGTGTTTGTCAAGGTAAGATTCACATGTTACTGCTGGGTCTTTGTCAAGGTAACATTCACATGTTACTGCTGGGTGTTTGTCAAGGTAACATGTCAACGTGTTACTGCTGGGTGTTTGTCAAGGTAAGATTCACATGTTACTGCTGGGTGTTTGTCAAGGTAAGATGTCACGTGTTACTGCTGAGTGTTTGTCAAGGTAATATGTCATGTGTTACTGCTGGGTGTTTGTCAGGGTAAGATGTCACGTGTTACTGCTGGGTGTTTGTCAAGGTAATATGTCACGTGTTACTGCTGGGTGTGTGTCAAGGTAAGATGTCACGTGTTACTGCTGGGTGTTTGTCAAGGTAAGATGTCACGTGTTACTGCTGGGTGTTTGTCAAGGTAACATGTCATGCATATAATGTTCGATACTTGAGTTTGATTTCAATTTAATGATGGAAGGTTTGTTTCTAGGATGAGAAGCCAGCTGCAGTAGTATTGCTGTTGTGTAAATGTAAGCATTGAAATCTTTGCGGTATGATGGACCATCGCAAACGTGAAACTTCGCGGTCAGTGACTACCGTTGGCCAATATTTCTGAATGAACTTTGAGCATTCCTCTCTTCAGACTTATTGCAGATACACACATGTGCAGTGGCGTAGCTTAGGTTATTGCTACCGAGGAAACAGCTCAAGCTTTTTTGCCGCCACTTTCACGAAAAATCTCCGCCGTTGGCCGAAAAAGTAGGGCCTCAATGGTTGAAAAAAAAAATGCCACCCTGGTCCCCCCCCCCGTACCCCCCTTCCCCCCGTCCCGTCTCTCCCAGTCACTACAAACGCCACTGCACCGAAGATGTGCCGGACACAACATAGGTAGACATCACAGACCCATTCTCACGAGACAAACAACACAAAACACGGATCGCTCAAATATGTTTAATCCCATCAGTTGTTCACTTGGCATCACGGGTTTTTTTAAAAATAACATACATTCACATAATATAAAATAAGTCATTCTTAGTTTTCAAATTTCTCGGCTTATTAAGATATTTCTGAGACCTCGTCCATTCAAAATTGGCGCCCACCAATTCGTGCATACATAACCTTAATAAACAGAAAATACCATGGGCGCCCGCAGCTAGGGGCAAGGTGGGGCACTTACCCGCCCCCCCCCCCTGGATTGATTGGATAAAAAAATTTTAGACAAAAATAGAGATAAAAAAATTATTAAAGTAAAGAGAAAATAAAGAGAAAGTAACTAAGCTGATGTCCTGTCCGTTCGTTCACCAAACAAATACGCTACAGTAAATTAAAACTACATTAAAACATTACTAAAAAAATTTTGCCCCCCCCCCCTGGAAAGTTAATCGCTTTTAAAAAAAATTTTTCCCCCCCCCCCGGCCCTTTAACCCCTCCCCCCCCCCCTCCCCCCCCCCCGCCCGCTAGAAAGTTTTCTGCGGGCGCCCATAGAAAATACACATGGTAATGTACCATCATTGGAGATCATGATTATTTCTTCTTAATCTTAAAGTACTTCAGTTGCTTCCTGACAAAAAGTTTCACTATTTACTCTCAATTTTAATAATATATATATATATATTTCACTATTGCTGTTGTAGTCGTGATTCCCGTTTCATCTTCCTGCAGCTGTGTTCCTACACGTTGTGCAAGCCCAAGGCCAGGACAAAAATTTAGACAAGTATTGCTACTCACAGTTGCCTCCCAGCAGGAAGCAGCACACCAGCTCATTTGGCCTCGTGCACTTCATCCGGATATGCAGGTACACACAAGATGGTGTAGCAGCCGATAAAATGGGGAATAAATGAAAATTTTAAATTAAAAAAAAAAAGAGGAAATTTTGTCCCCAAAACTTATTTAAGTGCCGGCGTTCAGACGCAGCGTAAAGATTGAGGCTATTGGTCAGTTAAAGGCATTTATTTAATACTATTTGCCTGAATCGGCCGCTGTCAAAGAATCGCACAATGGACGAGTTCTGAGAGGAAATTTTGAAGTTGAAGGTAGTTCAATTTTTTTTAATGGAGTATTGCCATTATTTATCATAAATGCAAAAGCCAAAGGGTACATGCCCAAATGGTAAATGCCCAAAAAAACACATGCCCAAATGGCACAAATGCAAATGGCCCAAGCCCAAATGGCACACATGCAAATAGCCCATGCCCAAATGGTACATGCCCATAGGGCACATGAACAAATAGCACATGTCCCTATGGCACTTATGCAAATGGCACAAGCTCAAATGGCGCATGCCCAAAAGCCACATGCTCAAATGGTACATGCCCAAAGGACACATGCACAAATAGCACATGCCTAAATAGCACATGCCTAAATAGCACATGCCTAAAGGGTACATATGAAAATGGCACATGCTCAAAAGACCACGGGACCTCAATGATCAAACACATGCCTAAGATTGTGTTAGCTTGTGTATGACTCGTAGATATGATGCAAACTAAAGGCGCAGAACTAGCGAAAACCAGAGAATTTATATATCAGAGTTCGCGGCCACTTACCCCCACCACCAATTTAAAGTAAACTGTTACACTTGGCACCGCCACCTATTTTGTAAATCCTTAGGCAAGATCTGACTTTGTGTCAGGCAACATTCATTTGTGCATTCTGACTGCTCAGTTATCCGATTAAAGTAACTCCACTACCTTTTAACCTTTGACCTATGACATCCCATTTCAGTGATATCGACATATACAGTGACTGTTTGTTGGCGAGTCGGGTCAAAGAGGAGGCAGACATGGGGTATAAAGTACAAGTTTACGAGAAGTTCTTCCCGCCAGCGTACGACCTCAAGAGGGCTGGGTACATGTTCTGCTCGGATGAACTCCCGCGAAGTAAATTTAAAGTAGATCAAGATTATCCCCCTTTTCCCCCTTAAGGAGCGGTTCTTATACTAGTTTCCTCAGAATTTTGGTGATTTTATTAGCTTATTATATGTAAGCAAAGAACAAACTAACAATTGTTTTTTTTTTAAACTACCATTCCCTGACACAGAGAGCCGTGGCGTACCATCCACTGACAGTGAGAACCCTGACGTCCCATCCACTGGTTCGGAGAGCCGCGACGTTCCATCCACTGACACGGAGAGCCCTGACGTCCCATCCTCTGACACGAAGAGCCCTGACGTCCCATCCACTGGTTCGGAGAGCCCTGACGTCCCATCCACTGACACGGAGAGCCCTGACGTCCCATCCACTGACACGGAGAGCCCTGACGTCCCATCCTCTGACACGGAGAGCCCTGACGTCCCATCCACTGACACGGAGAGCCCTGACGTCCCATCCACTGGTTCGGAGAGCCCTGACGTCCCATCCACTGACACGGAGAGCCCTGACATCCCATCCACTGGTTCGGAGAGCCCTGACGTCCCATCCATTGACACGGAGAACCCTGACATCCCATCCACTGACACGGAGAGCCCTGACATCCCATCCACTATTTCGGAGAGCCCTGACGTCCCATCCACTGGTTCGGAGAGCCCTGACGTTCCATCCACTGACACGGAGAGCCGCGACGTCCCATCCACTGACACGGAGAGCCCTGAAGTCCCATCCACTGGTTCAGAGAGCCGCGAGTTCCATCCACTGACACGGAGAGCCCTGATGTCCCATCCACTGGTTCAGAGAGCCGCGAGTTCCATCCACTGACACGGAGAGCCCTGAAGTCCCATCCACTGGTTCAGAGAGCCGCGAGTTCCATCCACTGACACGGAGAGCCCTGATGTCCCATCCACTGGTTCAGAGAGCCGCGAGTTCCATCCACTGACACGGAGAGCCCTGAAGTCCCATCCACTGGTTCAGAGAGCCGCGAGTTCCATCCACTGACACGGAGAGCCCTGATGTCCCATCCACTGGTTCAGAGAGCCGCGAGTTCCATCCACTGACACGGAGAGCCCTGAAGTCCCATCCACTGGTTCAGAGAGCCGCGAGTTCCATCCACTGACACGGAGAGCCCTGATGTCCCATCCACTGGTTCAGAGAGCCGCGAGTTCCATCCACTGACACGGAGAGCCCTGAAGTCCCATCCACTGGTTCAGAGAGCCGCGAGTTCCATCCACTGACACGGAGAGCCCTGATGTCCCATCCACTGGTTCAGAGAGCCGCGAGTTCCATCCACTGACACGGAGAGCCCTGACGTTCCATCCACTGACACGGAGAACCCTGACGTTCCATCCACTGACACGGAGAACCCTAACGTTCCATCCACTGGTTCGGAGAGCCGCGACGTTCCATCCACTGACACGGAGAGCCCCTGACGTCCCATCCACTGACACGGAGAGCCCTGACGTCCCATCCACTGACACGGAGAGCCCTGACGTCCCATCCACTGACACGGAGAGCCGCGACGTTCCATCCACTGACACGGAGAGCCCCTGACGTCCCATCCACTGACACGGAGAGCCCTGACGTCCCATCCACTGTTTCGGAGAGTCCTGACGTCCCATCCACTGACACGTGGAGCCGTGGCGTTGGCGAGTCACGTGACTATGTAAAGCAAATAAAAACACGTCCTCTGTCATTTAACAAGTCGCGACATCTCATACATGCAATCTCCTTTATACGCCCTGAGTCTTACCTCTCACGAATATACATCAGCATGTACCGACCAGCACACGCGGGATAAGGAGGAAAATGGTGATACTTTACAGGTGCACCAAACAAAAAAGACTTTAAGTCGACCAACGGAAATCCAAGATGATGCCAGTCTTGTTAAAAAGTGGGTTTAGTTTTCAACTAAATCTCCCCCCCCCCTTTAAGAGAGAAGGTATTTTGCAGCAGCCTAACTGAGCTACGAGCTGGTACAACGTCTTTTCGACTGAGAAGATGTCAAAAAACTTAAACTCGCTGTCAAGAATTGTTCATGGAGATTAGAGTTTGGTGGTTTCGTCTCCGTTGTCTAGGGGTATGATAATTTACTAACACACTGTCACCGTACACCAGTACACAAGAGTACATAATCACAAGACTCAAAGTGCCTTCAATCTTAATATTTACACTTTATAATTAATAACACATTTAGAACACGATCAATATAACGATGTATAGCACAACCCACACAATTATTAACGTAAGACTTGCTAACAAACTTAGCCAAAATACCAAGCACTAAAGGGATCGCTGGACTACACTGCGATTCCATTTACTTAAGTATCCCTTCGCGTATACTTCCGATACTCAGTCAGGCACAACACCGACTCTCAGGGATTCTAACACCTTTACACTAGCCCATTAAGAGGCCAAGGGATGACTTTCATCTCAGTGCCTTACACGACATGGGAAATGATGTTGAAATCTGTGAATGTTTTAATGGTGTTTAGGCTACTCGCGCTGCTTGGTTCAAGGGTTTGACTTGCTGTTTCAGTGATCAACAATTACTTGTTGGACGAGGACGTCATCTTCCAGTGCGAGCAGAGAGTGAACGTGGCCATCTGTGAAAAGGCAGCGGAAGCGAAAGTTGAGAACCTCGCGGAAGTCATCAAGAAGAACGAAACGGTGATGATAATGAACCTGTCCTGCAAGTGAGTTTTTTTTCTAGGCCGACCTGCAGGCTGTGTGTGATTCCCATTGTATGTACGAAAAAGGGTGTGTATGACGCAATGTGTGTATGACGCAATGTGTGTATGACGCAATGTGTGTATGACGCAATGTGTGTATGGCACGATGTGTGTGTGACCCATTGCTTGACATGAAAGATGTAGCACGCAGGGTGTGTAGGACGCAGAGTTTGTAATGCAGAGTGTGTATGACGATGGCTGTGCCTGACTCAGGGTGTGTAGGACGCAGAGCTTGTAACGCAGAGTGTTTATGACGATGGCTGTGCCTGACTCAGGGTGTGCAGCACCCGGTTTGTATAGACAAAGGCTGTGTATGACGCCGGATGGTAATGACGCATGATAAATGTGACCCATCCTGAGTGCTTCTGTGGCCTACTATGTATATAAAACATAAAGATTACCCCTCCTGCAGTGCTTCTGTGGTCGAATATGTATATAAAACATAAATATTACCCCTCCTGGAGGGCTTCTGTGGTCTAATATGTATATAAAACCTAAACATTACCCATCCTGCAGCGCTACTTTGGCCTAATATGTATATGTTATGTAGCATACATTGCCCGTGCTTGAATTTTATTTGAACTAAATTAGAATCCTAGCAGACAGTAACGTCTGTTGTGGGCGTGGCCTATTCGTTTGAAGTATCTTGTTTACAACCGTGTTTACCAATTAAACATGTTAGACTGTCTTCCTGGTATTTTCTTGAATGTGCTCGATAACCCGAGAAATGTAAACAACACGTCATAAGTCTTTCTGGAAGGCAGGGCTTACGCCACCTATATAAGGGATTGACAGGCACGGACGGAGAGACGGAGAGTCAGATAGCTTTTATTAATTTCACGAGACGTGTATTATTCTTTGTGTTCTTATATATGTGTTTATTTCGCATTCATCATTATTCATTGTCACATTATTCTAACTGTGTTAACTGTGTACCTGTACAAGATCTACCATACTGTAAGTTGATGATTTGTAATGATATTTCTTTTCTTTGTAATTACATTAATACTTATTAAATCTTATTAGTTGTAACTAGGAACTGTTTTGGGTGTCGTATCTTTAATATTGTTGACTCTATGGTATCGTCCTTTGTTAGGCACTGATTACAACGAGCCAATTAAAATTAACATAGGAGATTAATTTCTCATATTAGAAGCCAGTGCGTAATAGTATATAAAACATAAACATTACCCCTCCTGCAGTGCTTCTGTGGCCTACTATGTATATATAACCTAAAAATTACCCATCCTGCAGTGCTTCTGTGGCCTACTTGAGCTGTCTGACCAGAGAGTTTACCAACTGTGACCAGCGGATTGAGCCATTCTTCAAATATTATTTCGCCAGGCTCGGGCCGTAAGTCTTTGAAACATTGATCACATTTTTTAATGGTCAGGGGAAAAAATAATGTTATCGTCATGTATATGTAAGAGTGGATGATTGAAAAAGGAAGATTATATATTTATAACTCCTTTAATCGAAACGAAGCTCAGGGATAGGATTGTATAATAAATAGCTGTTTAAAAAAAATCAAGAATATTAATCAGGGGGTAAAAAAATTAGGTACGTCAGGGTATTTTGAAAGGTAAAAGGTGAAAGGTAAAAGGTAAAACGTAATGTAGGAGGTGGCTCAAAGGAACGTGTAGGAGGCGGGAGAGAAGTATATGGTAGTGAAAGGGAAGAGTAAGTAGAGAGGTAAGGGGGGCGGGTATGAGGTTAGAATAGGGCGTGAATGTTCGGTATGGGTGAGGGGTAAGAAAGTGGGTCTGGAGTCAGAATAGGGCATGTATGGTAGTATGGGTGAGGGGTAAGAAAGTGGGTCTGGAGTCAGAATAGGGCATGTATGGTAGTATGGGTGAGGGGTAAGAAAGTGGGGCTGGAGTCAGAATAGGGCATGTATGGTAGTATGGGTGAGGGGTAAGAAAGTGGGGCTGGAGTCAGAATAGGGAGGGAGGGGTAGGAAGGGGGGTCGGGAGTCAGAATAGGGCATGGAGGGTGGTATGGGTGAGGGGTAAGAAAGTGGGGCTGGAGTCAGAATAGGGCATGTATGGTAGTATGGGTGAGGGGTAAGAAAGTGGGGCTGGAGTCAGAATAGGGCATGTATGGTAATATGGGTGAGGGGTAAGAAAGTGGGGCTGGAGTCAGAATAGGGCATGTATGGTAGTATGGGTGAGGGGTAAGAAAGTGGGTCTGGAGTCAGAATAGGGCATTTATGGTAGTATGGGTGAGGGGTAAGAAAGTGGGGCTGGAGTCAGAATAGGGCATGTATGGTAGTAAGGGTGAGGGGTAAGAAAAGGGAGGGGGGGAGCTGGGATTAGAATTTTGAATTTAAATATTGAAGTTAAGAACATTGTTAAAAATTTCGAAAACAACAACCCACGAAACAAATGAGAATTATATGCGTGTGCAATAAAGTGTGAACATTATGTATTTAAGACGAATTTTACCCACAAAGTGTCATCATATTTACCATACACATTTTGCAATATATATATATTCTTGTTTCGAACGTCGGCCTCAATGGATTGTGGTAAATTAGGACGTACGTTGTTTATGGTCGTATTAAAGTTAACCCTTTCCTGTCCTAGTCCACACACACTGTTGGTTATATTTAAACCTTTCCCGTCCTAATCCTCAGCGATTGACTGCTAAAATTAACCCTTTCCTGTACTAATCCGCAGATATTGTCTGCTAAAAATCAACCCTTTCCTGCCCTAATCCGCAGACATTTGTATGTTAAAAATTAACCCTTTTCTGTCCTAATCAGCATACATTGTCTGTTAAAATGTGTTAATATGATAACCCTTTCCCGTTAATCCAATGAGACTGTACGTTAAACGTTAACCATTTCCCATCCTCATTTGCAGATATTGGCTGCTTAAAATTAACCCTTTCTGTCCTAAACCGCAGAGATGGCTGTTAAAATTAACCCTTTTCCGCCCTAATCAGCAGAGATTGTCTGCTAAAAATTAACACTTTCCTGTCCTAATCCGCATAAAATTTTCTGTAAAAAATGTACCCTTTCCTGTCCTAATCCACAGAGAATGTCTGCCAAAATTAACCCTTTCCCACCCTAATCCGCAGACATTGTCCTCAAAAATTAAACCTTTCCTGTTCATATCCGCAGAGATTGTCTGCTTTTGAACAACGTCTACAACTCCATCGTCCTCGCCGAGCAGTGCGTCGAGGAGGAGGTGAGTGACGAAGACGGAACGAAAAAGAACAGAGGAGCCTCAAAGAACTTTGATGGGCGCGTCATCCTGTGGCTGCTGGCCGCCTTAGTGGGCGGCCATCTTGTCGTGACGTCATAGCCCGGATGTCATCGAAAGATCTGGATCAAGATGATTTCTTTTATCCGTTTGCTAATGTTTAACGCGTATCTTTTCAAATAAATACCTTGGTAAATTTAAATGCATACTTTTGTTTTCCTCCTACGGGAACGGTAGACTTAATCGCTCGTTTCTAGGGCCAAGAAAGTGATATGTAATAACAGAAATATGCACTGTTCGTTTCATATATTACGTTAGGTCCACAACCTGACCTAGACGTTTTATCTACCACGTTATGGCCACAACCTGACCTTCTTCTTAATTTTGAAGGCCCACCATCAATGAATTGATCATTCTGGCTCCTATGTTTCAGAAGGGTTCGCGATGTTACTGTGCATGGTTTTCAAGGGGATACTTCACTTTGCAAGGGCTACACAGCAGTGGTATTATGAACTGGGGGTTGGAAGACAGGGGGCATTAGAAACAAATGTGTCGAGTGCAGCTGCCTCAACTGTTGCTTTTGGAAGCTCGTTCCAGTCCGTGATTGTCTTTGGCAGGAATGAGGAGCTCCTGTACTGAGTTCTTGTTTTTATTAGCCTGAACTGCCTGTCATGGCATCGTCGCTGTCTAAGGGAAGATGGACGAGTTTCTGTTTGATGCCGGAGCAGTGGACCAGGCCATTTTTGATCATGTACAACATGATGAGCCTGGATATAGTCATCGTCGTTCTTCCAATAGTGGCCAGCCCAGTGCTTCTAGCATGCTGCCAACACTTGATGTGCTTCTGTAGTGGTTCATAACAAAGCGTGCTGCCCGTCGCTGAACCGCCTCCAACTTGTCACTGATTTTCTGGGTAAATGGGTCCCAGACTGTGGATGCGTAATCTAAAAGCTGCCGGACAAAGGCTTTATAGGCCTTTTATTTCACGTTTGAGTTGCCGATCTTCAGATTTTGCCTTAGGAACCCCGGGGTCTTGTTTGCCCGTTTGAACACACTGTTAATGTGCTCGTTCCAACGGACCTCTATTTTAATGGTAACACCCAGGTACCTAACTGAGGAAACTTGCTCAAGAATATGGCCATGCAATTGGTAAGAGTGGTGTAGAGGGAATCTGCTTCTGGAGAATAACAGAGTCTGGTACTTGAAGGGATGAAATTCCATGTTCCAGCTCATCTCCGACTCCATTTCCTTCACCATGTTAGGTCCACAACCTAAACTAGACGTTTCATCTACCATGTTAGGTCCACAAACTGACCTGTGAGAAGCGAATAATGGCGATGATTTAAAGAAGGATAACGTTTATAATGTTATAAACAATGTAATTCAACTCAATTGATAACTTTTTGTTAATCAGTTGCAAAGGAACGGGGCGCTGAGATGGCGGTCCGCCCCATGGGCGTTGTACAAACTTGTACCCGCCCCGGGCGGCACTAAGCAAAATTTCTTCGTCACTGTTTTGTCGGAAGTTGAGAGGTTACACTCTTAATGTAAATGGTTATTCTTAAAACCCACTTAGACTTGACTTATTCAACAGGTCAATCCAGACACATATTGGCAATAAATCAGACTTCATTTGTACCCCGATTATCTATGTTAACGAAATAACTGTTAAATACATATAAATTTTATCTCTGCGTTTTAATCTTGTATTGATTGTCCAACCATACTATTTTTTGCACACGTACAAAAAGGTATACCGAAACCTGTTTTGACGAATGACCTGTGCAGTGGTTGCACGCACATCAAGAGTTTTACCACTCGGAATTCCCCTCCCCCCCTCCCCCCCCCCCGCCCCGAATTGTTGTCAGAAAGATTTGCTTGATACATTTTTTAAAGTATGATAATTGTGCTGGGAATTTTCTAAATCAAATTGGGGTGAAATTTCACGCACAACACGACTTTTACCACTCCGAATCCCCCCCCCCCCCTCCCCCCCCCCCGCCCCGAATTGTTGTCAGAAAGATTTGCTTGATACATTTTTTAAAGTATGATAATTGTGCTGGGAATTTTCTAAATCAAATTGGGGTGAAAACGAGTTTTGCGGTTTTAAAATTATGAAAACTTAGAGAAAATGAGGTTTACTTAGGAAATAACAGTGTCAGCACATTCATGTATTTAGGAATAATTGTTTCACTAATCGCCATGAATTAGTTATGAAGAAATATGGATGTTCCGACCACAAGCTTGGACAGGACCTAAATAATGAAATAATCTCTCTACAAACTGTGAGCCCGTATTTGATGCTAATGAGAGTTGATTTACATTTTTACAGACGCTTACATCACACACAACTCTACTCTCGGTTTGTCGCTTACATCACACACAACTCCACTCTCGGTTTGTATATAATGGCTCTAACGCTGTGTTCAATATAAATTTCCAGGGTTAGCAATAATTTGGATTCTTATAAAGTGCGTTATTTGAATGCTGGTTTTTGTCAAGTGACTTTAGTGGATGGCTAGTTTACGCGTTGCCGCTGCCAATTTTTCTATTTGATTATAAAACTTGAAAGACAATTGAGATGTGAGTTAACAAAAAATTTCAAACAAACCCCCATTCCCCTCTCCCCCAAAATAAAAAACAAACAAACAAACAAAAAAACCATTTCTGCATCATTGCTTAGAATGAAATAAAGACATTAAAGAAGACTGTAAGTAAGTAGAGAATGACTCAAAATAATTATATCAATAACAATTTCAGCCCAAGTGGTGGGCACCCTGGGCTGTAGAATGCGCCGAAGACATAATAATATAACACTGAAGCTGTTGAGTTTTCGATGTCTGTCGTAGAAGGGCGTACTGAGGAGTATGGCAACAACACGAATCATCTCAACACGAGTCCTCTAAACACGAGTCCTTTCAACACGAGTCCTCTCAACACGAGTCCTCTCAACACGAGTCCTCTCAACACGAGTCCTCTCAACACGAGCCCTTTCAACGTGAGTCCTCTCAACACGAGTCCTCTCAACACGCCGTCCTAACGATGCAGGCCAACGACTTGTTCTTTCGGATGTGCACTGGCCGGAGTCCTTGGAGTTCTGCCTTCTGGAAGTTATCCTCAATCCAGACGCTAAGGCGCTGTGTTTTTTCTGGCAATATGGCAACCAGGCTACATGTAAATGATATAATAAGAAACAGGAAGGGAGCAGCTCTTTTTTTAAATAGTCATAAGGTGACGGATACCTTCCCAAGAACAACGAATTCAGATCGAGGCACTCGAGCAGGCATGAGTATGACGGCAAACTTCCAATTTATGGTTAACATTATTAGTTTTTACCATAGTCAACTTTGAGCAAGTGAACAGCCTTGTTTTACGCCATGGCAGACCGGGGAAGATTATCCGATAAGATGCGATTGACGTTCACTTTGCTTAGCAGGTTCTTGTGTGAAGGTAAAATGATAGCGAGAATTCGCAGGGTTTGTTTGGGGGGGGGGGGCAGCAATAACTTTTCTCCAGGAACCTTAAACTTAATTGTTTTGAAATATCGTCATCTCTATCCTCATACAACATTAAATCTGGAGGTGTTTTCTTAGAGATTATGTGTGCAAAATTAATCACATTAATATTTGTTAGAGATTTGACGTCAACTTCCGCATGAGTAAATTAACGAAATGAAATAACAACAGAGGACTTTTCAACCTCCTAAGGTTGTAATTCAAGGTAAAGCTCAAAATGTATAAATTTTTTTTTCCAAGTGCACGAAAAGTCGTGACATGTTTCATTCCCTTTTCTTATTTTGCTAAATGTTGGTCGATAAATAGCGTCAACTTACATCAAAATTAGCAAGATCAACACCATCGAAATGGCGCCCATCATCCAGCACACAACATCATTTCAACTTCACAAAACATTAGAGGTGCACTTATTTGTGTTTTACTTCTTGCGCTAGGTTTAACAAAAATTCTTTCCACTAAGTCTTTTTTAGGAACTAGTCCCGGTATACAATAAACTGTTTTTTTTTAAATATCAACAAACAAATAATAATCATTTCATAAAATAACAAGAACCCCAATTTATATTTGTTTAAAGGTTTATAAAGAAGACAATCTCACTTTATCCCTTTGATTTTGCATCAAATCTAATCTAATGCAAGGGCTACATCTATGTCTACTCTAATGCTAGGGGTTCTTATTTATCTACTCTCATGCAAGAGCTAAATATGTGTCTACTCTAATGATTAGGCTACATCTGTGTCTACTCTAACGCTAGGGCTACATCTGTCTCCAAAGGAAGGGCTACATCAGTGTATACTCTACTGCTAGGGCTAAATATGTGTCTTCTCTAATTCAAGAGCTATATCTGTGTTTACTCTAATGCTAGAACTACATCTGTGAATACTCTGATGCAATGCCTACATCTATGTCTATAATGCCAGGGTTACATCTGTGTCCACTATAATGCAAGGGCTACATCTATGTCAATAATGCCAGGGCTACATCTGTGTCCTCTCTAATGCAAGGGCTACATCTATATCTACTCTAATGATAGGGCTGCATCTGAGTCTACTCTTATGCGAGGGCTACATCTATGTCTATAATGCCAGGGCTACATATGTGTCCACTCTAATGCAAGGGTTACATCTATGTCTACTCTAATGATAGGGCTACATATTATGTGTCTCCTCTGCAGGTGCTTAACGGCTAGGTCAGCACAGATTACACATCAACATAGTCTTGGAGAAATTACGCCTTAACAAGACAAGGATGGCGACATTTACTTTGCTTCTAATGATGTGTATAGGTAATTTAACATGTACTGTTGCGCTACGCCGTCAAATGGTCAAATCAACGGAGAATCTAAAAATTCTTGTGGAGAATCTTAAATTAGAAGAAAATCCGTGCTTTGGAAAATTCAGCAAAATACACTAACATATATAAACACACTCATTCACTCCTCTCTTTCTCTCTCACACATATAAGCACACACATATACACACTCACAAATACACATAAAAATATATTACGTTTCATTTAGTCGAAGTAACAGATAAGGATACATATTCAGTAGCACATCCAGACTACTGAAGGCCTCTCAGTCTGCGCTATCCCAAGCCTCAACTACTGTTCTTAGACACAGTTTTTGTTGACCCCCCAGTGTGTACAAGTGATTGAAAGACTGTTTTAACTTGGCCTAAACTGCGCGACAGAACAAACAGCAAGTAAGCAAAGATACGAACGACGAAATAAGACACGCCTTTATCGCGACGGTCGTCGTAAACAGCGTCCACTGAAATACTGGCATTGCGACTGCAGTGTCAATACTATTGCGGGTGGTGATCGTTATGAGGAGCCCTTTGATGAAGCTTTCAGTAACGAGGAGGACGACGGAAATCAGCCACCTACTGTGTCATCGATCTTGCCCGTTCCTTATGGATCAATGCTAAGGTCACAGCCAGTGGCCCATGATTTCGCACCGCCTCGTCGGGGCGTGCCGAAATCAAATCTAAGTTGTTGTCGACTGTCAGCCTTTTGTGAGGCCGCAATCACGTCACTTCGGAGTGCTGTGTTTCCACTCCCATTCATGCAGGAACAAGACCTTTGAGGCGTGTGACCTTATTTTAGAGAGCAAGGTCGACCTTGTGTTCATTACGGAGACGTGGTTTAAGCAGGTCGGAGACGAGGTCAAGCTGCAAGAAATTACACCTCCAGACTACATCCTTCGTTCTTGCCCCAGGCTGTCGCGTGGTGGCGGGGGTATTGCCGTCCTTTGCAGGTGCTCCCTCAAGAATAGTGTGGCGTTCTCAAAATCAGACCAATTTGTTTCTTTTGAGATGCAAGATGCAACTTCATTATTGTGACCAATCGATTACGCTTCTGTGCATATACAGGCCACCTCCCAATAAGCGAAATAAGTTGAAGCTATCCCAGTTTACTGCCGAGTTTATACAGCTCCAAGACACGTACGCCTCTACAAATAACAACGTCATCATAGTAGGTGATACCAATTGCCATTTCGATTCCACCCCTGACAGCTATGTGAAGACTCTGAAATTAGCTCTTGACACATACAGTATGATCCAGCTTGTCAGAGTCCCGACACAGCAAAGGTGTCACATCCTGGAGTGGCTAGTTGTCAGAGAGGACCGTGCAGCTATGATCCGCAACCTCCTTATTGAAGATAAAATGATCTCTGATTGCTTCCCCGTATACTTTGACTTTGACTTGTGGAAGCCAGGGCGCCTTCTGGCTGGGCGCCTTCTGGCTGGGCGCCTTCTGGCCAGGGCGCCTTCTGCGCAAAGTCACGTCCCGTGGCCTCCGAAAAATAGATCTAGTGGCCTTCAGATGCGACGTCGCCGCCCTCAGGTGCAGTGAAAAAGACCATGTGACAGACTACAACAATGGCCTCAGAGTCACTATAGACAAACATGTAACACTGACCACAGGGCGAGTTATTGACCACCCTTCTGCCCCATGGCTCACGCTCGAAAAAAAGGACGCGAAGCAAACGCAGCGACATGCAGAACGCCAATGGCGGAAGTCGGGCTTGAACGTGCACCGACAAATCTTTGTTGACCACAGGAAACAAAACAAGACGTTGCAGCTAGGACTGAGCATGTTAGTCATCAGATTATATATAGATAGCAGCTCAAGCAAGGACTTATTTCGCATTGTGGGTCAGCTGACCTGTAAACACAAGGATACATCTCTGCTAAATGACATTGCTGTAGGCGAGCTGCCAGAAGCTCTAAATGGCTTCTTCACAGACAGTTGCAGCGATGCTGCTCCATAATGCTCACTCTTCAACAGCTCTCCTATTGGTGAATTTGTTGAGGTCAATGAATCCAATTTAAGGAAAATCTTTGCTGATACCCCAAGAAAGTCATGTTCGCTCGACACTCTTCCAGCAGGTCTCTTGTATGAATGTCTGGATGAAATAGTCCCCATCATAACTAGTATCATAAATCATTCCTTGACAACTAGTATTGTTCCATCATCTTTTAAAGAGGCGGTTGTAACTCCATTGCTAAAGAAAGCAAATCTTGACCCAAATGTCATGGAGAATTACTGCCCCGTCTCAAATCTACCATTTGTATCCAAAATCTTAGAAAAAGTCGTTTTCCGCCAACTCTTCGATCACCTCACTCTTTGTGACCTGCTTGAGCCTTTCTAGTCAGTCTACAGGGCGCATCAATCTACTGGGACAGCCCTGTTGCGCGTCGTAAACGACCTTCTATCGTCTTGTGATGAGGGTCAGGTATCCCTTTTATCGTTACTTGATCTATCTGCAGCATTCGGTACGCTTGACCACGGCATACTTCTCCAAGTCTGCAAAAAACGTTCGGTCTCACCGATACCGTCCTGAGATGGTTCCGCTCGTATATGACAAATCGGGTCCAGTAGGTTATTTCAAACGGCTTGACCTCGAAGCAATCTATTATTGAATTTGGAGCATCCCAGGGCTCGGTCCTAGGCCGGGTGCTTTTTACTATGTACGTTCAGCCGACGATACACAACTTCATCAATCCGTGATCCCCTCTCAGTTCCCTCAACTTCTTAGTACGACACAGAAGACAGTGGAGTCAGTTAAGCACTGGATGACCATAAATAAGCTCAAATTGAATGATGAAAAGACTGAGATGATCCCCATGGCCACCGCTCAGAAGCAAAAATCTGTAAATAACACACCATCCTTTACTCTCTCAGGTATGCAGATTGAGTTTGCTCAAACTGTGCGAGATCTGGGTGTCTATTTAGACAGAACACTTATTATGGAAATCATATTAACATGCTTTGCAAGGTGATTTTTCTAGGGCTGCCCAGAATTAGTCATATCAGACCTTTCTTCACGTTTGATGCATCAAAAAGTCTGATGTCTGCATTCGTGATATCACGCATGGACTAATGCAATGCTCTCATGGTGGGTCTTCCGGCTACGCTCCTGGATGGAATTCAAAAAGCACAGAATAATGCGGCTTGCATTGATCTTCGCAAACGGAAATTCGACCATGCTAAAGCAATTCTGAGAGAGCTACACTGGATGCCGGACCGCGCTCGCATCGAGTACAAAATTGCAACTTTGTGCTACCACTGCTTACATGACCTGGCGCCGCCCTATCTCAAAGCACTCATGACGCCTTATGTACCCACTAGACAGCCCCGCTCATCCGATTGTGGCAAACTCTCGATACCGCGAATTCCCCTTGAGACTTACGAAAAGCGCACTTTCACATTTGCTGGCCCAACAATTTGGAACGCCCTTCATTCGCTCTCAGAAACAGCCAGACACATCTATTTCGCAAACACCTTCTGGGGTGATGTTGCCTTCTCTCTCTTTTACCAGTTAATGTATATTGGCTTATGTTGCTTATGGTTGAAAGGGATGAAAGACTTTGACTTGCTATGCTCGTATGCAGTTTTTTTTCTTCTTGCGTTTGTTTTTAAATGTGATAAATTATAGATTGTTTTTATTTCTCCTTTTTAATATGATTGCCTTTGTACACGTCGCCCTTTAAGGCCAAGGTTTTGAGAACGAGGCTGATTGAATGCAATTTTATGTGTGTTTGACTGATTTTCGTATTGTTTTTTCTGTACTGGATATCCACCATGGGCCGCTACTTTGATTCGGATATGTTTTGTGTCCCTCCTAGCTTTGGACTTTTGTTGTTTTGGATTTTCTTTGTTGCAAAGGTCAGTGAGATTCGCCGCCTACACGGTCGGCCATCTTTGTCGGCACCACGCTCATCGCTCGGTCAAGTCGACGTTACGGTCAGTGACACACGCCGTCCCCACAGCGGTAACCGACCTGTGCTTGCATACACACGTGATCGTCTTTTGTCAATGAATGCCAAGCGTACGCAATCTGACCGCTGACCTCGTGTGTCGACTGAAAGAGCTTTTGATTGGTCGAGGCCTGCCTCGGAATCGCAACCACCGTGGTGGTAGACGAAAACAACAACAACTTGTCACTCATTCTTTACCAAGACCTACTCTACACTACTCGGACCCTGCCAACCTCATTCACATCAAAACCTCTCCACGTTCTATCAACAAACAGCTTCTCGTCGCCACATTCAACGCCCAGTCGCTTGGCCCCTATGAGAAACGAATTACAGTCTCCGAATTTGTCTCTGATAGGCATATTGACATTGTGTTTATCCAGGAGACCTGGTTTCGGCTGACCGGCGATGAGGGGAAGTGCACCGATCTCGCTCCCTAATGGCTATTCTGCCAGATCATTTCCCCGGTCAACTCGCGGCGGAGGCCTTGCTATTATATATAGAGACACGTTGTCCCATCATACAGCTTTTGTCACAGACCTCCCATTCATTCACACATCTTTTGAGGTAGTTCAATTTACCCTGTCAGTGCCCCAGCAGACAGTTCATTTCATGTGCATATATCGCACCTTCCCTGGTAAGAAAAATAAATTGACCGACTCAGTGTTTCATCGAGAATTCCCGGATTTGATTGACCACTGCAACACATTGACCGGGACTTACATTATACTAGGCGACATGAACTTTCATTTCGACCAACCACATCACCCCTCCACTGCTAGGATGTTGGATCTCTTGGATTTATTCAGTCTTCACCAATCAGTCGACCAACCGACTCATAATCGTGGACA
This sequence comes from Lymnaea stagnalis, assembly GCA_964033795.1. Classification (NCBI taxonomy): domain Eukaryota; kingdom Metazoa; phylum Mollusca; class Gastropoda; family Lymnaeidae; genus Lymnaea; species Lymnaea stagnalis. Next base: position 208,417 of record CAXITT010000141.1, read on the forward strand.
TATTCTTGACTGGGTACTACATAGGCCTCAAGATGGTGTAGTTAGATCTACTTCAATCACGCAAGAGCTGTCCTCTGACCACTTCTGTGTTATTTGTGAACTTAGTGTTAGTGCCCCCAACCCTCCCCCTCAGTTTAGGGAGGTGCGCAGTCTGCGAGCTATAAACAGGGATGCATTTAAGCATGACCTAAGTGTAGAAGTGTCCCCTGCCCTCTGCCCTACATTGGAATCACTAGACCGTGCATTGCGCGCTGTGCTTGACCGACACGCCCCTGTCACCCGCCGCAATTTTAGTCTAAAGCGGTCATCTCCCTGGTATGCGACCATCAAGGAGGAACTACGCAGTGCCAAGAGAGAGCGCCGTAGTGCAGAAAAGAAGTGGTTGAGGTCAGGTCTTGTGGTTTTTAGGCAGATATTTTACGCTGCCAAGAAGCGTGTCAATCAGATTGTTTGTCGTGCAAAGACTACGTATTTTAGCCAAAAGATAACTATGGGTAAAACCAGCTGGCAGTTGTATGAGGTTTGTGGTCACCTTAGGGGGAGTAACAAAGGAACTGCGCTTCCTTCGGTGTTTCCCCTGCCCAAGCAACCAGATATTTTCTGTAATTTCTTTACAAGCAAAGTAGCTGGCATTCGCGCTGAGCTTGATCGTCTTGATGCCCCTCCCCTTGAAATCCTACTTTCCCCTGTCTTACTTCACATTTCAATATTTTTAAACCTGTTTCAGAACTTGAGGTCAAAAGTATAATTTTAAAATCTAAACATACGTCATGTTCTTTGGATCTCATTCCAACCCCCCTGTTTGTTGAGTCATTAGATATCTTGCTCCCAACGATAACCCGCATAATAAATGAAAGCTTATATTATGGCACTGTTCCGCCTCTTTGCAAATCAGCTGTCATCAAACCATTGCTTAAGAAGCCCGGTCTGGATGAAAATAATTTAAATAACTATAGACCTGTATCTAACTTATCATTTTTATCTAAAGTTATTGAAAAACTAGTCCTAAAACAACTTTTTGCTTACTTAAATGACCACTCTCTTCTCAGTTCTAATCAGTCGGCCTATAGACATTTCCATAGCACGGAGACAGCTCTCTTGAGAGTCAGTAATGACCTCTTGCGCGCAATGGACAGCGGTAATGTCTCCATTTTGATCCTCTTAGACCTCAGTGCGGCCTTTGACACTGTTGACCATGAAATCCTTTTCAAAACCC